>QLSR01000162.1:192629-309929 GCA_031780015.1 Citrullus colocynthis
GGACAATGTTTATATGGTTCCTAATATATAAAGAAACTTAATTTTTGTTGCTTGTTTATTATTACAATGTTATTCAATATATTTTGTTGTCAATAAAGCGTTTATTTTTAAAATGATATTGAAATTTGTTCTCCAACTTTAGAAAGTAATTTATATGTGCTAAGACACTTGTTGTCCCAAATCAAAAAAATAAGAATACCGTTAACATCTAAAATGACCTCAATACTGAATTGTTCAAAATAGCAACAACTAAAAATAAAAGATAGAAAATTTCTCCTAAAGAAAGTGCTCATCTTTGGCATCTAAGACTATGACACATAAATTTTAATAGGATTGAGAGATTAGTTAAGAATGGACTTCTAAGTGAGTTAGAAAAAAATTCTTTACTAATATGTGAGTCATGCCTTGACGGCAAGATGACTAAAAGACCTTTTACTGGAAAAGGTTATAGAGCCAAAGAACCGTTACAACTTGTACATTCAGAACTTTGTGATCCGATGAATGTTTAGAGAAGACAAGGGTTTGAATATTTCATCTCTTTCATAGATAATTATTCAAGATTTGGGTATCTTTACCTATTACCACATAAGTCTGAAGCTCTTGAAAAGTTAAAAGAGTATAAGATCGAAGTTGAAGATATGTTAGGTAAGTCAACAAAAACACTTCGATCTGATGGAGGTGGAGAGTATATGGACTTGATAGAACATGGAATCATATTCCAACTCTCAACACCTAGTACACCTCAGCAGAATGGTATATCAGAAAGGAGAAATAGAATCTTGTTAGACATGGTTCAGTCTATGGTGAGCTATGCTCAATTACTTGATTCTTTTTGGGGTTATGCAGTAGAGACTGCAATATACATGTTGAACAACATTCCATTGAAAAGTGTTTCTAAAACGCCTTTTGAATTGTGGAAAGGTCGTAAAGGTAGTTCACAATATTTCAGAATTTGGGGATGTCGAGCACATGTGTTGACTACACACCCAAAGAAATTGGAACCTCGTTCAATGGTATGTCTATTTATAGGCTATTCCAAAGAGACCAAGGGTAGTCTCTTTTATGATCCAAAAGATAACAAGGTATTTGTGTCAACAAATGTTACATTCTTAGATGAAGATCATATAAAAGATCATAAATCATGCAGTAAAGTAATTTTAAGTGAAATTTCCAACAAAAATGATAGTATATCAACAAGAGTTGTTGACGATAGAAGCACATCTAATCAAAATCCTTCTCAAGAGTTGAGAGAGCCTCGTCATAGTGGGAGGGTTACATCTCGTCCTATGCGATATGTCAGTTTAACAGTAAGCCCAAGTCGTCACACCTGATGGTGACGTTGAGGATCCATTGTCTTTTAAATAGGCAATGAATGATTTTGACAAAGATGAATGGATCAAGGCCATGGATCTTAAAATGCAGTTTATGTACTCTAATTCAGTTTCGGATCCTGTAGATAGACTTGATTGGCTAAAACCTATAGGTTGTAAGGGGATCTACAATAGGAAAAGAGGTATAGATAGAAAAGTTCAAACCTGTAAGGCTACGCTTATGGCAAAGGGTTATACCCAAGTAGAGGAGAATGATTATGAAGAAACCTTTTGATTATGAAGAAACCTTCTCTCCTATTGCCATGTTAAAGTCTATCTGAATTCTCTTATCCATTGCCACTGATAAGTTGTAGAAATACAAGTTATTATAGTTATTATTTGATTTAATTAGAGTAACTTTGGAGTTAAACGCATGATTTTGGTAGTTAAATGATGAAAAATGTATCAACATGAGTTGGCACTACTTGCAAAAGAAAAATGCCTGAAAAACAATAAGCTTCTGTTCCTAACGCAGGGTTAAGAAGAAAAGAAGTGGGAACAACCAAGTACGAAGAGATGAAGCTGCTGCGAGAACATGCGTAGAGCCTATGCGGTGAGGTCATGCATTGAAGACCATGCGTCGAAGAAGAAACTCAAGTATGCTCAAGCAGCTGTCATGTCATTAGAAAAAGAGTAGCAACCTATCAAGATCATGGCAGAACAAATAGGCTGACAAATCTGAAAAGTCTATGCAACATGGGTGAAATTTAATGCAAAGGTGTCAGGTCATCATGATATCAACCTTTTGACGCCTATAAATAGCCCAAAAGCTTCTTAAAGAAGGAGAGTGAGACGAGTTCAAGAGGCGAAAGCTCTGCATTATTTCTCCCTCACCATAACCAGCCTCTATTTCGAGCTCTTCTGAGAGAAGGATTCTGAGCATTTTCAGAGTCATCTCCCAGTGAGTGAGAACATTCACCTTATGGAATTTATGTATCAGATAGCGACCATCTCAAGCCTCCATGAAGCAAGACGTTGCTAGTGGCGGCTTGACGCCCTTCATTTCTGTTTTATTTCCATTTTTCTCCTTCTTGCTTATATTTTGTTAATGACATTCGAGAGAATGACTTATTCGCTTAATATGAGTTTGATTGACTATTCTCTTTCATTTATCTTTATACTGAACACCTTACACCATGTTTGAATGAATGAATTGATGTTAAGAGTTAGTTTTCTTGAGCAATTCTGAGCATATTACATCTTGATTAATGCATATCTTTAGCTTGCATGACTTTGTCTGACAAACACAAGTAGTAAGCATAACTGTCGAGCTTGAGAGAGTGGATAGTTAATCTTTAGCATTTATTAAGACTAGATGAGTTGCAGAGATGTAGTTCATCTTTTGCCAATGCAAACTTACCATGCGTCTTAGAAATAAGATTAATGTGGCGTCGAAACATCGAGAGATGGATTCACAATTGCAGTTTGTAGGTATGAAATTGTACTCAGAAGGTTTAGGTAACAATTGACTCTTGCATTAACTCCTATCACATGGTTCCATTCATTCTCAACGCATGCTATCTGATACTAAATGACATATGACTAACCATCACTGCGTCCACCTCATTATTAGTAGTAGGAAATTCTTTTCATTCTTAATGTATAGTTTTACACAACAAACAATTGCATATATTACATGTATAGTTCACCGCATAGTCAGACTTATAATCTCAGCGCCTAGTTATCACAAATCCCTGCGTTCGACCCTGGACTCACCAGGATACCTATAAATACTTATACTTGGGTCTTTATAGGAAAACTTGCTTAAGCATGAGCACATTTAGAGTAATTCTCGACGCATCCATGTACAGAAATGTTAAAATCTATTTTGTGCAATAAGCTAAGAAACAACTTAATTCGAATAAGGAATAACCACGAACAGCCACATATTATGACTATGTAAATAAATGTCAAGACTATTTTTCTGAATGACAATTAGAATAATTCATAAAACAAGGTTAGGAGCAAAATATGTGCAAGCTTAAATGGTCCATTTATGGATTGAAACAAACATCTAGATCTTGGAATATAGGGTTTGACACTGCGATTAAATCTTATGGCTTTGATCAAAATGTTGATAAGCCTTATATGTATAACAAAATCATCAACTGTACTATTGTTTTTCTTGTGGTGTACGTTGATGATATCCTACTCATTGGGAATGATGTAGGATTTCTTACTGACATTAAAAACTGGCTATCTGCATAATTTCAAATGAAAGATTTAAGAGAAGCGTAGTTTGTTCTTGGAATTAAAATTATACGAAATTGCAAGAGTAGAACATTAGTTTTGTCTCAGGCATCTTATATTGACAAAATGTTTGTTAGATATTTTATGTAGAATTCCAAGAAAGGTAATTTACCTTTTAGGCATGGAATTACATTGTCTAAGAAACAATGTCCTAAGACACTCAAAAGGTTGAGAAAATGAGACGTACTGTCACACCCCTTCCCAGATTGCCTACATAACCTGAAAGGAGATGTGAGGACAGCATACATCATCCCTCTTGTGACACATACCATCCATTTCTACAAACTGATCCTGTGAATTCACAACATACATATTGCTCCTTCATACATCCAAAACTTTAAACATATAGAAAGTTATATATATAATTCAAACTTCCAACTCATCCACAAGGTACATGCCACCTATATAAGGTTACTCGAAGCTTAAGCAGGGCGAGTTGGAGTAGGCAAAGCACCAGGAACGTCCTTGCTACCTGGAGGGAAAAGAAAACTTGAAAACATGAGCTAACAGACCAGTGAGTGAGTAATTTTAACAAACTATTTTTAGTTCGAAAATTATCAGGATTTAAACTAATTCCGACAGCATGAGTAAAACATAGAATCATCTCATATTCATTGATTAAATCATGTTTAAATGCCCTTATCAAAACATACATGGTTTTTTCAACAATTCATAAATAAATCAGTATGGTTACTATACTTCTCCTTAGTTGAGGCGAAGCAAAACTCAACACCCCAACGTTGAAAACAAATAGGGCTCGATGTGGAACATAACTCAACGCACCAGCATATAACCTCTATGTGCACATAGGAACATGGCGGGTTGCCCAAGTACCTTCTCCATGTCCTTCAGTACTGGGTCTCGGGGAAACTCACGTGCCTTCTCCATGTCTATCAGCACTGAGTCTCCTCTAAAACATTTTCCTTTAAGGAAAGCAATACTTTTATACAAACAGTTCATATACAAATCTTTCATGAGAAAACAAGGCAATTCATAAATTAATAACATTTCATAAACATACTTTTCAATACCGTTTAACAAAACATAAACTATGCTTTGTAAATTGATTGATCACAAAATCATAAATAAATTAGAAAACCAAACTAACATGTACAACGAAATCGTTGAAACAAGAAAAGTGTCACTCACAACTCTTTCTAGGCCTTGAGTGGATTATACGCCTTTCCTATCTCCTCTTGGCCTGAAATAAACATTTTTCCTTACATTACGTTTCTTTTACTTGATCGTTTAGTTTGCATAATTAAACTCAAATCATGATTCATCACCGAGCCTCCCCTTTTTCCAAAGTAAACTTAATAAGCAAGACTACTAACGAAAATCCCACGTTCCAGCGAGTAGCGGAACTACCAACAGGACACGATACTAGCGACACCAGGATAAGCGAGATTAGCATGATTTTACATGAGGAGCGATACCTAGCGAGAGTCAGCGAGATTTGTGAGACAAAAAGCTCCTCTGTACCCCTAGTGAGATTTGTCTCGCTACTCACTCTTCAATTCTTCGGGATATCAGCTTCCTAGCAACACCCAACGGTAGAGTTTCCTCCTTTCCTTTTGTTCTCACTTCTGTCAATTAAAAGTCATATTTCCAGCCAAATTTAGAACTTCTTTCCTTCTACAAACTTGTAGAGAAATATGTTTTCTAGCTTATCTCAAATTTTCGTGGCATAACTATTGTTCGTTAGATATTGCAAGATTTCTCCGCACTACTCTAGATTGCACAGAAATTCCTTATCAATAACTTCCAGCTAAAGGTTTACATGTTTCTATTCCATTTCAACTCAAACATCCTTCATAAAAGTTGTTTAGAATTGAGCTAACTTACTAACCTTAAAATTTCAGCCTTAGACTTGATCTCCTCGATTCATTTCACTCCAAACATCCGATACTGTCCAGTTTGTGCGTCCACAAATAACGTTCTGTTCCAGCTTAGATTTTAACACCAAAACGAGTAGACTTCTATCTAAAATCCACAAAAACACCTTCCTCTACCTTTCTTTGTAGTTAGTCTGAAAAATGGAACCGACTTAAGCTCTCGAAAATGTCTAAAAATGATAAAATATTCAATTTACTCACCTATATATATATATATATATTGCCGACTTAATTCTCTTAGGAAGGCTGGCGCGCAGGGTTTCCTTTCTCAATTCAAGGTAAGGCACTCAACACAGCCTACTATCAACACCCTCAGCAGATAGCCACCCTCAACGCATGGTGCCCTCAACGCCTCCTACCTTCAACGCATACAACTCAATCAACTATACCCGTCTTCAACGCATGGGAACTTTAACGCATGGCAACCTTACCAACACATGGTAGGTCAAAACATTTCTTTCCCCACCAATGATCAACTTCTCTTCCAACGCAAGTGACTGCTTCAGTTCATAACTCTTCGTGATTTCGCCTTCGACGCATGGCCACTCAAAAGAAAAATACTCTTCTCTGCTTTCATCGACGCATAGTCTTGGCCAATGCTTAGCTCTTCCACTCTCGGCTACTTTTCCTCTAGCAACACATAGCCACCATTACACTTGCCTTCTCCCAACACTTAGTATTATAAGCCAGTGCTTACACGTACCCCCTATTCATCAGCTATGGGCAGCCTAATCTACGCCATGTTTTATACAAGGCCTGGCATATGCTATACAGTAAGGATTGTTATTAGGTATCAATATAATCCAAGACTTGATCACTGGACAACCGTTAAGACAATCCTCAAATATCTTAGAATAACAAGGGACTACATGCTTATGTATGGCGCTAAGGATTTAATCCTTACAGGATACATTAACTCTGATTTTCAGACTGAGAAGGATTCAAGGAAATCCACATCATGATCAATGTTCACTTTTAATGGAGGAGCTATAGTTTGGCGGAGTATCAAGCAGGGATGCATTGCTGACTCTACCATGGAGGCTAAATATGTAACTACTAAGAAGGCTGTATGGCTAAGAAAATTCTTGAATGAATTGGAAGTAGTTCCAAATATGTCTTTGCTCATCACACTTTATTGTGATAATAGTGGTGTTGTGGAAAATTCAAAAGAACCTCGAAGCCATAAGTGTGGCAAGCACATTGAAAGGAGGTATTATCTGATACGGGAGATATTAAGTGTGGCAAGCACATTGAAAGGAGGTATTATCTGATACGGGAGATTGTGCAATGAGGGGATGTGATCTTCATTAAGATAGCTTCAGAGAGCAACATTGCTGATCAATTTACAAAGACTCTCAAAGCTAATCCGAGGGTCATTTAGAGGGTCTAGGTCTATAGGATATGCATCATTGGAGGTTTGCTTTACCTCACTGCCAGTAGATCTAATATTGCTTTTACAGTTGAAGTCTATGCTCACTATCAATCCTGTCCTAAATCCAATCATTTTCTTGGTATAAAGCAGATTATCAAATATATCAATGGGACAAGTGACTATGGGCTATTATATATGTTTGACACAAATAGTTTTCATTTGGCTATTGTGATGTTGATTGGGCAAGGAATTCTAAGGATAGGAAGAGCACTTTAGGTGGATGTTTCTTTCTTACAAACAATCTAACATCATGGTTCAGCAAGAAATAGAATTGTGTTTCGTTATCTACTGTAAGCTAAACACCGCGAACTCGCTTGCTACCAAGAAAATAGAAATTTAAAAGAAAACCATGAGTCAGGTTGCCCAGTGAGTGACATGCTTAGAAAATTTTAATTTAGCATAAAAACATAAATCATGCTCGAATAATCAAGCAATAAATGAACTGGAAAGGTTTTCATAAAAACTCATAAAACATATTCTTTGTCTTTTAAGATAACCTTAGTTGACGTGGAGGTTATTTTGGGTGTTTTAGATGTCGAATGGGCGTTCTGACATGCCACCGATGATGTGGGCGTGCAAGCTGTTGGGCAAGATGTGCTGGTATGCAGAGTTGCCGCCCAAGGGGTGCCTGTGTGTGCAAGAGTTGCCGCCTAGGAGGTGCCTGTGTGTGCGTGCAGTGTGCCTGTGCGTGATTTGCCGCACATGGTGGGATGTGCAGATTGTGCATGAGCTGTGTGGGGCTTAGAAGACACGCATCAAAACAGTTTGCCATACATGGCATTTTTATCAAGTTTTTGGAAGTTGGTGAGTCATTTTGAGTTGAAAACTCTATATCTAAGGTTCCATTGACTTAAGCTATGAATTAAGAGGATTAAGGAAGCTTAATAAAGGGAATTAATTTATTATTAGGTCAAGAGGAGCTAAGGGAGATTTATAACCCATTAGGAGCTCAGGACAAGTAGTGAGTAACAATTTTATTTAAATGAAGCTTAATTTATACATTGTTTTCAATATGCTTAAGGATGTTTATGAAACATGATTTAAAGTTTATTTTCTCACAAGTTTTATTGATCAAACATGTATTTCCAAGCATGAGTTTAGAACATGATTTATACTTGAGTTTGAGATTGGAAGCATGTTGTTTAATTATCTTAAGTTTTATGAAAGCATGTTTACTTAATTATTAACTTGAGAAATTCTAAGATTTCATGAACTCATATTTGTTATCAAAATCTATTTTCAAACACGCTTAGTTTTAAATGTGTTTTAAAATGGGACACAATGTTGAAGGACATTGAGAAGGCATATAGGAAACCCTAATATTATTATGGAACTCAACACTGAAGGATATTGAGAAGGTGATTGAGTATCCACTAGGACCCTAGTACTTAAAGACATGAGAAGGTACATGGGCAACCCGGGACTAGATATTCCTATTTGCACAAAGAGAAATATTTGACATAGTTGTGTTGAGATTACTCCACTTCAACTAAGGTTAATTCTACGTTGGGTGTGTTGAAATTACTACACCCCAACTAAGGTTGTTTTCGATGTTGAGTAGTGTTGAGCTCCGCTCCGCCTCAACTAAGGTTATCTTAAAAGCCAAAGAATTTGTTTTATGAGATTTTATGATAAGCTTTCCAGTTGATTTACTATTTGATTATTCGAGCATGATTCATGTTTTTATGCTATGTTAAAATTTTCTAAGCATGTCACTCACTGGGCAACCTAGCTCATGGTTTTCTTTTAAATTTATGTTTTCCAAGTAGTGAGTGAGTTTCGCAGTACTTAGCCTACATTAGCCTCGTCTGATCCAGCTACTTATAGTTTGTAGACCTTCTATATTTTTGTAACTAAGACCTTGACATTGTACATAAAGGGGATTCGGGAGTTGGGAACTTGTAGTTGTGTAAATGTTTAAGTTTGTTGTATGGTCTAAAGTATGTAAATTATTTATGGCATGATTTATACTTGAGTTTGAGGAAGTTGTGATATGTGAAATATGAACTATTTATGAGGTGTTGCACTTTATAAGCAGAAGAGGAGTATAGGTTGACAGGAGATGTCGTAAAAGGGTCGATGTTTGTTGTCCTCACATTCTTTCCTAAGTTAAGAGGGTAACTTGTAAAAGGGTGTGACATCCTAGATCAGGACTTATGATCCACCCGATGTTCGATTGATCATAGGATTACTCATGATTATCTCTCTCGATATAATGTGCTTAGCCAACTTACCCAAATAGCCCAAAACAAACGACCTAATTACTAATTAATCACTTTAATTAAAACAAATGCTCAATTAATTGGGTGTAATAGCGGCCATAGAAATTGTCCATTCACTTTAACTACTTCCTTAATTAGACTAATTGCTTAGTTTTTTGGGTTTCATAGCATCCATAACAAACAAACAATCGCATTAAGCTCAAAAGGTTCAACTAAGACGATTAATAACTTGATAGCCCAAACGGACTAATCGATTACGTTCTTGAAACATCCTAATCATGCAATGTGTAAAAGAGTTATTCTAAACAACCTAGAATTTACAACAAGCATGCTTTGAATTTCGCCCATTTGAGACTAAAAACACATTAGAGCATCCGTAATATCTAGAAATCAAAGAATGAATGAT
This sequence comes from Citrullus colocynthis, assembly GCA_031780015.1. Classification (NCBI taxonomy): domain Eukaryota; kingdom Viridiplantae; phylum Streptophyta; class Magnoliopsida; order Cucurbitales; family Cucurbitaceae; genus Citrullus; species Citrullus colocynthis. The sequence continues at coordinate 202,205 of QLSR01000162.1, forward strand.
GGTTAATCAAGCCTATCATACATGTAAGCATAGATATTCAAACACATTCAAGAACCATAGAAAATCAAAGAGAAATATAGATTAAGAACAAAAATCCTCAAAATCGATCCATGGGTTTCACCTAGGTCTAATCTAGTGAAAAGCGCTTGAAAATTGCTTTATATTATCTCAAATAAAGGGAGTTTATATTAGATCTCACTTGTGTGCTTGTGATTTTCAGGTCAAAATAAGGAAAATTAGAAGAGAAGATCGAAAGATCAAAATCGAGCCAAAAGACAGAGATGAAAAACACAAAGTTGCCAAAAACAGGGCAGCGCCGTTTCCGAAGAGGACGTCTACCGCAGCACAGTGGTAACGCCGTGGCACTAGTTTCCTTAATTAAAATTGTTGTATTTTTGGAAAGGTTTTTTTGGGCAGCCAACTCTATAAATTAAAGATTTTCAGCAACGCTAATCATCAATCTACAGACCAAAAGAGACATAAGAAGGAGAGAATTGAGTGAGAGTTCATAAAAGAGCCTCAAAGAGTGAGTTAGCTACAAGGAAGAGGAAAAAAGTTCAAGAGAGTCGTGGTGTCGTTCGAGTTCTGACGTGAAAGCCAAGGAGATTGTGACGGTGCTACCTCAATTAAGAGCCTCTTTTTAGTAAAGTATCCCTTTCTTTACACTCTTTCTTTGTTTATATTGTTTGAACACGTTGCTTCAAGCTATGAGTGGCTAAACTCTTTAGTCTTAGGGTTTAGATGAATTGTTTATGAATTCATGTTGATATTGTAGACTTTCATGGTTTTGTTGTAATGATTATGCTTTTCATTCTTATTGTGCTTAATTCTTGAGGATTGACCACCTTCACATGTTAGGTTAGATGTATGGTTGAGAGATTGTATGTCTAACTAGATCTATAACAATGAATTGTTGTTAAGCTATCATGAGAATAGTTTGGTTAACAATGAAAGCTGCTAAAGACTACTCTTAATGCCATGTAATTTGTATTGGTTTCAAGAGATTAGTAATCAATTGAGTTGCATGGGAAAGGGTTGTTTTTTAGAGAAAATAACTTGGAATTAAGTTTCCATACTTAGGCATATGAATTACAATAAAATCCATGAACCCTAGAATATTTCATGATGAAATAAACAAGGATTCATTACCCTAGAACTCTCTTTAACTCTTGTGTTTCTTACTTTATTTACTTTCCTTATTTAGTTTTTATTTTCCATAATCCACAACTTCAATTCCAATCCTCAAATAAAATTGATTCGATTCTATAATAGCTAACTAACATAAACCTTCACAATTGGATCCTCAGTGAAACGATATTTGGACTTTACCGTCTTATATTATAACTTGACCCTCACACTTGCGGTTAACACATAAAGTGGGGCAATCAAGTTTTTGGCGCCGTTGTCGGGGATCCAAAGAATGATTTTTGTTATTTAATATTCATTAGAATTGATAGATCTTAATTTGAGTTGTATATTATTTGGTTTGATTCTCCGTCTTGATCATGAGATTGAAAGGACGTGTAGAAGGAAACTAAGGGTTCAACACAATCAAACATAGGAAATGGCGGAGGAGATACCAAAGGCAATTCGGGACTACTTCCAACCGACATTATTGGCAAATCAACCCGACATAATGAATGTACCCATCAATGTCAACAACTTTGAGTTGAAACTGGGGTTGATCCAAATAGCTAGAGAGCTAGCCTTTAGTGGAAGAACCAATGAAGATCCTCACAAGCACCTACGGTCTTTCTTAGAGACATGCGGAACGGTAAAGATGAATGGTGTCTCTAACGATGCTATCAAACTAAGACTTTTTCTTTTCTCTTTACAGGACCAAGCAAAGGATTGGTTGGAAACCATCGCTCCGGATAGTATCACTACGTGGAAAATCTTAGCTCAAGCTTTCTTGAACAAATATTTTCCACCAGCTAAATCTCAAAAACTAAGGACGGAGATTGGAACATTTTGCCAACTTGAGGATGAACAACTTTATGAGGCTTGGGAGAGGTAAAAGGACCTCTTGAGGAGGTGCCCTCAACATGACTACTTGGATTGGTTGCAAATTCAACTCTTTTACAATGGATTGTCAAGCTCATCGAAATCCATTCTAGACGCAACCGCCGGAGGCTCAATTTTCTCAAAGAATGCTCAAGAGGCCTATACTATACTAGAAGACTTGGCCACTGCATCTTATAATTGGCCATGTGAACGGTCTTCTCCAATCATCCTAAAAGTCACTGGACGATATGAGATAGATAAGGTAAGTTCTTTAAAAGCTCAATTGCCTTCTCTCACTAATGCTTTATCTAAATTGTCTCAAGGAAGCCAAACCCAAGCAAGTTCACCATCAATAGCTTCCCTTGTAGCCATCGCAAATCAACAAGAGTCAAGTGAGTCAGAAGTGGTCAATCATGTGAATAGAGGACAATACCAAGGTCAAAACAACTCCCAACTCACTATCATCCCAACTTAAGGAATTATGACAATTTCTCATATGCCAACAACAAGAATGTGTTACAAGCACCTCAAGGATTCAATGGAGTGGGGAATGCAAAGACATTATTATTAGAGGACATAATGCTTGACTTTGTCAAATAGTCAAGATCAAGGACAACCATATTGGAGAATTCGGTCCAAGCCATTGCAAGCACTGTTCAAAGCCAAGGTAAGGCAATTCAAAACTTGGAGGTTCAACTTAGTCAAATGGCCATATCTCTCCACACAATGCAAAAAAGTAAATTCCCAAGTTGTCCGGAGAAGAACCCCAAGGAGGAATGCAATGCCATGACCCTGAGGAGTGGCAAAGAGTTGAAAAAGCACATCATGATAGATGATGATGAGCCTCCACAGGAAGAGAATGAAGCCATCATAGAGGATGTTTCACAAAAAGAGAGTGTATCTAAGGAAAAGGAGAAATCAAAGTCAAACATAGGGAGTACTTCTAACTCTACTTCTTTTATCTCTAACACTTTACCTTTTCCTCAAAGATTTCAAAAGAAAAAGATTGATGCTCAATTTTCTAATTCTAAGATATATTCAAAAAGTTAGAAATTAACCTTCCTTTTGCAGAGGCATTAGAAGAAATGCCTAAGTATGCCAAGTTCGTTAAGGATGTGTTGTCTAAGAAGAAGAGGTATGGAGACTAAGAAATGGTTGCACTAACCGAAGAATGTAGTGCGACACTACAAAGGAAATTGCCTCCTAAACTAAAGGATCCAAGGAGTTTCTCTATCTCTTGTCATTTAGGCAATAATTCGGTTACTAACACGCTTTGTGATCTTGGAGCTTCTATTAACTTAATGCCTTTATCCATGTTTAGGAAGCTCAATGGTGGAGAGGTGCAACCAACTACCATATCCTTGCTTTTGACCAATCGATCATTTGTGCATCCCTACGACATTGTGGAGGACGTCTTGGTCAAGGTAGACAAGTTTATCTTCTCGACGGACTTTGTGATACAGACATAGAGGAAGATGCCGAAGTCCCCATAATCCTTAGGAGACCTTTCTTGGCCACCGGAAGGGCCCTCATCGATATACAAGATGGAAAGCTCACATTCCGCCTTAATGATGAGGAGTTGACATTTGACAACCATAAAGCCCTTAAGCATCCGGATGTGGACAGGTATGAGCATCATGAGCCAAGCACAAAGTTAACATCGCCTCTCTCTTCTAATAAGAATTCGGTGCATAATGAGCCTCCTTTGAATGGTAAGACTATTGGCATGCTTGATATTAAATTAGAAAATCCTATGAAGCATGTTTCTAGTTGTAATAATGCTCCTAGTTCTTCTTGCATGCCTCCGAAACCTATAATGAATTATCAATAAATAATGGGAAAGCATGTTAAAAATGAAGTGGTGAGTCCGGTAAAATTTCATAATGATGACTCTTAAATGATACTTGACTACATTAGAAAAGATGATGTCTAACTTGACAATGATTTGTTAATGAATATGTTTATGAGTATCAATGTGGGCGAAAACTAAAAGTTGTAGGCAATCCAATACATGGAAGGAAGAAATCACCTTGGGATTCACCGTGGCTCGTGAGCCCTGTCTAGCTAAAAGACGTTAAACCAAGCTCTAGTTGGGAGGCAACTCAATTTTATTGTTTTTCTTTGCTCTTTATTTTATTTTCAATGATCTTTGAGTCACTCATATGCTTTCTCATCTTTCAAGATCTTGGTTTATCACACAAAGTACTCCTTATACCAAGAATATTTGGTGGCTTCCCACTTGCTCCCAAGCTTGTTCTTTCTTTATCAGATGCTCTTATGCATTGGGAACAATGCATGATTCTAAGTTTTGGGTGGGAGGTGTCACTCGTACTTTTGTGTATTTTCTTATCCTGCTATGCATGTTAGTGAAGGTTTCGATGATCATATCCATGTTAATGAATTTTAGAAAAATTTTGAAAAATCTTGAAGCTTTTAAAGATAATTGGAATGTTTTTTGGTTTTGTGCTTTGATGTTGATTACCCATGATAACATTCGAATTTGCATAATAGATAATTTATTGTGGAAATAGAATAACATTATCTTGAGTTAAATTCAATTAAGTCCCTCTTAAAATCTCTCTTATTCTTGAGCACATAGCCATGTTAATTTAGAATCTTTAACTGAAAAAAGGATTAAATTGAGTGTATTTGGTTGTCACTCCAAAAAGCCCCACCAGTTAAAGAGTGGAAATGCATGATAATTTGTAATCTTAGACTAAGGAAAAAGAAAAGAGTATACATGCCTTTGAGAAAAGAAAAAGTGTACAAAAAAATATATGAGCTTTATTTGCCTATCTTTTTAAACGTTGAACTTGTAACGAGTATGCATGAATGGGGGTAAAAAGAGTTGTCTATGCTCTAATCAGTAAGGACACCTGGGAATTAACTAGGTACGAGTCTTTACAGTGAATCTATGAAAGCTAGTGCCCCTAGGTAAAAGAATGCAAGTTTAGGGCCCATGAAAAAAATATGATTGAATGGCACCTTAGTGGACATATTACCTACTTGAAATGTGTGGATGCTGGAAGATTGGTGCATGAGCTAGAGTAGGGGAGAACTAAGGAAACTCTCTTAAGTCCCAATTTGACTTCTAAGCATTTTAAATTAAACGAGGTTTGCACATACACATGGGAGATAGCAAGATTTAGCCTTGAATGATTATAACAATATAGATATGTTTGCATGTTTCTACTTAAGCTCTAAATGCTATTATCTAAGACATGAGTCGATTGCACACTACTTCATCTAAACTCCCTATTATTTGATTCTATTTTTTTCTTAGGACTAGCAAATCTCTAAATTTGGGGTGGTGAAAAGCACTTGAAAAGTGCTTTCTATTCTCTCAAATTAAGGGAGTTTATATTAGATTTCACCTGTGTGCTTGTGATTTTTAGGTCAAAATAAGGAAAATTAGAAGAGAAGACCGAAAGATCAAAACCGAGCCAGAATACAGTAAAAAAGAGATGAAAAATACAAAGTTGCCAAAAATAAGACAGCACAGTGATAGTGCCGCGACGTTGTCTTTCCATAATTGGCATCACCGTACGCTATGGACTAGCATTGCAACGCTAGTTTCTTTAATTAAAATTGTTGTATTTTTGGAAAATTTTTTTGGGCGGGCAACTTTATAAATTAGGGAGTTTCTAGCAGCCCTAATCATCAATCTACAGACCAAAAGAGACATAAGAAGGAGAGAACTGAGTGACAGTTCATAAAAGAGCCTCAAAGAGTGAGTTAGCTGCAAGGAAGAGGAAAGAAGTTCAAGAGAGTCATGGTGTCGTTTGAGTTCCAATGTGAGAGCCAAGGAGATTGTGACGGTGCTACCTCAATTAAGAGCCTCTTTTTAGTAGAGTTTCCCTTTCTTTACACTTTTTCTTTGTTTATATTGTTTGAACACGTTGCTTCAAGCTATGAGTGGCTAAACTCTTTAGTCTTAGGGTTTAGATGAATTGTTTATGAATTCATGTTGATATTGTAGACTTTCATGGTTTTGTTGTAATGATTATGCTTTTCATTCTTATTGTGCTTAATTCTTGAGGATTGACCACCTTCACATGTTAGGTTAGATGTATGGTTGAGAGATTGTATGTCTAACTAGATCTATAACAATGAATTGTTGTTAATCTATCATGAGAATAGTTTGGTTAACAATGAAAGCTGCTAAAGACTACTCTTAATGCCATGTAATTTGTATTGGTTTCAAGAGATTAGTAATCAATTGAGTTGCATGGGAAAGGGTTGTTTTTTAGAGAAAATAACTTGGAATTAAGTTTCTAGACTTAGGCATATGAATTACAATAAAATCCATGAACCCTAGAATATTTCATGATGAAATAAACAAGGATTCATTACCCTAGAACTCTCTTTAACTCTTGTGTTTCTTACTTTATTTACTTTCCTTATTTAGTTTTTATTTTCCATAATCCACAACTTCAATTCCAATCCTCAAATAAAATTGATTTGATTCTATAATAGCTAAGTAACATAAACCTTCACAATTGGATCCTATATTCAGACTTTACCATCTTATATTATAACTTGACCCGTACACTTGCGATTTACACATAAAGTGGGGCAATCACCTTGCAACTCACCTTGGCCACACAATCATACCCAAATAAGCTTTACAACCAGAAAATACACCAAAAAATGGAGAAATACAAAGGGAAGGAGTAAAGGGGAAGAGAATTTCAGATTGGGGGCCGAAAGCCTGAACTCCCTAACCTAGTTGAGCAAAATTTCCTTTTATAAAAAAGGGCAGAGTGTCGCTACGCTCTAGGTAGAAGTCGGAGTGCTAATCTAAGCATAGCAACTATGTGAGCTATGCTCGTGTGCATGCACGCGTTACTTTTCCATCAAAATCCAAAATGTCACTGCGCTCCAGGAGAGCGCCGCAACGCTCTCGCCATTTTTGCTCTATGTCTTTGAGCGTATAGCATAACATAGTTGTGCTCTACTCTACGCTTGCTCTAGGGGTATTTTTGTACTTTTCACATCCTTGAGCTCCGGGTGCCCAATTTCAATTTCGAAAGCTCCAAATGAACCCTGAGTGGCCCGTTACTCTCCATTATGCATGATTTGCTCAAATTCCTATAAATAGCATAATAAATACATAAAATCTACAAACGAGCCAAATTAAGATAAGGGAAAATTGCATGGTGCTATCAATGACTGTCAGACCCTAACCCACTACCTTTTTAACCTAAAAAGAGATGTGAGATCATGGATTCTTTTACAACTTCTATTGCTAATCTCATATTATACATGCATGATTTATTTACACAACTGTTTATAAAGTTTGTTTACAGGTGACATAACCCTAGTTCAATGCATGTTTTTGCCTGTAAGAAAAGATAATATTATATCTCGGTAGACCTCGACTTTGCACAGCAACGGAAACTCTACTGCTACGTGAAAATAAAATATAAGAAAAGGATGAGCTACACGAAGCCTAGTGAGTGGTCAACGTATAACTAGGGTTCACACGACCCTCAAGCATAATAGACATTGTATGATTCAATAATAATCACAACTATAATGAAGGTAACCTCAAACATCCCATTTCAGTTTAACCTTGATGTCGAACTATTCAGTTGGCACTCTCTGGCACAACAAGTCATCCAAGCTTTATGTGCACATAGCGTTACCTCTGATAGATCAGAAATTAGACTTGTTGGTCCTCTGACCATCCCACAAGAGATACTTCTCACAAGATCATGAATTAGGTTTCTGGCACCCCTTGACCATCCCGTGAGATTTTGAATCCAGCATATGCTCAAAACTAGATCCTTAAATCCTCTGACCATCCTTTGCAGTTCTAGGATCCTTAACACGCATCATAACATAAAGATTCACCATAGCTAATATGTAATAGATAATAAATCGAAACCTCACAATAGTACACATACTAGCTTAATCGTAACATCACACAATCATACACGTGCTATTAATAACCACTCACTGTTGACGGAGTACTAGCTCTTTACATTTTCTTTCCTCTGCTCTAAACTCATTGGACTCTAAGTTCAACTTGGTTTGATCCCCCAACTCCCTATTAGGCTTCTGGAATTAAGAAAACAGCAAGTTCTTTGAAGCCTTAGAAAACTCACAGAAACGCCTGGAATACCTCTTTGGATGCAGGGAACCCCTTTTTGGACGTAGGACAACACCTCAGATCACCAAACTACACTGTTGGGTGCAACCCTGTATAGTTGAACACAAGGTTAAGCCTTTGAACGTAGAGCTGATCCTTGTTGGGAGAAAAAAAGCTCTCTTGGACTCAAGGTTGGTCTTCTGGACGTAGGGTTACCTTCAGTTGGACGCAACCTCTCTTTTTTGTGCAAGGTTTGAATGCCTAGACTTCCTTAAAAGGCTCTCCACTTCCTTCAATTGAGTTTTGAAATGATTTTTTAGTGAGTAATTATGCAACTCTTCGTCCCTATTTATAGGAGTTTGATGACAAGCTTTGTCATCCAATCCTTTCTCCATAGGCTGACACTTAAGCTCACACTTAGCTTCATGCATGCTTACTTCAACATGCATCCAAGAGTGCTTCACAATTCTCTTTGCATGATAACTTAGTCATGCATCATGACACCTCCTACTTATGAGGTGTTAGACTCCAACGAAGCTACCTTGCACCTCTACCATGCGTCCAACCTAGGCCCGAGAGATGAGCCATGCATCCAACCTAATCCTCAACGCGTCCAACTTGAGGTTTCTTGGAGTATGATCTCTTTTGTTCTCTTTTTCTTCTTCCAACCTTTCTACACTTAGTCAATTTTCCTTTCCAAACCCCAACTATGCCTCTAACATATCCTTCCCCGAGGGCTATGCGTCCAAGCCTGCTTTTCTCCCTTAGGGTTTGCTTCTCAACTTTCAAAGTCATCCAACATTTAGCTAAAACTTTCCCAAAGTATGCTCTATGTTTTCAACCCTAGGTTTGGTGAGAGTCCTTTCCAATAATGCACTATGCGTTCAACCTTCTTCTCCATGACTTAGGATTCCTTTCAACACCTCAACACTTAGTCGAAATTCTCCCAAAAAGTACTCCACCATTCGTTGAGCTTATATGCTATGCATTCATCATGATGATTTTTCCCAAAAAGATGTGTTCAACTCACAACTAACTTCCAACTATGCTACCAATTCAACCTTTTTCAACACTTAGTGAAATTTTCCTTCCTTTCCTAGGTCTATGCGTCCATGCCTTGATTTTCCAATCATAGTTATGACACTTAGAAAATTTCTTAACTTGTCTACCTCCTTGTGGTCCAATATTTGAAAAATCGCCTATTGTGGTTTTCTCTCAAACTCATCTATGACTTATTCTCTTCCCAAAAAACCTCAAGTTTGCTCAAACATTTTTCTTTCTTACCCTACCTTCAATGCATACCACCCCCAGACAAAGCCAAATTTTGGTTAACTCCACAAGTCCAGATTTTCTATCTCTAAATTTTTCCAACTCCAAGGCTTGCATTCAAGTTTCCCCATATTTTCCTAGTAGTTTCTTTTATTTATGACATCTAAGTTACTAGATTAAATTTTTGAGTTTTACAATGACAGTGTGAAAGACTGTGTTAAAAAGCATAAGCATGTTAGGGTTTTTTAGATAACTACTACTTCGTGCATGTTGAGTTTGATTCTGAAGCTATTCACAACCCCATGATCTAGATAGTTTTAATAAGAATGAAATTGCTTCTTCAAGTGATCATAGTACTACTCAGGCTTCTGCTGTGATAGATAGTGCTAATAAAGTTGTTAATGTGTCTCATGCTAAGAATGTTGTATGTGAAGACGTTGTTCAAAATGTTACCACAACTGATGTGTCTGTTGAAAATCAAACTTTGTTTGTTGATGCCGATGTTCAAAGAGACAAGGTTAATCCTCCTCCCACTATTGAGAACGTAGCCAGAGATGTTGGTATTGATCCTCTTGCAACTGCTCTTGTATCTGAATTGGATGATTTTGATAAAAAAATTTGATAGCGAAAGTTATGATAAAGAGGGTTATGATGGTGAGGATGATATGCCCCTTAATCAGTTGTTGTCGAGTATAAAAGACGCCTCTGCTGATGTTGTTACTAGCTCTGAGACTTCTAAAGAAACTACTCCTGCTGATGATTCTAATGTTAATTCTGTTTTGTCCAAAGACTGGGCTTCGAAAACAACTCACATGATGAAGTTGATGAAGGAATAGAATTCTCTAGGCGGAAGTGTTTAATCACTTTGCTCCTATGTGATTCTATGGATTTTCACAAAACAAGAAAGTATACATATGCACTGAAACACATTAAGTGATTCAACGGGAAAAATAAATACCTTTGAAGATCTAATTCTCAAGATATCAACCTTTGATTCTCTAAGAACACCACGAAGAAATCTTCTCTGGTTAACTCTTGGGACAAAGAGGTTTGTGAGAACCTTTGTGAAAAAGAAAAGAGAAGAACAGAGAGTTTGAGAGTTGAGAGTGAGGGAGAGTTTTGCAGAGATTTCCCATTCTCCTCACAATTGAGATCTCATCTCAATTTATGTGATTTAATTAATTAAATAATAATAATATAATTAATATAAATAAATCAAATTAAATTAATTTATATATAATAATTAAATATTAATTATGAAATTTCATTTAATTAATTAAAAGAAATCAAATCTCATATATTTGATTCAATGTGTCACGATACACATTTACTCTCATAACCTATAGTTTTAATATGAATCCAATTCGTACTAACTTAATATTTAAATCTCAGTCAAATATTGATTTTCTCATATAATAAAGTTTATTTTCTCACATTATAAACTTTATGAAGTATCTCACATATACAATTAATTCCCTTTAGCAATTTGAACATTCAAATTCTTTTATCACTTTGTTTCCTTGTTTTAACCTGTTGTGAGCTACCAGAGGGACCTAATGGACCAACAGTCATAGCTCTATTGATTCGAGATTAATAAATTAAACTCATTAATTATATAAATCAACATTCATTAACCATGGGGCATACCACTAAAGACCCATAGCTGCACTCTTATGAACTACAGTATATTTGTGTGTCCATTGAATAACCATATAATATAAGTCAATCCTTCACAGGGTGTTCATAATTATAGCTAAGTCAAATTACCGTTTTACCCATGCAATTACCTCTTGCACCTTAAGTACCATTGATCCTCTAATGAACAATATTGTTTATGGTCCAACTATAAACAAAGTCCATTTCAAATCAGTGAGAGAGTGAGGCCTCATTGTTCAAGTCCTAAAATTAGCACTTAAGGGAACAACCTATCTATTTTCCCTAGAGTAAGGAAGGAGTGTTCCATCTTGTGAATTTATGTTCCCAACTCCTCACTCAAAATCATTCCCAAAATGGCAGGCATATTAAGTCTGCAACTAAGGCACTCTCATCCATACAAATTGAAGAACGATGCTTATGAACAGGAGTTCATAATTCACTTAGGATTGAGATCAAGTTACATGGTTCTCATTTGAAATATAAAGCTCTTCAATTAACGGAGTTATAAAGAGAGATTTAATTTTGTGGTCCAGTCTTATACAAATTCACTATATAGGATCAAACCGTTTGTAACACTTACAACATTTGTAATACAAAGTGGGTCATATCCATAGTGTTATCAGGATGAGGCACCCAACCTCACCCATATACTATAAACCTTTTAGGTTATTTTTTGAACATGATCAACTGATTGTCAACAACATGTCGTTCAAGATCTTAGTTTATTGGATTTTGAGTTATGCAAACAAATAACAGTTAAAAGATACTTTATTTATTTATTTAAAAATTTACCCAGACTACAAGATTTAGGATATAAATCCCAACAATTGAAACTATCCATGCTCCTGTAACTCACTCATTCTCTCAAGCCCAAGGGAAGAAACCTGTCGTCTCTATTATACCCTCTGTTCCACTTGATGGAGTCTCTTTTCACTCTGAGGAGAGCACCATTTACTAGAAATTTGTCGTGAAAAGAAGAATTTTTTGCTGAAAAGGAGTTGTCAGTTGAAGCTCAAGAATATTCTAACATCATGAACTTGATTACAAAAGTTGAGGTTTCTAAGATTGTTCTGGATCTTGGTTTCTTTTATACTAAGTTCGTTATGGAGTATTGTCAACCTTTCTTAGTCTTTTGATAGTCCTAGTTCTCCTTACTATAGAAGAGTTCATGTGCGTGGTCACTATTTTGTTTTCTCTGCCTCTAAGATTTAACAATTTTCTTGGGAGATTTGTTCTAATCTATAATAGAAAATTGCGTCCTTCTATGAAGGAATTGGTAATAGAATTAACCGGTGGAATAAAAAAGGCTTGGCCAAAGTCTGGATAACTCCCCTTTGTTGAACTAAGTGCTAAATATGTTGTGTTGTTTCGAATTGGAATTGCTAATTGGTGTCTCTCTTCATATCACTTGGGCCTTTCTATCTCCTTGCCAACTTTGATTTATCAAATTTGGAAGCTTGCTAAGTTTGATTATGGAGCCTTTGTTATTGGCCAACTATGACATCACATTGTGTCCCAAGCCCTTCGTCTTCCCATTGCATATCCTCGTCTCATCTCAGGATCTTGTTGTCTAACAAACCAAACCTCCTTCTTGGGTAGGAAGCTGTTGATGATGCTCCTAGCATTCTTAACTTCAATTACAAGTTATTTTAGGGACATCATGTACCAGACATTGTTCCACCTACTTCTCTTGACACCGATGATACTCCTAGTGCTGAGCTGGTTAATTCTTCTTTTGGTCAGCAGCTTATGCACACTCTCTCTGTGGAACTTCGTAATCTTACTGATATAATTGATCGGGCAATTGATCACAAACGAGAGGTTTCCCTCTTGTTAACCATGATGAAACGGGCGGTTGAAGACAATGGTGAGGCTAGGCCATCTCAAGTGATTTTTTTTAAGCCAGAGGGGGACTAGTATTTGGTGTGTTTTGGCAGTTGGTGTAGTTTTGACTGCCGTTATTCTTCTGTTATTGGTTTGATAGCTTGGTTTTGTTGATGATCTGTATGTGCTTCCCACCGACAATCTTAGCTTGGTTTTTATGTTTGGTTGATTGGTTGCCCTTTTGTGAAAGTTTTTTTCTGCATGTTTTGTCTTAAAACAATATATTAGCCAAATGGGGAGTTTGTTAAGTTTGTTATGTTGGCTATATATATTTGTTTAAGACCTTTTGGCTTTACTTCTTGGGCAATTATGAGGTTGTGTCAGAACATGTTTCGTTGGGATCTTGTCTCAGAAGTTGTCATTCCAGTTGCATATTCATATTATTTCTTTCCTTATTTAAGTTACTCTACATATTATCTTCTTTTGATATTTTTCCTTTTGGTAATCTGCCAATTTTGTGTGGGATTATTTTTCATCTTTCAGCCTCTTTAGCATAAGAAGCATGTGTGCTAGGGTAGTCGCTTCAATTAATTTTGTGAGATTGTGAATCGATTATATTAGAAGTATTGTTCTTTATGTTCTTTGAAGAAGAAGATTATTAAGTGCAAGGGGAAAATTCATCTTCTCTATTCTCTTCAACCAAGCTTCTGTATTGCAAGTTGTTTAGTCTTAAGGGGAGCCTAAGATCGTTCTAATCGAGGAGTTCTTTTCACTCAGGGGGAGCCTGAATTGTTATTTGATGCGAAGGAGTTACAAGAAGAAGAAAGGTAATATTTGAGAGGGAGTCTTACTTACATAGGGGGAGCCTAAGTGTTGCAACACTAATATTTAATTACTTAGGGGAGACTAAGTTAAAGTGAGAGGAATCTCACATCTAGGGGTGTTGGGTTTTATGCCCTAAAACTCATAGATAGTAAATGTAAATAATTGATTGTCACTAATAAAGAGTTACTGATATTATTTCAATGAAAGTTATTGATTGTGTTGTATTTTTTTTGTCTTAATAATCCTAAAATCCAATAAACTAACATCCCAGACTTTTTTATGAGTCTTGAACTGTATGTGGAGACATACGGAGATCAATGTTCAAGAAGCAGCCTAAAGGGTCTATAGTATAGGAATTTGGTACCAGTTCTAGTGACACTATTGATGAGGCCTACTTTTTATTTGATGCAAACACAATAATCCAACGCGTTCGTGTAGGTGACATGCGAGTGGGGGTATATTATGTAATGAGTTTGCATAAGACCAAACCACAAAATAGTAACCACTAGATGTAACTTCCTTGACTAGTTAGACTTTTATTTCAATAGGATGACCTAGGCAACTTAGTCTTAATCTTGAGTATATTATAAACTCTTGTTCACGAGTGATTGTCCTTTGATTTATATGGGTGAGAGTGACCGATGCCGACTCAATATGCCTACTATTTTAGGGACAAAATCCAGTGAGGAGCTGGGAACATAATTATACAAGATGAATTTCACGCCTTTCCGACTTTAGGGTAAGTAGATGAGTGTTCCCTTAAGTGGTGTCTCCCAGACTTGAACAAAGGGCCCTACCCTCTCACTGGCCTGAGAGGGGTTTTTGTTTAATGGTTGGACCATAAACAAGTTGTTCATTAGAGGAACACTGGCACTTAAGGATATAAAAGTAATCTAGGGGTAAAACAGTAATTTGACCTAGCTAGTGTTACAAATACTCAAAGGACTAACTTGCTGTTATTCGTCTATATCTGTGGACATAGAAATATATCTACAATGAGAAGAATGCAATTGTGGGTCTTTAGTGGAGTGTACACACAGTTAACAAATATTGATTAATGTGGTTAATGAGTTTAACCAATTAATCTCATATTGTTGGAGCTTCTGATCTGTAGGTCTATTAGGTCCCCTTGCTAGCTTGTAAAGGGTATTAAGGTTATTATATCTTGAATAAAATTTGAAATGTTCAAATTTACTTAGGAAAATAATATAATGTGTGGTGATACATTATAATATAAAGTTTATAATTTAATTAAACTTTATAATAATAAATTTAATTTGAAAAATGATCCAAAATTAATGTATGAGAGAATTAAATATTTGAAGGAGTTCAAATGTTATTTTAATATGAATTGAATTCATATTAAAACTATAGGTTAAAATTAATGCATATTAAATACACATTAAAATTATAGGTTGTGAGAGAAATATGATTGAATATGATTCAAATGTAGGTTAATTTAAACATGCAATGTTTAATTTATGATTAATTAATTGAAGAGTTAATTAATTTTTAATTTAATTTAATTTAATTTAGTTAAATTAATTGAATTAAAAAGATAGGTTACGTGAGAGATGTTCATTTAAATATGATTTAAATGAATTTCCAATTAAATTGGATTTAATTATTAATTAGGGTTCTTTTCAAATATAGCAAAAGAAACCAAAATATTTACAAATATAGTAAAATTTTACTGTCTAACTACAATAGAGTGCGATAGACTATATTTTGCTATTAGTTATAAATATTTTCACTAGTTTTGTCATTTAAGATAATTTCTCTATTAGTTATTAATTTTATTAATAACTAAATTAATCGTGAGAAGGGGGTTTTCTGATACGTGGTATTCATCCCACGTCCTCCCATTCCATCTTCATCTCTCTATGGATACCTGTTACAAAAAGATAAAACAGATCACAATGAATTCTCTCTATGTTTTTTTTTTTTTTAAATAAGACAGAAATAATTTGTGAAAGTTTTTGGCCTCTCTCAAATTCTCTCTACCCAAAAACAAATCCCAAGATTGCAAGGTTCCCATAAACCTTTACCTCAAAATCTCTCACATATTGCGATAAACTACTATTTGTGTCATGATAGATACAGATAGTAGTCTATCGCGATCTATTACAAATAGACGGTATATTTTTCTAATAGTTGTAAATATTTTCAACAGTTTTATCATTTAAGATAATTTTCCTATTTATAAATAGTTTAATAATTTTTTCTATTTATAATAATTTTCCTTCCCAATATACCTATTAAAAAATATTGGCAATATACCTATTAAAAAATATTGGCATTAAACTGATTTATGACGAAAGATGAAAAAAAGAAATTATGACTAGAATAGGTTTCAAACTTAATCAACGGAAAAATAAAGGCTTTTAAATGACGGCAAAAAAAAGTCAATTCAGAGTGAGTGATATTTGCATGTGCGGGGAGGCTAGCGTTAAAAGAATAGCAAACTTTAATAAGTAACATTTAATTCTCCTACTTTTAACTTTATAAAATTCTGTTTTTAAATTTTATTGTATAATAATTTTAGTATTTTTAAATTTATGGCAATTTAACTCATAATTTTATCAAGATTAAGTGTCAATTTTTTTTATATTACAATTAATTTTTGTAGTTCTTAAACACATTTGATTCCTAAACAAATTATTGATCTGCATAAAAAATTTCATTAACTATATTTTTATAAAATGGACTAAATTATTAGAAAAAGTGTAGATTGTTTTATACTAAAATTAACGAAATTATTTGTTATAAATTGGAAAATGCAAAAGATGTGTATTATTAGAGATCAAATTGTTACTTTCGGAACTAAAATTATTTTAAGTGAGAAGAAATAGAGGGTTGAGAGTGTGTTTGTAGCTTTTTCAAGTGTCTAATTTTTTTAAAATAAATTATTTTAACAAAATTTTTGATGTTTTGCAACCACTCAAAATGACTTTTAAATAAATAAGATTGAGAAAGGAGTCATTGTGAGAGAAATACTTGAAATAAACTTTTAGGAAAAAAAAAAAAGGAGAGTTTTGAAGTGTTTTAATCTGGAATCCTCTCAATTTTTCAGGACATTTTAAAATGACTAAAGTATCCTTCACTTCTACCATGGTTGTCGTCAATGAGCACTGCCACCACTAGTCACTGTCTACCTCTGACTACTATTACTAGCACCATCGCGGCGATGTCGCCACCACCAACGTTCACCACTCACCTCTGACAACTTGAGATTGAGACTAGTGGTATAAGACCCTAACTCAGAATTCTTAAGATGGCTAGTAAGAGAAGAAGTACGGCTAGTTGAACGCATAATATTAGGAAAAGAATATATATTCCATTAAGAGTGAGAATGAAGGATTGAAGGCAGAGTTTGGGGATTAGTTAAGAATTTAGATGTATTTTTTTATCATAGTCCAGTTAATGCATAGATGGTAAAGCGTTAAAGCATGGCACTTTAATTTGGAAGGAATTTTCTATTGAATTTTGAAAAGGGAAAACGAGAATTAGGAAAAAGAGGAAACGCATGGCTCACACTTAGACTTGGAAATTAACAAGTTATGGGATTGATTTTGGAGGGTGTTAAGCTAGAAAGAAAAGAGAAGCCGAGGAACCTTAAGGCGTGAGCAACATGCATTGAAGGTTTATTATGCGTTAGTAAGAATTTTGGTGTTGATAAAGAAGTTTATGCTCAAAGACAAGGACACTTAGTGTTCAAGGTAACCAAGGGTCGTTAAGGCTATGCGATGAGGAGCTCAACTCCATGGTAAATGAATATAGCTTTGATTTCGGGTAAACGCATAGGTTGTAATTCAAAAGTTTAAAGGGAAGGAAGTTGGACACATGGTATGATGCGGTAAGGTTGTAGTGTGCGTTTGAGACATTGACGCCTAGTAGTAAACGATGGAGAAACGGGTTCAAAGGTATTATGGCAAAGAGTAAAGAAAGTAAGTAATGAAGCTAAAACCTTAAAGGAAATTCAGTGGGCGCATAGGGGCAGTATGATTGAATGAATAGTTGACGCTTGGATAAATACATGGTTGGTTAAGTTGCAACGTGACATGTGGAATCAAGTGGCAGAAAGAGAGGAGAAGTAGTATGACCAGCTCTATACTCCAAAGCTATAAATAGGACCTTGAGAGAAAAGGAGTGACTGATGATACTGAAGTAAGAATTCTTGAGAGAAAAAAGGAATCCTTGTGTCCGTAATAGAAGTCTACGGCCAAGAGAGAAGATATTCGTGACAACTTAACTATATCTTGTGTTAAAGAAATTGTCTTGCGTCTAAAAGGGTCAGCCTTGCGTTTAAGTTTCAAGGTGAACGATGCTTCTAAGTTGGACCTTGCACGGTCGACGCATCCAAAAAGAGAAGTAAGGAGGAGTTGAGATACACCTCGCGTTAGATATCAACCTTGCGTCCAAGGGCAGGACTGCGATCAACCGAGCTGCCAGAGAAATATAAGGCCTGGCGTTCCAGGGTTAGAATGCTGCGTCCAAGAAGCTCGGGAAAAAGGAAATAGCGGGAAAGAAGAGAAACTATCTTTAAAGTGTTTAGTGAGTGACACCTTTCTTTGTTTGAAAAGGTTTTATTGGAAATGTTATTCTAATTTTATTATGAGCTATGATTTGATGAAAGTGTTTATTTGAAAAGCATGATGCTTAAATATATATAGTTCACAAGGCATGTCTTATCTGTTTTTTATAAATTGTTGAAAAGCATGTTGTGAAATGTAGTTTACCGAGAAATATCTTATTTTTCATGAAATGTTTCATATGAACTAATTATGAGAAATGCTGGTTTCTAAAATGTTTTAGAGGAGACTCAATGCTGAAAGACATGAGAAGGCATGTGAGTTTCCCCGGGACCCAGTACTGAGGGACATGGAAAAGGTACTTGGGAAGCCCGTCATATTCCTATGTGCAGAGGTTGATATTGCTGGTGCGTCGAGTTTTGCTCTGCATCGAGCTAGGAATGATTTTGACATTGGGTGTGTTGAGTCTTGCCCCACCCCAACTAAGGATGTTTTCGATGTTGAGAGCGTTGAGTCTTGCTTCGCCTCAACTAAGGGAAATTCTTAAAGAACGAATTGATTTCATGTACAACTGTTCTGGAATGTACTTATGTTATATGATTAAGAGTTGAAAAGTATGATTGTGCGGAAATGATGATTTGAACCCATGTTTGATGATTATGGTGTATAATGTTTTGAACATGCCTCTTTCGAACTAAAGATAGTTTTACAAAATCTGTCACTCATTGGGCTTTTAGCTCACTCTTTCATATGTTTTCCATTTTTCAGGTAGCATGACAGTTCCCATTGCCGATCGTAGTCGAGGTTTGTCAAGAGTTAATGGTATTGCCATCCTAGAAAGTGTGGTTAAACGAGCATAAGGGAAGTTTGACAGTGGAAGTCGATAATAGGGTCGATGACTGCTGTCCTCAAGCTCCGTCTCGGGCTACTGGAGTGTAGTTCGGGAAGGGGTGTGACAAGTTGGTATCAGAGCATGGTTTACAAAAAACCTAGGGAAAGTCAAGTGAAGTTTAACGATAAATTGAAAGAAAAATCAAGAGTTATCATTTTGGAAAAAGAAGTAAGACAAGAAAAGGTTATAGAACTAGGACGTTTAGGTGACAAACCTCGACGGCAACGTGTAAGCGGAACTTGGAATGCTACCTGCAATTTTGGAGAGGAAAATTGAATGCGGTAAGTTTAAATATGGAAGTTGCAATATAGTAAGATTGCAGGGAAAATTAATATGAGCAATTGGATAAGTTAAGATAGGTATACGTCGGAACTTCGTAAGCTATAATGAGGCTTAGGAGAATTTAAAATAAAATCCGGTAGGAACGAATTAAAAGTCTAGTGAACAATTCGGTGATTAATTAATGATAAGATAGTATGAGAAAGATCCCGGAAAGAGAATAGGGATTAGGAGAAATTTAATCTTGTGGAGTTAGAAATTTTAAGTTAGGAAATATAAGTTTGTAGAAATTTCGGCTATATAAAGGAGTTCTATACGTTGAGAGGAAGGAAAGGGGAAAAGATGTTTATGTCAGCGTAAGTTATGGATTAAGAATGAGCCATAGGTCAAGTTGAAAGAAATCATGATAGACGATTTGGAATTTTAGAAGACAAGATGACTCAAGAATTTAAGAAAATTTAAGTATTACAGCTATGGTTAGAAGCAAAAGTGCGATAAAGAAAACAGGTTGGACGCATAGTGTTTGAGCAGATATCACATTAAGAATTAAGAAATTAAAATTAAAAGAATAATGAGAAATTAGTTACGAGTTAGCCATGTTCTTGAGAGGAATATTATTATGGATGGTGAGATACGAACGCATGATATCTTGCTTGAAAGTAAATTGGTTTAGTATTGAAGTGTTGGGAAAAGAAAACGACATTTTGAGGGAAGAGATGATTGCAAGGCTCACACTTAGTCTGAGAAATTACCAAGCTATGAAAATAGATTCAGATGGTAACAAGTTAAATAGGGTGATGTATTATGCGTTGAGCATGTGGGGTTGGTTAGAACCACCATATGGGGGAAAGGTATCTTGCATTGGAAAGGATAGCATGCATTGGGGAAATGGCAATTTAAGGAAAGTAATGCGTTATGCATTGTGAAGAGAAATGGTGGACGGGAGTGAAAGAACAAGTACTATAAGTGTTGGCCATGACTATGCCAGCTTAGCATTGGAAGCTGCTGTAAGGAAAAGAAAGTAGATTCTATGTTAGTAAGGTGAAAGAGTTGTTATATTTTGAAAAGGCTGCCAGGCGTTGAAAGGTGTTACTAAGCGTTGATGAGAATACTTTGAATTGGAAAGTAGTTGTGTGATAGGTTGCAGCTATGCGCTGAAGATTAGCTATGTAACGATAAGCTATGCGATGAGCAGCAGTTGTGCACTGAAGGTTTGCTATGAAGGTTCATTGTACTGATCGGGAAGTCCTCGAGTATAGTATAGCATGTGCGGGAGAGGCCATTAAGCGTTGGAAGTCGCTATAATTTGAAGAAAAAAAAATTTGCTATGCATTGAAGAATTGCTATGTGTTGACAAGGCAACGCGTTGAAAAGTAGAAGTTGTAATAGTTAATGTTGAGATACAACTTAAATTTGGAAATGGTCTTATGAACCAACCAAAAGAGACTCAGGTTAAGCAAAGAGACTCGAGTTAAGCGTTGGATGTGCTATAAAGGTGAAAGCAAACCTAAAGGAAGGAAACAAGAGATGGATAGATATTAGAAAAATTATTAAGGAATTGGTTAAGTATGGAAGTAGTAAAATCGGAAGCAAAGCCTTGTGTTGTATTTATGGACGCATAGAATGGTGACCATGAAATTCATAAGGTCTAACAAGAGGCTCATAACTTGGCCTAAGCCATATATTCTGGTAGTACCAAGACGTATGGAACGTTAAGGGAATTTTTACTAATGGCCAGGAATAAAGAAGGAAATAACAGGGTGCGTGACAAGTGCTTGATTGATTAGAAGATAAAGCTTGAATAGCAAAGATATTAAATTCACTTTTTTATTCTTATGTGGAAGTAGAAATATGTATAATGGTTTTCTTATTTGGATTACCAAGAGTGTCAGCAAATGTTGACAGAGATTTGGGTGATTGGTAAAAGTTGACAAAGATAGAGCATTTTTGCCGTCAAGGGAACATATACGCTGGCTAGAATGATACGGATGCATGTGGTTAAGTTCTAAATTTTGGAAAGTTACAACAGGCTTTAGGAACAAAGTTGTAGTTCAGTATTATGTCTAAGGATCACAATATATCTTATGTTTTAAAGAATATGTTCCTGATCCTACTCATATACTTAAAGTGTTACCAATGGAGCTAAGAGAAGATTTAAGTTATGAGGAGGAATTAATTCAAATGTTTATTTGATTAAAGAATAAGTATTAAGAACTAAGTTAAATTCGCTGGTCTAAGATTTGTGGAAATTAGGGTGTAAAAGAAGCTATTTGAGAAACCAAGCCCATGGAGCAAAATATAGACTAATATTTACAATTATTCTCAAGAGACTAACCACTTACAGAATTTTTAGGACAAAGTTCTTATGAGAAAGTGGTAAGTTGGGAAGCTCTACTCTTAGTCTGGTAAATGTTTAGCAAATGGTTGGGTAATTGGAAGTGATAGCCGAGAACCTTTGAGTATAAGTGTCCATGCGTTGGTAGAATGAAGCAAGGGGTCAGTAAGAGTGAGCATGGGTAATGGCTGAAATAGGAAAGAACTTGCGTAGTTGGGTTTAGGTATAAAGCTCAAATGTTGGCCTATTAAAGTATGCGCCCAAAAGTTGAGTAAGAGTAAATAGTCGGGGCTATGCATTGATAAGATTGCTGAACCAGTAGACATACATTAGATAAGACCGGTAGAAGATATGTGTTGAAGATTAGAAGACTTATACTTGAATTTTGTAATTCCGAAATGATTATAAGTAAAAGAACTATACTAGATTTGGAAGAAAGATCTGAGGAAAAGGATTTCACCAAAGGAATGGTTAAGTAAAAATTAAGTGTTGAAAGGAAAATTATAACCCCGTCAGTAGCTAAGGAAAGTAGGCGCATTGACTACCAGAGTGGTGCAGCAGAAGCGTGATGAATTCATAACCCATAAGAAATACATAGTACTGTTTAAGTTGGAAGTTAACTATGTGTAGATGAAAAAGTCCTACACGTTTGTGAGGGCCAACGTGCATTGGTAAAACAAAGAGTTAATCGAAGCTGAGTATAAAAGAGGATGAGGTGGCTGGAAAGGTATGCGTTTTCGAAGGTGAGCATGAACAAAAGTTTAAAGTTTTGCGAGGTAGTAGGTGAGGAGGTTGTGTTGACGGAAGGATGCGTTTAAAGTATGTTATAGTTTAACAGCATAGTGCAACGTGTCGAAATTAATAATCAAACTATATACTCAAGTTTGTAATCAAATATGTGTTAGCAGATTATGTGTTCAAGAAAATTTAAAAGACAAGCGCATGGTACTAAAACTGTAACCAGTTGAGAAATTATAATAGTTTTAAGAAAAGTGTTTCTTACAAATTGCTTGTAGAATTGGAGTGACTTTAAGTGTAATTGCCGCAAGCTAATTTATTTGTGTTTATAGTTCACCATGTCAGCAAGGGAAAGCAAAGGAAAACGGAAACGCTTGATGAAGAGGTGCCCAGTTTGCGGAAAAGGACATTCGGGGGAATGTTTTAGTAAAGATAGATGTTTTGCATGCGGAATGAAAGGACATCAACGGAAACAATGCAATGTATCTAAAGACTTTTGCAGCCAAGCTAACGAGATGAAAAGAGAGATTCCCTGGAAGAAATGTGGACGAAGACATAGAGAAGATTATGAAGGAAGAGAGGATGTTTGTTATATGTGTGAACAACCGAGACATTATGGCAAGGATTGTCCACAAAACCAGGGAGGCCCAAGTAATTGAGCTGAAGGAAAAAGAAGAAAAGAATGGAAATGTATTTTCTTTTTAGTTATCTTTTGTATGCGTTGAATAACGAGATTGTACAAACAAGAATTTGAATAAAGTATTTCACATTTCCGTAACCTTGTTGTTTAAATTTCGAGGACAAAATTTTTCTAAGGGGAGTAGGATTGTAAGACCCTAACTCAGAATTCTTAAGATGGCTAGTAACAGAAGAAGTAAGACTGGTTAAACGCATAATATTAGGAAAAGAATGGATATTCCATTAAAAGTGAGAATGAAGGATTGAAGGCAGAGTTTGGGGATTAGTTAAGAATTTAGATGTATTTTTTAGCATCGTCCGATTAATGCATAGATGGTAAAGCGTTAAAGCGTGGTACTTTAATTTGGAAGGAATTTGATATTGAATTTTGAAAAGGGAAAACGAGAATTAGGAAAAAGAGGAAACGCATGGCTCACACTTAGACTTGGAAATTAACAAGTTATGGGATTGGTTTTGGAGGGTGTTCAACTAGAAAGAAAAGAGAAGCTGAGGAACCTTAAGGCGTGAGCAGCATGCGTTGAAAGTTTATTATGCGTTAGTAAGAATTTTGGTGTTGATAAAGAAGTTTATGCTCAAAGACAAGGACATTTAGTGTTTAAGGTAACCAAGGGTCGTTAAGGCTATGCGATGAGGAGCTCAACTCCATGGTAAATGGAAATATAGCTTTGATTTCGGGTAAACGCATAGGTTGTAATTCAAAAGTTTAAAGGGAAGGAAGTTTGACCCATGGTACGATGCGGTAAGGTTGTAGTGTGCATTTGAGACATTGACGCCTAGTAGTAAGCGGTGGAGAAACGAGTTCAAAGGTATTATGGCAAAGAGTAAAGAAAGTAAGTAATGAAGCTAAAATGTCACACCCCCTCCCAGATTACCCTCTTAACCCAGGAGTAGGTGCAACCTATACATATATGCGTTATCTTGTATACTGAAGCATAGTTGAAAACCTAATCAAATGTACAAACTTCTATACTGATGAGAACATTATAAGGTAATCATAAGTTATACATAAGGTTTCTCAGCACTATAATTTATCATACAGGTGTATTTGTTTGGCATATGTTACAAAACCCAACACTCGTTATGCCACAGTGCTCATATACAACAAAATATGTGCTTAGACTGGGTATTTACAACTATCCTAGAGTACTAAAGCCAAGTAAGCCCAGACGAGGATCTTCTATAGGCTAGGCGTCCCGGACACGCTCGCTACCTAAAACAAACAACAATAAACAAAAAACGTGAGAGCTTAAGCTCAGTGAGTGACTAAATTATCAGTTACAATTCAATCTTCGAATTCATGTTGATCATAAAACTACTATATAGCTTACTAGTACAATTTACTGGGCCACTCGTGACATTTAACAAGGAAACATAAACATTTATCTAATGAGTGACGGAGCAAAGCTCAACGCTCATAACCTTATACTTCAACTGCTAGTATTCATATATTCATACGCCTTCACATTTAGTCCCTCGGCATTTCAACTTTCAAGTGCTTTCTCATATTGTCCCTCAGCACTGAGTCTCAATATTAAATTACTGCTCAAGTGCCTTCACTCACGGTCCCTCAGTACTGAGCCATCATATACTGGTTTCTATATGCCTTCTCATGAGGTCCCTCGGTATTAGAAACTATCTCAGTCAATCTCACTAGTGCCTTCACTCATGGTCCCTCAGCACTATGTATCATATATCTCTATAGGCCTTCACACAGGGTCCTTCGGCCATGGTTTGCATTTAAATAGCACACATACAGGAATTCACCTATTATATATTCTCTTCCACTTGTACATTAATAACGATAATCTTTGGATAATTTGAGAGTCATCCACAGTTTGTCTTAGGCCCCAAGTGGATTGTATGTTTTTCCGAGCTCTTCTTGGCCTGTAAAACACATTTCTCATATTAGGTTTCTTTTGAACTCCTTTTTCAAAATTATTAAGTATGCATGTTAATAACTAACGATACTATATGTCACTAGCGAGACTACCAGCGAGATTCACACTACTGGGTGCTGCACTAGCAAAACTGGAGTGAATTAGACTAGCGATATCATCTTAAGGAGCGACAGCGAGAATTGTGAGACACAGAGCCCTTTGCGTTTATCAGCGACACCCGTTCCTGCTGCTCACTCTCCTGCTCCTTAGCGATACCACTGTCTAGCGACACTTGATATCACAGTTTCCTTCCTTCCCTTCAAACTTCTTCTTCGATCTTGCTAAAAACCATATTACAGCCAAAATCAGGACTTCCTTCCTTCTACAATCTTGTAAAGTAGTGAGTTCTCTAGCTTACCTCAAAATTTTAGGCCACGATTCATCTTCATTTGAGAATTATTCCCAAATAACTTCGGTTGTCCTGTTTTGCTTACCAGTTCAACTCCGCTTACTTCTTCCTAGAGATTAACATATTTTCGCTCGGTTTTAGCTTACACATCCTTCATGGAAGTTGCTAAGAATTGATTCAACTTACTTACCTCAAAATTTCAGTTCTTGCCTCTCCTTCAAACACCGATTGGTGTTCAAGTCTATCAGCAACAATCAAGCTTCTGGTTCCAGCTTCAAAATCATCACGAAACTGGTCTGATTTCTACTCAAATTCTATTCAAGTACTTTCTTCTACCTCTCATCGTTATTCAAGTACTTTCTTCTACCTCTCATCTTCGAAATAGAGTTAATCTGAGTTCGAAAATGTATCCAAAAGGCTTAATTATTCGATGCACTCCTTTATATGTCAAATCACCGACTTACCAACTCTAACTTCATCCTCCTTCTAGAATTAGCCAGCGCCACCTTCCCCGCATGGCTTCGGCAACGCATAGTCTCCACTTACTATGCCATTGACTGCTTCACGCCGGATAGCTCATTACCGCATGGCCCTTTCGACCACTTTTCTATGTCCGACGCATACCATTCTTCAACGCATAGGCCATCTCAACGCATAGCGATGCCAACTTCTAGCACATAGTAGCCTTCAACGCATACTTCTATTAACACATATGGCACCCTTCTCCCTTCACATCTTTCTCCCCGCCGAGTTGCCCTCTTCAACACATGCTTATCAGCGGCAACTCTTGTCAATCTTAAATATCCCTCAACGCATGGTCACTCATTGCATGGTCAACACTTAACCATTTTCACTCTCCCCCAACTTAGCAAATTTTCTTTACTTACTTGCCCCGTAATTTCTTTTTACTTACTTTCTCTTGATAACAAGTACGAGGCTTACATAAAACCTTAAAGGAAATTTAGTGGACGCATAGGGGCGGTATGATTGAATGAATACTTTGTATATTAGAATATGTTGGGCATATGAGATAAGCTTATAAAGGTTAGGTGGCTTCATATAAACTTGACACCTTATAAGCAGAAGGTGTTAGAAGGCATGTTAGGTATTGCATGCAAGGTGATACTTGGATAAATACATGGTTGGTTAAGTTGCAGCGTGACATGTGGAAACGAGTGGCAGAAAGAGAGGAGAAGTAGTATGACCAGCTCTCTACTCCAAAGCTATAAATAGGACCTTGAGAGAAAAGGAGGGACTGATGATGCTAAAGTAAGAATTTTTGAGAGAAAAGAGGAATCCTTGTGTCCGTAATAGAAGTCTGCGGCCAAGAGAGAAGATATTCGTGACAACTTAACTATATCTTATGTTAAAGAAGTTGTTTTGCATCTAAAAGGGTCAGCCTTGCGTTTAAGTTTCAAGGTGAATGATGCATCCAAGTTGGACCTTGCGAGGTCGACACATCCAAAAAGAGAAGTAATGAGGAGTTGAGATACACCTCGCGTTAGATATCAACCTTGCGTCCAAGGGCAAGACTGCGACCAACCGAGCTGCCAGAGGAATATAAGGCCTTGCGTTCCAGGGTTAGAATGCTGCATCTAAGAAGCTCGGGAAAGAAGAAATAGTGGGAAAGAAGAGAAACTATCCTTAAAGTGTTTAGTGAGTGACACCTTTCTTTCTTTGAAAAGGCTTTATTGGAAATGTTATTCTGATTTTATTATGAGCTATGATTTGATAAAAGTGTTTATTTGAAAAGCGTGATGCTTAAATATATATAGTTCACAAGGCATGTCTTATTTGTTTTTTATAAATTGTTGAAAAGCATGTTGTGAAATGTAGTTTACCGAGAAATATCTTATTTTTCATGAAAGGTTTCATATGAACTAATTATGAGAAATGCTGGTTTCTAAAATGTTTTAGAGGAGACTCAATGCCGAAGGATATGAGAAGGCATGTGAGTTTCCCTATGACCCAGTACTGAGGGACATGGAGAAGGTACTTGGGCAGCCCGCCATATTCCTATGTGCACATATAGGTTGATATTGCTGGTGCGTCGAGTTTTGCTCTGCATCGAGTCGGGAATGATTTCGACGTTGGGTGTGTTGAGTCTTGCCCCACCCCAACTAAGGATGTTTTCGACGTTGAGAGCATTGAGTCTTGCTCCGCCTCAACTAAGGGAAATTCTTAAAGAACGAATTGATTTCATGTACAACTATTCTGGAATGTACTTATGTTATATGATTAAGAGTTGGAAAGTACGATTGTACGGAAATGATGATTTGAATCCATGTTTGATGATTATGGTGTACAATGTTTTGAACATGCCTCTTTCGAACTAAAGATAGTTTTACAAAATCTGTCACTCATTGGGCTTTTAGCTCACTCTTTCATATGTTTTCCATTTTTCAGGTAGCATGACAGTTCCCGTTGCCGATCGAAGTCGAGGTTTGTCAAGAGTTAATGGTATTGCCGTCCTAGGAAGTGTAGTTAAACGGGCATAAGGGAAGTTCGACAGTGGAAGTCGATAATAAGGTCGATGACTGCTGTCCCCACACTCCGTCTCGGGCTACAGGAGGGTAGTTCAGGAAGGGGTGTGACAAGTGGTCAATGATCAACGATTAAGATTTGAAACCAATGGGTAATGACCACCACACAACACTGTTGAACACCAATTCCTAGCAGAACCATCAATGACCCCATGGTTTGGCAGCTATTGATGACCAACGAACAATGACTAAGGATCGATGTCCATATAGACTGGAGACATGGGACTTGCAACCACTCCTTTAACTATGGATTTCTCAATTTCGATCTTTGGTTCTGATTGTCAATTTGAGATTGAGATCGACAATTGTCCATACATGACTTGAGACTAGAATTGACAACTAGTAACCATTGTCATTGGCGATTAACTCCAACAACCACTCGAACTTGACATTATTAATTATAGTGGTTAATAGTCTTTTAGTTTTCAATTAAAAAAGTAGATTTTTTTCATTGTAATTTGACGTTAGTAGAAATATTTTAATTATTGAACAAACGAGATAAATTTGTGTATAAATATAAAAGGTGACCGAACACACAGGTGTTGTTTTGAATCTTTGATTATAAAAAAAATATTTTTCTAAAAAAAAATGTTTAAAACAAATACTTTTTTAAATATTTGAATAGAATCAAATACAGATGTACCATCACCAAACGCAGTAAAGAAAAAGGTAAACTCAAAAGGACCAACAAGCAAACGAAACCTTAAAAATAAAGATCCGACCGTTTGTGTTCATAAGTTGATATTATAATAAAACATTAAATATCAACATGCACAAAAAGAAGTCGATAACAGCATCACCCACACCCACCGAGTGTCGACTGTCGGCATGTCGGCTTCAAGCATTTTTCCGACTCTATGGATTTCCCATACCTCCATCTCACCTTTCCCTTACTCTCTTCATGTGCCACCGAATAAAATTATGATTTTTTTTTTCATTTCATAAATAATGTTTCATAAAATAATTTCAACAATGGCTAAAACAAGATTCTGACTGAAAGTTTTGATGAAAGTTTTGAAAGAAAATGAATTTCAAATTTTGATATAATGGAACTGCTCAGTGATTATAATTTCATCTTTGCTTTTTTAAATACTTTCAGATAACAGTTGATCTGGTGATCGTTCTGGTTGCAGTCAAGTTTCGCGTTATGGTGCAAGCAGCAAGGAACGTTTATCGTAGGATTTGATAGTTTGACATAGAAATTTTTTTGTAGTAATCGATTTGTATACCTTGTGGAAGATTATAAATGTTATGTTTCTGCATTATTGTTTTCATAGATGTATTAGAAAATATAAGCGGTTACAGTTTTTGTTACATTTCTTATAATTGATCGACGATCCTTTTTGGTAAAATAATGAACCCTTTTTTCTGAAGCTCAGATTAAAAGGAACTTGCATAAGTATTCACATTCCTGATATGTTATGTTGGAGTTGTAAATGACATAGTGTTCCTAATAGAAAATGGTGGCTCCTCCATATGACCCAATGAGTCATTATTTTAAATAAAAGATTCCTATAATATGCCTCTTCTCTTCAAATTGCTGGGCCATGTAAGACATATTGGAGCTGTTTTGCGGGTTGAATTGAGCTCATACTGTTCTTGATAGAAAATATGGTGACTCCATGAATAAAGTTACTTAAGTGATTTTTTCTCTTCTTTCTTTTCAAAGAAGTCCTATTCCTATGACCTAACGAGTCATTACTTTTCTTTAAAGAAAAAACACCTCCCTATGATGTGTCTCTTCTCTCTAAATTGTTTAGTCATATAAGATTTGTCAATCTATCCAAATTAGATTAACTAGAATCATTAAAAATAAATATTGCCACGTCAAAACTTTAGTATTTGTAACATGACTACACGTATACATACTAATAAACATAAATAAATGTAGTTCAATTAAGATCTAAATTACCTCATCAAATAAGTTAGAATAAATATAACTTCCCATTCACACTAGCAAGTATTTAAACTTTAGATAATCAAAATATTAGTATGTTTTTACTAGGGGTAGAATAGAATCTTCGTCTCTTTTGAATAGTAAATTATTGTGTAGTAATGATTTTAAAATTATATCAAAAAAATTTTAATTAAAATAATTAGAAAAAGGTTGAATCATTAAATTTTTATTTCATGAGCCAGAATTTAGGAGTGAATTATTTTGAATTGGTGAAATACCAACCATCAAATGTGAAGGTCCAAGTGTGAACCCTACTTTTGCCTTAGCTGTAATGGTACACTCATGCCAACTAAGCTCAAATCTAACCATGTGGATCTTTATTGCCGTCTTAACTTTAAAATAAGTTAGCTTAATTAGGGTTAAAATATCATCTTTTATTTAAATTTAGTATTTATATTTTCAATAGATCTTAAATTTAGTTTTTACTGCTAGTTTATTATTGAGTTTTCAAAAACTTTTTATTATCAATTAGCATTTTTATTTAAATTTTTTTAAAATATATGTACATATTATATATTTTTTCATGAAAATTATTATTATTATTAAACCACAAAAAATAAGTTCAAGAGACTAATTTTAAGATCTTTTGAGAGTGCATGAACTAAAATTGGATATTTGGAAAGTATGAGGACTAAAATTGGACTTTTAAATTTTTTTAAAAAATAAAAATAAAAATTAGACATTTAAAAATATAGAAATTAAAATTGAATAAACTCTAAAGTACAAAAACCAAATAGTAGTTTGATTTTAAGTTGTTATTTCTAATAAATAAGATTAATAGTTGTAACCATTTAGTTTTTAAACGATAAAATTCACATTTCTTAAATTGAGATAAATGATGTATATAGCGTACATTTTAAATAAATGTTGGTTGAAGTGACACAATGTAACAAAGAAATCGCAATCAACAAAAGAATAATAGATGAGAAGAAGTATCTAACAGAGTGACACAAGCTATAAAAATGATATTATACATTGCCTAAACTAAAGTTAAGACGTTTGTAGTACATGCCACTTTATTGTGTTGAATTATTTTCTAATTTTTTTGTCCCGCTCTCTCTTTTATTATTTTTCTACCATGTGCCAACTCAGGTAAAAATCTATTTAATGAGTGGTTGCCATATTGTTGCTAACTCCTAAATAGTTAAATGTGTAGCTTCTATACGGTTTCACTCTCTCCCTCTCACATCTCATGATTGATGCTTTGAGATCGCCACATTATTTCAACTTTCTCAAATAATTTATCGAAATCAATCAAACTTTTATTAATTAGATATGCATCATCGTCATGACGTAGTTAATAATGGTTATGTTGGCTTATAGTTATAGAAACAATATAACTTTTTGTTTTGATAGTTTACCAATAATTTAACTAAGAATTAATATGAAAAATTGTTCAAAAAATTCAATTCAATAGCGGTGAATTTACAAAAGGCAAATTAAATATATACTTTCATACAGAAATTATCTTAAATGGCAAAACTGCTGAAAATATTTACCGCTAATAGCAAAATACATAGTCTATCTGCAATAGATTACGATAGATTACTATCTATCGTGACACATATAATAGTCTATTGCTGTATATCACAAATAGGCAGTAAAATTTTACTATATTTGTAAATATTTTGATTCCTTTTACCATATTTGAACATAGCTCTACTTCATAAATATATGGTTAAAAAGAGGACGAAAGATAAAAAAGTTAAACTATATTTAGAGTATATACTTAAACATTACCCTTTACTTCAAAGAAAATTTAATTATTTCTTTTACTTCCAATAAAATTCAATTATTTCTTTTAATATTTCAATCATATTTATTTTTATTTAGTCTCTATCATCATCATACATAAGGAAAGATCAAATATTATTGATGTAAACCTATTTCTTTAATATACCTAATTATATCTTTAATATGTGATGCGATGTGAACAACTCAATAAAATTATTTATATTACCAAAGAGAGTAGATGCTAATTAAATTCACATAGGGTTGGGTTTTTATCTAATAAAAGTAACTAAAAGAAAATGGTTGGCTAATAGTTAATACTAAGTAGGTGGCTAAGTCAGATGCTAGTTAATACTAAGTGGCTAAGTGAGATGTGCTATGAAGTTCCTTAAAGTTAAAATAATTGAAATTGAAATTGGTTTTTGGTAGCTAGCCTTGCCTTGTACGTCTGTCCAAATTTTCAAAACTCTGGATTCTTTTTCACTAATCATATCAATCTTTCAATTCAATTTCTTACCTTTTTCTTTATTCACTCCCCTCTCCCCCATCTCTCTCTTCTTCAATTTCTCACTATTATTTTATGGAAAATAATAATAATAATAATAAACTATTGGAAAATCCACTCCAAAATCCAGCTCACAAGGTCTTTGGGTTATGATCAACTCATGTGGGAATATATATACACACACACATACACACGTACCTCAAATTCCAACCTAGATGATCATGAAGATAGTTGAAACATTGGTTAATAATTTAGGGTAGGATTTTTAAGTTAGTTGGTGATTTAACATTACATCGAACAATTTTAGACTAAAAATTAATCTTAAATTTACATATTTGTCCATTAAGTTATTTTATGATTATTATAATAAAATTAAAAAAGAAAAAAATCTAAAATTAAATAATCGAAAGACAACTAATTCTTTTTGGGGTTTGAAATAATTAATTATTTGAGCAGTTGACAGATGATGCAGGAGTTCGATTTCCGTAGGTACTTTTTATTTTCAAATGTCAAAAAGATTTAGAAAACTCAATCTTTATTTGAACCAACATGAGATATTACATTTTTCATGTGTTAGCTTCCATAGTGGCTTTTGATTAGCTCAAAAAGAAAAGAAAAGAAAAGAAAAGAAAGAAAGAAAAGAAAGAAGAAAAAAAAAAAAAAAAGTTCATTGCCTTTACACCATCCAATTTTGCTCCATTTTCACACGTATGTCTCTCTTTCTCATTCATTGTTTTATAATAGCAACTTAATATCATAGATTATCACTTTTTAGAGTGTTCACTCTTGTTTATGAACATGAGGGATTTAGGAAAATGAATTGATTCTTCTAGTGTCTTACTTTAGTGATTTTAGAAAATTTGGTTTGGTTCTAAGCGATATATGGCCCAAAAATTGGTTTTGGGGAATTTGATTCCATTTTCCTATATGTGAGGGTTTTTTGGGTTCACTCTCTTTTTCTCCCGTACGTTGTTATTGATTCTTTGTTTAAACCCTTCTTAATAAGTGAGCCTTGGACTTCAACAAGACAAGGAAAATAAAGAATTAAGGAAAATAAAGAATTGTGATAGTAGTTGTAGCGACATGACTAGGTTCTCTAGAGTTGTTTATGGTTTTCTTCATGTTTATATTCTGCAGGTTGGCTTTCATATATTTGTTTCTTTCTATGTTTATATTTCATTAACGTCTGCATAAGGGATATGTTCAAAAATAGAACAATTGGTTGAAAACAATTACAAATATAGTAAAATTTTACTTTCTATGCATGATAAATTGCAATAAACCACATCGATCACTTTATTAAATAAATATGAATAGATGTCTATCTAGGTCTATTGCAGTCTATCATAAATATCGAAAATTTTTTACTATACAGTTTGATATTTTTCCTATTTATAATATTTTTTATATATTTAATAATATAATATAATATAATATAACATAATATAATATAATATAATATAATACAAAGCACAGGTAATTTCAAGTTTAAGCTCTCTGTACTTTTTTTCTTTTTTGTGTATATTGATGTAAAGTAAGCACCCATTCACAATAGGGTGAGAAAGATTTACAAACAAATTTTACATAAAAATAGGTAAAAGATAACAAGAATTTCAAAATTGGTTTCAACAGAATACTAAATCTGAAGAATTAGTTTCAACAGGATACAAGATCTAATACACTCGCTCAAACTCATGATTGAAGAGTAGTTAGGAGAGTTTGACACAGCACTTTTGAAATGAGTGAGAAGATAGTGCCTTCGTAAATAAGTCAACAACTTGATCTTGGGAAAAGACAATTTGACGAATATATCTTTGCAAAGGACTTTTTCACGAACAAAATGATATTCAATTTCAATGTGTTTCGTACAAGCATGAAACATAGGATTATTGGCTAGTGATAGAGCAGATACATTGTCACACTAGAGCACAAAAGGATCAAAGAGGTAAATGGAAGGTGAAATTCGTCACCCGATTATGTTCCAAATAATTTTTCGTTCTCACCCAAATCGTAGTGACAAGGCTAGGTCGAACACAAGGAGCCTATGAATTTCTCAATCAAATAGTTTAAAGTTCTAAGGTAACCAATAGAGGGGTTCTTCAATTATTCTATTTCAAATGAAATTAAAAACACTTAAAA
Organism: Citrullus colocynthis; assembly: GCA_031780015.1. NCBI lineage: Eukaryota > Viridiplantae > Streptophyta > Magnoliopsida > Cucurbitales > Cucurbitaceae > Citrullus > Citrullus colocynthis. The sequence goes on from QLSR01000162.1 coordinate 236,513, forward strand.
TGAAATCACGAAGAAACAATTAAAATAAAATCAATATCCGAAAGCCTAGCTTGGGTTGCAATAGAATTTTCCCTATTTGAAATATACTTCTCGTTATCAAAATCAATTAATTGCTTACTCCTACCTAGATTAATTAGAATTGCTAATCAAACTATCCTAATCAGGTAACTAGTTTAATCCAAAAAGATGAAATGCATGCAAAATTGAATTAAGCTAATTGTGTTACGATCTAGGCCACACTAGGAGGAATGTTTAATTGGAAACGCCATGATTAAATATTCAATCGATTCAATTTTAGGTTTGTTAGAACAATACTAACCAAGTTGATTTTCAAGCAGAAAAGATAAATTAAGGGATTTTATTTTAGATTTCAAAGAATTGAAAGTTAAAAGAACCAAACTGCAAAAAATAGGGCAGTGCCGTGGCGTCAGTTCGACGATGCTATGACACTTTTTCCCGAGAGCATCAGACGACTTCAGCGCAGTAGCACTGACGCGGCGTTGCAGTACGACGTCAAGGGTAGGATTTTATGACACACAGCGCAGCGACGCCATTCTACAGCGCAGTGGCGCCACCTTTTGATGTTGGACAGCGTAGCGGCGCCATTGACCAGAGTCGCGGCGCCATCTTTCCTTATTTGAAAAATCTACACTTTTGGAAAGAATTTTGGGCGACCAACTCTATAAATTTGAGGGTTTTTAGCAGCTCTAAACACACCAAGAGATACAAGAAGAAGAGAATTCAGAGAAAATACATTAGAGAGTCCCAAAGAGTGAGTCGTGAAGACTAAAGAACATCTTAGAGGTTCCTCCTCAATCAAAGGCTTCTTTTCAGTAGAGTTTCTTTTTCTTTATGCTCTTTCTATGCTCATATTGTCTGTGAACATGTTGCTTAAAGCTATAAGCTATGAGTGCCTAAATTCTTTAGTTTTAGGGTATTGATGAATTGTCTAAAAAGAAGAAGTTTGAGAAATATGAGATGATTAGCATGGCTAAAGAATATAGTGTTGTGCTACAAAAGAAGCCACAGCAAAAACTGAAAGATCTAGGGAATTTTACTATACCTTGCACTATTGGGTCTTTAAATGTTAATAGAGCTCTTTGTGATCTTGGTGCTTCTATTAATTTAATGCCTCTATCTGTCTATATGAAGCTTTACATTGGAGAAGTGCAACCTACCACTATCACCTTGCAACTAGCTGATAGATCCTTGGCCTATCCTAAAGGTATTGTTGAGGCTGTGTTAGTTAAAGTTGGCAAATTTATCTTCCCTGCAGATTTTGTAGCTTTGGACATGGAGGAGGACTCTGAGATTCCTATCATCCTTGGGTACCCATTCCTAGCAACTGGAAAGGCTATCATTGATGTCCAACAAGAGAAGTTAACTCTAAAGGTGAATGATGAGAATGTTGTCTTTAATATTTTTAAGTCCTTGAGTCATCATGATGAGGGTCGTACTTGCCATGCTATAGACATAATTGATTATACTATTTCTGAGCATGTTGAGGTTATGCTAGCTAATGATCATTTAGAACAAAGCATAATAGATGTTGATAATGTGGACACTATATTTGATGAAATTGCTTTGTATGCTAAGTGGTTAGATAATATGCCAAGATGCACTAAAATGTATAAACTCATGCCTTTAGCTCCTTTGTATGTTATAAGTAATGTTGAGAAACTTGCTCTTGAATTAAAAATGTTGCCTCCTCACTTGAAATATGCATTCTTAGATGATTTGTCTTCTTTTCCTGTTATCATATCTTCTGCTTTAAATTCTGTGGAAGAAGAAAAATTGTTGAGAGTGTTAAGGGAGCATAAGTTCGCAATTGGTTGGTCTATCAAGGATCTTAAAGGTATTAGTTCGTTAATCTGTATGCAAAGAATTTTGATGGAAGATACTTTTAACTCATCAGTAGAACACCAAAGGAGACTTCCATGAAGGAGGTAGTCAAGAAAGAAGTGTTCAAGCTTTTGAATGCAGGAATCATTTATGCCACATCTGATAGTTCATGGGTAAGTCATGTCCAAGTAGTACCAAGGAAAGATAGTATGATTGTTGTTAAAAATGAAAAAAAAAAAAAAAATGAAATGAGTGCCACTAGAACTGTGACAAGATGGCGGGTATGCATTGATTATAGGAAGTTGAATAAGGCTACTAGAAAAAATCATTTTCCTTTTTCTTTTGTAGATCAAATGCTTGGTAGACTTGCAGGTTACTCTCATCATTGCTTCCTAGACGGATATTCGAGATACAATCAAATTTTCATTGCTCTTAAGGATCAAGAAAAGACCATATTTACTTGCCCCTATAGGACATTTGCTTTTAGGAGGATGCCTTTTGGTTTTTGTAATGCTCCTACCACTTTCCAACGTTGTATGATGTCTATTTTTCAGGGGCTCATTGAAGACATAATGGAGGTTTTCATGAATGATTTTTCTGTATTTGGGTCTTCATTTGATTCTTGTCTTGCTAATCTCACTCGTGTTTTGCAGAGGTGCTAAGATGCTAACCTTGTGTTAAATTGAGAAAAGTGTTACTTTTATGGTCAAGGAGGACATCGTTTTGGGGCACAAAGTCTCACAAAGAGGACTGGAGGTGGATAGGGCTAAGATGGCCGCCATTGAATGATTGTCACCTCCCACTAATGTGAAGGGAGTCAGGAGCTTCCTAGGGCATGTAGGGTTTTACAGGAGATTTATTAAGGATTTTTCTAAAATTGCTAAACCCTTGAGTAACTTGTTAGAAAAGGAAACTATATTTGTGTTTGATGATGCATGTCTACTAGCTTTTAATACTTTAAAAGAAAGATTGATTTTTACACCTATAATTGTTGTACCTGAATGGAGTCAATCTTTTGAAATCATGTGTGATGCTAGTGACTATGCCTTAGAAGCTGTTTTAAGCCAACGTAAAGATAACATGTTTAGGACAATTTACTATGCTAGTAGGACTCTTGATAATACTCAATATAAATATACTACCACTGAAAAAGAACTACTAGTTGTTGTGTTTGCCCTCGATAAATTTAGATCATACTTGCTTGGCTCTAAAATAGTAGTGCATACTGATAATGATGCTTTGAAGCATTTGTTTGATAAGAAAGATTCTAAACCTAGACTAATGAGGTGGATCTTATTACTGCAGGAATTTGATCTAGAAATCAAAGACATAAAAGGATTTGAAAATGTCGTTGTAGACCACCTGTGTAGGATCGAGAATGGGGATGCTAACTCTTGTCCCCTTATTGTTGAGATGTTCCCTGATGAACAAATATATCAGGTAAAAGATAGTTTACCTTGGTTTGCGGACATAGTTAACTATCTTGCAGAAGGACATTTGCCATCTGACATGAACACTCAATAAAAGAAGAGATTTATGCACAACATTAAGTCTTACCATTGGGAGGATTCGGTTCTTTACAAGGTTTGTGCTGACAGTATGATAAGGAAGTGTGTGCCTCAAGAAGAAGTGGTAAGTATTTTGAATTCATGCCATGCCTCCCTCAGTGGATGTCACTTTGGACCCACTAGAACTGCAACTAAGGTACTCCAGTTAGGTTTTTATTAGCCCTCTCTTTTTAAGGACTGTTATACCTTTGTTAAATCATGTGATAGGTGCCGACGTACTGGCAATATTTCTAGACAACATGAGCTTCCCATGAAACCTATCTTGGAGGTGAAGTTTTTTGATGTCTGGGGTATTGACTTTATGGGTCCTTTTCTATATCTTCTGATGGCTACCTATATATTTTAGTTGTAGTTGATTATTTATCTAAGTGGGTAGAAGTCATAGCTACTAGGACCAATGATGCTTGTACTGTTTTAAAATTCTTGCATAAGAACATCTTTAAACATTATGGTACACCTAGAGCTATTATTAGTGATGAGGGTTCTCACTTTGGTAGCAAATTATTTGAACCCATGATGCAAAGATATAATGTTAATCATAAAATTGCTACAACTTATCATCCTCAAACTAATGGTCTTGCTAAATTATCTAATAGGGAAATCAAGTAGTTTTTGGAAAAGGCCGTCAAGATTAACAGGAAGGATTAAGCCCTTAAGCTCGATGATGCACTGTGGGCTTACCGTATAGCTTTCAAAACTCCAATAGGTACTGCACCGTACAGGTAGGTGTTTGAAAGGCTTGCCATTTATTGGTAGAGCTCAAGCATAGAGCTTATTGGGCCATAAAGAAGCTGAACATGGATTTTGCAAAAGCTGGTGAGAAGCGCCTCTTGGAACTCAATGAGATGGACGAGTTTCGTGATCAAGCTTATGAGAATGTCAAACTGTACAAGGAGCGCACTGCTAGATGGCATTACAAGAAGATCACCCCAAGGACTTTTCTTCCTGGACAAAGAGTATTACTTTTCAACTCACGTTTACGTCTATTTTCAAGTAAGCTTAAGACACGTTGGTCATGACCATTTGTCATTGTAAAGGTATCCCCACATAGAGCCGTGGAGTTGCAAAGTGATAATGGAACAACCTTCAAAGTGAATGGTCAACATTTGAAGCACTATATCGGTGATGAAGAACGCCGCATTGAGAACCTTGCTTTCATTGAATGATCCATTTGTTCGGTCTAGCTAAGAGACCTTAAACCAAGCGCTTGTTGGGAGGCAACCCAATTTTATTGCTTTCTTTATTTTTCTTCTTATTTTATTTTCCAATAATCATAGAGTCACTCATATGCTTTCTTATTTTTCAGGATCTTGGTTCATCACAAAAAGTACTCCTTTCACCAAGTCTGTTTGGTGGCTTCTCGCTTACTCCCAGGCTTGTTCTTTCCTTGTTCGATGCTCTTATGCATTGAGGGCAATGCATGATTCTAAGTTTGGGGTGGGAGGTGTTCTTGTACTTGTGTGTGTGTTTTTTATCCTGCTATGCATTTTTGTGAGGTTTTTAATGATCATATGCATAAAATTTTGAAAATTTATTGAAAATTTTGAAACTTTCAAAGTTAATGGGAATGTTTTTTATGGTTGTGTGCTTTGATGTTGATTGTTCATGATGAGATTCGAAATTGCATGATAGATGGCTTATTGTGGAAATAAGATAGTATTATATTGGTGTAAAATCATTTAAGTCCCTCTTGAAATCTCCCATATTCTTGGAGCACGTAGCCACGTTAATTTAGAATCTTTAACTGAAAGAATGATTAAGTTGGGTGTATTTGGTTGTCACTTCAAAAGGCCCCACCGGTTAGAGAGTAGAAATGCATGATAGTTTATAATCTTAGACTAAGGAAAAAGAAAGTAGTATTCATGCCTTTGAGAAAAAAGAAGTGTACCCAAAAATATATAAGTTTTACATGTCTATCCTTTTAAATGTTAAACTTGTAATGAGTATGCATGGATGTGGGTAAAAAGAGCTGCCTTTGCTGTGATCAGTAAGGATGCCTAGGAATTGGCTAGGTATGAATCTCTACAGTGAATGTGTGAAAGTTAGTGCCTCTAGGTAAAAGAATGCAAGTTTAGGGCCCATGAAAAATAAGTTTGAGGTGGTGAAAAGCGCTTGAAAAGTGCTTTTTATTCTCTTAAATTAAGGAAGTTTATATTAGATTTCACTTGTTTGCTAGTGGTTTTTAGGTCAAAATAAGGAAAATAAGGATTGAAAACCAAAAGAGCCAAACCGAGCTAAAATCAAGTGAAAAAGAGAAGAAAATTACCAAACTTCCAAAAAAAGGGCAGTGCCGTGACGCTTTTTCCCAAGAGCATCAGACGACCTCAGCATAGTAGCACCAACACAGCATTGCGGCATGTCACACATTGTATACTAATCAAAGTAATGATTGTAAAATCCTGAAACGCATAATAATACAATCTCATTCATAATAAAAACACAATTGAACCAACAATACAAGATTAACGTTGATCCGAAACCTCACAAATACATCAAAATTGGGAAAACTCCTAAAAACCAAGTTAGAAATAATACCTTAGCCCATGATTGACATACCGATCATAGGGGAGAGTTTCAATACATAAACTGACCAAAAGGGAGAAGAAAATTGAGAGAATCATGTGGAAGTTGGCTAGAATCGCGTGTTTACAATCGGAACTCTGCGGCGCTGTAAGGTAGCACTGCGATGCTAGGACCTTACTCCAAAATCCTAGCTCTCAAGAAAAAGCGCCGGCAGTGGCGCTTAAGCGACGCCATTGCACCATGGCTTCAGGAGCATTCTAGTCATTTTGCTATCCTTTTTCCCAGTTGATGCAATTTAGCTTCGTTTTGGCTCATTTTAGCCCCATTTCAGCTCTAACGTCTAGTTCTGCCTTATAAGTGCTCGATATTTGTAAAATAACCAAATAAACACATAAAATCTAGGGATAACCTTGAATGAAGTGGAGCTAGATATCACATTTTAGGTGCTATCAACACCCCCAATGTAATGCTTATAAAACACATAGTCATACAAAGGACATGCTCACTCAATTATGCAAGGTTCGTTATGTTGGGGCTGATGCCCTAAATCTCATTGTCTTGTTTGTAAGTTTTATTTGTATAAACAAATTATTTATTTAATGAAATAAATGTTATTTTAGTCAAAATTTAGTTGCATTAACCCAAAACCAATAAACTAAGATCCAAGGCTATTACCTATAACTTAAATATGTATATAGAGATATACAGGTGGATCATGTTTAAGTAATAACCTAAATAGTCTGTAGAAGATGGATGAGGCTGGGTACCTTATCCTGATGACACTACGAATATGACTCGCTTTGTAGTTGTTACAAGTGTTGTAAAGTGTTACAAATGATCTGATCCTGATCATTCATGTAGAGACATGTGAGCGAGGATATTCTATACAAAGAGTTTGTATAAGACTGGACCACGAAATGTTAACTCTCTCTTTATAACACTGTTACAAGGAGAGACTTACATTTCTAAGGATAACCATAGGTGACTTGACCTAAATCCTGAGTGAGTTATGAACTCGTGCCTATGAGGCCGGTCTTTTGATTTTCATGGGTGAAAGTGGCCAGTTCGTCGACTCAATATTCCTACCATTTTAGGGATTCGTCTGATTAAGGAGCTGGAAATGCAGCTACATAAGAAGGAATGCCCTCCTTCCCTATTGTTTAGGAGAGTAGAGAAATTGCTCCCTGAAGGGCTAATCCGAGGCTAAAACAATCTGACACCACACCCTCTCCTAGCCCGAGAGGGGTTTGGTTATAGTTAGACTATAACTAATTGTTTCATTAGATGAATTAGTAATACTTAAGGAGTTATATGTAACTACAGAGGTATAACAGTAATTTTGACCCAACTGTACTTACGAGCAATTTGTGAAGGGTCAATGCAATGTTGATTGGTTATATCCAATGGACACATAAATACATTTATAGTGCGAAAAGTGCAGCTGCTAGTCTTTAGTGGAGTGACCAGCAGTTAATGAATGGAGATTAATTTAATTAAAAAGTTTAATTAATTAATCTCATATCGTTGGAGCTTCAATCTTGGATTAATTTGAATTAATTTTGGATTAATTTGAATTGTTCAAATTAATTAAAGTGATTTGATTGTATTAGATACAATGATATAATGTATGTAATATATTATAATATAATTTTTTTTAGAGAAATAAATATTTGAATGTGATTCAAATATTAATTATATGAATGTGATTCATATATAAACTATAGGTTATATATTATATGGGATATAATACATAATTTGAATTTAATTATATTATAATGAAATTCAAATTTAGAAATAACTCCCTTGGGAGTTATTTCACTTGAGCTAGCGGGGAGTTATTTGATAACTCCAGCACATACATCTCTCTATATATATATGATTCACAACAAGGAAGAATGAGAGGGAGGTGAAAAAGAATTTAATATCTACAAATTCTATTCTTCTTCCTTTTTGGCTATTCTCTCTTAGAGAAAAAAAGTTTTGCCTTCTCCCTTTCCCAAATTTAATCCAAGTGAGCCAACACAACTCCGCTGTGATTCTCACCTTGAGAATATCAAGGAAGATCTCATGGTGGTGACCAGAGTTGCGGTGTTCATGATCATTTGCTGTGGAGAAACACTGAAGAATTGGAGAAGATTGAAGAACTCTTCAAAGGTATTTTATTTCTCCTTGAATTTCTTCACAATAAAACATGCTAACTAAAATATGTTTAAATTTCTCTATATTTTCTGTAAATTAAAAAGGTAAATTAAAAGTACATGTGTTCACCCACTTCCGCACAAAGTTTGATTCCTTCACGTTATTCCTGTCTCAACAGTCTTCTAGAATTCAACTTGCACTCAATAATGCAACCAATTCATAATCAATCAAAGAAGCACAATTTAAAATTAATTCTAGACCTATTCATGCAAGAGCGAGTTCAAAGTATTTTTAATTAAGTCCTAGCACCTCAGAATGGTTTTAACTAGCCCTCAATTCGTTTCTCCCCTACATTGGCTCATGCATAGACTATCAAGTGTCCAAAAAAAAAAAAAAAAAATCAAAGCAGTAATACGCCAACTGAGGTACCTAAAATTGAACTTCTAGGGTCCTAACTTACATTTATTTTCCCTAGGGGTATTAACTTTCACACATCACTACAAGGAATTATACTTACTCTTTTCTCTCGAGTGCCCTAACTAATCAAGATGAAGATAGTTCTTTCTACCCCTAATCATGCATAACATTACAACATTATTTTCTTTTGCTTTTTTTTTTCATGATATTATATTTTTCACTGCAAATGATTTTATCAACTGACTTTTAAGCAAACATATAAATATTTTTTCTTCCTAAGTATTATATTACAACCTATCATACACGACACTATCAAATCAGTGGGGCCTATTGGAGTGACAACAAAAATACAAACTAAATAAAACAATTTTTTACATATGGGACCTAATATAGGCAGACAAAGAGCATAAGCGTGCATGAAATATCAGAAGAAAAAAAATTAAAAAGGGATAAAAATCATGATTATTCATCTCAAACATCATATCATGCAAGAAAATCACAAGGGAGTGAGTCATAGACTAGTCATCATAACGAACTAAGTGTAAACATGAGCAAACAAGCATGAAAGCACACAAATAGCCTGAACTCAGATGCTTAAGAGCTCCAGCTAGAACACATACATCCCCCACCCCCACCTCCAACTTAAAACTTCACATTGTCCCCAATGTGATTAACAAATAAAGAACAAGGACAAAAGTTAGGGAAACAAAAAACTTCCCTAAAATTTTGGCACAAAGGATGCGGTGACAACTGACTCACAAAAGTAACTCCCTCTAATGTCCTCATTGGGCTTCAAGAACCTAAGAAAGAAGAAAAATTGAAAGAATTAAACTCAATAAAAACAAAAAGAAACAGAAAAGAAAAAACGAAAATCTAAATCCTGGCTGCCTCCAAGTAGAGCAAATTTTTATGGTCATTATGCTCGACTGTATGTGGTTTAATCATCCATATTCTAGGAAGATTGTCGCATCTTATCCAACGCCCTTAACTTAGGAGGTTAACCACTATCTTGTAAAATCATAGAACTCGAACACATGGGATTAGTGGTAGAGGGATAATTCGAAACATAACATTTTTCATATTTTTCATTGTGCCTTAGGGTTAGAGACCCTTTATTCACATCGATCACTGCCTTAGCAGTCTTTAATAGGGGCCCCCCTAAAAGCATAGACAGATCATAAGCAGAGGAAGCAGAATTAACATCCATGTTAATAACGTAAAAATCAGAAGGAAAGGTTAGGTTTTTTACCCTAACTACACAAGGATATCAGTGGGGTGCATGATATAAGATTGAAACTCATGATGAATAAGAGCAGACATGATATTAATTGCAGACCTTAGATCTAGCATAGCATGCTCAAATTTTCTAGTGCCTATCTGATAGGGCATAGAAAACGTTCCTGGGTCTCAAGTTTAATAGGTAGCTTACCTTGAAGGACTACCACCTATCTGACCTTTTCCTCTTGTTTCTTCCCCTTCGTGGGGATCTCAACCCAGACCTTCTTGACCCTTGCAATATGGCTCGCATCACCAGACAATTGCACAGAACTCAACTTCTTCTTGGCTACACTTCCCTTAGTAACAGATAACCTACTAAGAAAGGGAGCAACACACATGTAAGAATCTACGTTTAGAGGTAGATTAAAACTTACCCATGCATTTCTTCTGTGAGAAAGGGAGCTTCTAATATTGAGTGTCTAACCTACTTATCGCCTCAGCCAGTTGGGAGATCTGAGAGGCCACACTCATCATATGAGTGGTGGTGGTCTGTTGGAACAACTCCTGGCTCTGCTTGATCTGCATGGTAGATTCTACTAGATTTTTTACCATGTCCTTTAGTGGCATCCCAGAGTTTCTCTGTCCTTGCTTCCCCAACAATTGTAGTTATAGGTTCCTCTGTCTGTCCTCCTTGCTGGTTGTAAGAATAGTTGATTTTAGCTGCAGGTTATTGGGACTGCTATGCCTTGGTAGAGAAAGCCTGTTTCACAAGAATGGTTAATTCAACAAGCTCAACTCTAAGTTCACTTACCTCTTGTGCCAATATGGCATTTCGGGGAGCTCGTTTCCCAAATTACTGAGCATTCTCCACCATGGTGGTTATCCGTTGTCTGGCCTCAGTGGGGGTCTTGCTCACTAGTGTGTTGCCAGTAGCTGCGTCGATGGGATTTCTGTCACTAGGGTCGAGCCCTTCGTACCAGTACTGGATAAGTAGAGCATCAAATAACTGGTGGTTGGGGTAGCTAGCACACAAACGTTTGAAGCGCTCCCAATATTCGTGCAGAGTCTCACCTGCAATCTGAGTGATGATGTATATTTCCTTCCTAATCCTCGCCACCCTCGAAGTTAAAAAGAATTTCTTTAATAACTGCCTTTTCATTTCCTTCCATGTGGTTATAGAATTAGTAGGAAGGAAATAAAGTCAATCCTTGGCATCATTTCTTAGTGAAAATGGGAAGGCGGTGAGGTTCATTTGGTCCTCAGTCACACCGTAGGGGCGCATATCATTGCACACAATGTGGAACTCCTTCAGGCGCTTATGAGCATCTTCACCTGCACGACCAAAGAAAGACAGAAGTGAATTAATCCCGACTTAAGCTCAAAATTACCTGTCGTGGCGAGATAGGTGATGCAGAGGGGTTGTTGGTTAATGTTGGAGCTAAGAGGTCCCTCAACATGCGCTCTTCAGGTTGCGCCATTGTGTCTTGTCTTTTTCTCTTCTTTAGAGAACTCTTCTTCAAATGTGCCTTTTGCAGGTATGCTTATCTCTAGCTCTTTGCTCTTGAACTTCTCTCCTTCGTCTCCTTTTCTCCCTTCCAAGCTCTGCAAAATAAATAAAAATTGCGATCCTGGGAGGATTGAGTCATACAAAGAAAGAGAAAAACAAGAACAAACAAGGAATTGAAAACCCTTTTAAGAGAGAAATTTCTTGGCTCCCCGACAAGGACGCCAATTTGGAATGTGTAATTCGTTCTCACCAAAACCGTATTAGTGACAAGGTTGGGTCGAACACAAGTAGCTTATGAATTTCTCAATCAAATAGTTTAAAGTCCTAAGGTAACCAATTGAGGGAGGGGGGATTGAAGTTATTCTATTTCAAATGAAATTAAATCAACTTAAAACAAAATCACGAAGAAACAATTAAAATTAAATTAATATGCAAAACCCTAGCTTGCGTTGCAACAGGGTCCTATTCGAAATATTTGATCATCGACTTCTCATTATTAAAATCAATTAATTGCTTACTCCTACCTAGACTAATTACAGTTTCTAATCAAATTGTCCTAATCAACTAACTAATTTAATCCGAAAAGATTGAAAACATGCATAATTGAATTAAGCTAATTGCATTACTATCTAGGGCATGCTAGAAGGAATATTTAATTGGAAACGCCATGATTAAATATTCAATTGGTTCAATATTAAGTTGGTTAGAACAATACTCATCGATTTGCAAGTCAACCCAACTTATTGCTTTTAAAGGGTAACATAGAATCTATGGTCACACATTGCACACTAATCAAAGTGATGGTTGTAAAATCCTAAAACGCACGATAATACAATTTCATCATAATAAAAACACAATTGAACCAGCAATACAAGATTATCGTTGTTTCAAAACCTCATAATGTAAGCCCTAACTTGTAAGGCATGCTTAGCCTTAGGGAAAAGCAAGCTAAGAAGAAGTCTATGTATTATGCATTGAAAAGAGGAGTGGTGGCCGAGAGTGAAGGAGCAAAAATGGTTAAGTGTTGGCCACGGCTATGCGTTGTTGGGTAGAAGAGTTGTTATGTTTTGATAGAGCTACTATGCGTTGGAGGTGTAACCATGAAAAGTTACTATGCGTTGAGGGTGTCACCATGCGTTGAAGGTGTCACGTGTTGGAAGGGAAGTTGGAACTTGGCGGGGAAAAATTATACTTGACCTACCACGCGTTGGTAAGGTTAGTATGCGTTGGAGGTTGGCTGTATGCGTTGGTCTGCAGTTATGCGTTAAACGGTTCCATGCGTTGAAGGCAATGGTTGGGGATGGTTGTTGTGGGCATTTGAGGTAGGATGTGTCGAGCGTGCTATGCGTTGGTGTGTTGCTGTGGGCGTTTGAGGCAGGATGCGTCGAACGTGCTATGCGTTGGTGTGTTGCTGTGGGCATTTGAGGCAGGATGCGTCGAGCGTGCTATGCGTTGGTGTGTTGCTGTGGGCGTTTGAGGTAGGATGCGTCGAGCGTGCTATGCGTTTGTGTGTTGGTGAAAAATCTGCGCCGGCCAGCTTATTTTAGAATGGAATGGAAGTGGAGGTTAAGTCAGCAGCATATATATATGAGTGGACCAAATATTTAATCATTTTAGACACTTTCCAGAGCTCGAATCGGTTCCATGTTTCAGACACACAACAAGAGAAGTAGAAGAAGGTGTTTATGTCGAATTCAAGTGAAATTCTATTCGTTTTGGTGGTGTAACTAAAGCTGGAATAGGAAGTTTGATTCTGGTCGTAAAGTCCGAGCATGGTCTAGTCATTGGAGAAGTGCGAGCTGAGGAAGTGAAAGATAGGGCTGAAAATTTTAAGGTTAATAAGTTAACTCAATTCCTAACCATTTTTATGAAGGATGTTTGAGTCAAATTTGAGGGGAAACATGTAAAATTGTAGGTGGAAGTGATTACTATTGATTTGCTGGGCAATTGAGAGCAACTGAGGGTTATTTGAGAATATCTCTCAAACTGAGAAGGAACATGCTCTGAAATTTTGAGGTAAGTTAGAGAACCTACTCCTTTACAAGTTTGTAGAAGGAAAGAAGTTCTGAATTTAGCTGGAAATACGATTTTTATCAGGTAGAAGTGGGAACAAAAAGGAAAGAAAGGAACTCTGCTGTCGGGTGTCGCTGAGTAAATAAAGTATAAGTAGCGAGACGAGTGTCGCTGGAACGCGGGGGGGTTTTCCATCTTACAAATCTTGCTGGGTTTCGCTAAGTCTCGTTTCTCAGGTAAATCTCTCTAATCTCGCTTATCCTGGTGGCGCTAGTGTCGTGCCCTATTGGGTATTTTCGCTAGTAATCTCGCTAGGAATGTGAAATCTCGTTGGTAATCTCGCTAGTGACACAAAATCTCGCTTATATTGTTTATTTTGGGAAAAAGGGGAGTCTCGGTGATGAATCATGATTAGAATTTAATTATGCATACTTAACAATCATGTAAAGGAAGTTTAAGGAAAGCGTAACGTGAGGAATGTGTATTTACAAGCCAAGAAGAGCTTGGAAAGGCATATAATCCGCTTAGGGCCTAAGGACAAGTTGTGAGTAACACCTTTCTTTCTTCAAAAACGATTTTATTGAAACTGTTTAGTTGGATTTTTCTAATTAAATATGGCACTGCGATGAATTGTTTTGAAAAGCATGATGTTTGTTTTTATTGTTCACAAGGCATGTTGTATGTTTCCTATAAGGTGTCGGAAAGTGTGTTTATAAAATTTTATTGTTTAAAGATCTGATTGATTTTCTATGAAAGATTTTCATATGAACTATCTAAATGTTTTAGAGGAGGCTCAATGCTAAAGGACGTGAGAAAGCATGTGAGTTTCCTCGGGACCAAGTACTAGGGACATGGAGAAGGTATTTGGGCAACCCGCCATATTCCTATGTGCACATAGAGGTTGTAATGTTGGGTGTGTTGAGTCTTGCTCCACCTCAATTAAGGTTGTTTTCAATGTTGAGTGCATTGAGTTTTGCTCCGCCTCAGCTAAGGTTGTTTTCGACGTCGAGTGCGTTGAGTCTTGCTCCGCCCTGACTAAGGAAAAATTTAAAACAGAAGAAGACTTGATGCGTTGTAGACTGTTTTATTAAATATGATTGGAAACAATGTTTTAAATGTGAACTCATGTGATTTGATTAAGTGGTTGGAAAGTATGATTTTTCAGAAATGATGATACGGATCCATGTTTACGTATATGGTGTTATAATGATTGTAACATGTCTGTTTTCGAACAAAAGATAATGATTTTAGAAAACAAGTCACTCATGGGGCTCTTAGCTCACACTTTCCATATTTTCTTTTCCTTCCAGGTAGCAAGGACGTTCCCGGTGCTTTGCCTACTCCAGCTCGCCTTGCCTAAGCTTCGAGTTTTCAAACACTAGTCACATTTGATGAGTTGTATGTGTATATAACCTAGGCATGTAGTCCTAGTTGTACATATGTTCGGATGTGAGATAGGATGTTGTATAAGTATAGTGTAGATAAGTTGAAAGTTTAATTATATAAATATAAGTACTTATAGTTCTGGTTGTATGAAGAGATATGTATGTTATGAATTGTCAAGATTATCAGGTACAAATGGATAGTATACGTCACAAGAGGGATGATGTTTACTGTCCTCACATCTCCTCTCGGGTTGATTAGGTAATCGGGGAGGGGGTGTGACACATAAATACATCAAAATTGGGGGAAAAAATCCTGAAAACCCAAGCTAGAAATAGTACCTAAGCCCGTAATTGATATACCGATCAATGGGGGAGAGTTCCAATACATGAACTGACAAGAAGGGAGAAGAAAATTGAGAGAAACCATGTTGAAGTCAGCTAGAATCCGTAGTGTTTAACCAAGGTGGCTAAGGTCTTCTTTTATAAAATCGTGATATGCTGCCACGACGTTAGGATACAGAGTAGCGGTGCCAATGGAGATTTGCGTGTGTTCACGACCAGAGCGCCATGGTGCTGTAAGGTAGCGTTGCGGCCCTAGGGCCTTGGTCCAAAATTATAGCATTTGGGAAAATGCACAGCAGTGGCACTACTATGTCGTGGCTTAGGGGCATTCTGATCATGTTGCTTCCCTCTTTCCCAGTTGATGCAATTAAGCTTCATTTTGGCTCGTTTTGGCTCCATTTAAGCTCTAACGCCCGATTTTACCTCATAAGTGCTCGATATCTGTAAAATAACCAACTAAACATATAAAATCTAGGGACAACCTCAAATTAAGCGGAGCTATATAACACATTTTCAGTGCTATCAACACCCCAACTTAATTATTGATCGTCTTTGAGCAAGGTAGAATAAAACATACCGTCACATAAAGGACATGCTAACTCAATTATGCAAGGTTTGTTACTCCATTCTCAATAGTCTTTTAGAATTCAACTTACACTCGATAATGCAATCAATTCATAATCAATCAAAGAAGCACAATTTAAAATTAATTTAGACCTCTTCATGCAAGAGCGAGTTCAAATTCTTTCTAATTAAGTCATAGCACCCCGAAATGGTTTTAACTATCCCTTAATTTGTTTTCCTCTACACTTGTTCATTCATAGACTATCAATTACGAAATAAAATCAAAGCAGTAATACGCCACGATGAAGGTAGTTCTTTCTACCCCTAGTCATGCATAACATTACAAGTTCATTTTCTTTTGCTATTTTTCATGATATTTTCTTTTCGCTACAAATGATTTTATTATTTGATTTTTAAGCTGACATATAAATAATTTTTCTTCCTTGCTATTACATTACAACCTATCATACACGATACTATCAAATCAGTGTGTCCTATCTATGTGACAACAAACATACAATCTAAGTAAACAATTCTAAGCATGCGAGACATAATATAGACAGACAAAGAACTTAAGCGTGAATAAAAAAATCAGGAAAAAAATTAAAAAAGGGTTAAAAATCATCATTATTCATCTCAAACATCATATCATACAATAAAATCATAAGGGAATAGGCCATAGACTAGTCATCATAACAAACCAAGCATAATCGTGAGTAAACAAGCATGAAAGCACACAAAAGATCCCCCACCCCCAACTTAAAACTTCACATTGTTCCTAATGTGATACATAAATAAAGAATAGGGAAAAAAGTAAGGGAAACAGAAAACTTTCCTAAAATTTTGGCACAGAGGTTGGCAGTGACGACTGACTCACAAATATAACTCTTTTTGATCTCCTCATTGGGCTACAAGAACCTAAAAATCAAGAAGAATTGAAAGAATTAAGCTCAACAAAAAAAAAATAAATAGAAAAGAAACAACAAAAATCTAAATCCTGGCTTCCTCCAGGTAGCGAAAATTCTTACAGTTGTTATGCTTGACTGTATGCAGCTTAATCATCCATATTATGAGCATTGTTTGCCAATAAACACGTAAAGTCTAGGAAAACTTCGAATTAAGCAAAGCTAAATAACATATTTTTGGTGCTATCAATAAACACAAAGATCATATAACAAGGCTAGAAGTAATGTTTGCAAGAGCACAATATTCAACATCCGTTGATGAACACGAGACTATAGGTTACTATTAGCTGACCAAGAGATAGGAGAAGAGCCAAGAAGAACAACATAGCCCATAGTAGACCAACGATCAAAGGTATTACCAACCCAATAAGTATCATAAAATGTCTGAAGGGACAAAGAATTAGGCTTAAACACCAACATTCCAAGACCAGAAGTGTAACAGAGAAACCGTAAAATACATTTGACAACTGTATAATGAATAATAGTAGAGCGTTGCATGAATTGATTGACACGGTTCACAGCAAGTGCAATATCAAGATGAGTAAATGTGATATATTGTGAAGAACCAACAACCTGTCATTACAGAGTGACATTAGAAGGCCCGAAAGCATGAAGATCAACCGTAGTGGGCATAGCTGTGAGACACTACTTGGCAACTGACATTCTAGATATATTGAGCAGATCGGGGAGATATTTGGTCTGACTGACAAAGATACCTTCAAGAACATTCAGTATTTCAGGACCGAGAAAATAACTAAGCTTACCCAAGTTAGAAATATGAAATTTGGAAGAAAGCATGCTTCAATTGGCTAATATAGGTAGAATCTAGTCCTGTGATGACAATATTATCCACATATATATAGTAAGAGATTGAAAGAATCAAATTTCTTTTCAAAAGCATGTGATCACTTTTTATCCCAATTTTGTAATCAAAATTAAATCAAGGGTAGTTAAGAAATAGTACGATTAACCATGCTTTCATAGAGAAGAACCAAGAATAATACATTTGTAGAATTGGCTTCTAAACTTCTCCTAGACTTGACGAAGTTCTAGCATGAGCATAATTCAAGTATTGGACAATACCACTTGGTCTTCTCTAGTATTCTCTTTAGACAATGAGGTATGTGGGAACCTTGTAAAAGTGGAAAAGGGAAGAACTAACTCTTTAAAGAACTTTTCTTTGTTAGAGAGATTTGAGAGAATTTTCGACTAGGTGTAACTTTATGTGAAAATCTTAGAGAACAGCATTTTGGGATCACTACCTTAATAATACGTGAGAGGAGTTTGTAACTCCCCTCCCCACTTACCACTCCCCAACAACAGCGGAGGAGTTTTTTTTTTTTTTTTTAATAAATAATAATTAAATCAAAATTTAATTAATATAAATTAATTAAATCAAATTCAATTAATTTAGAAAAATTATTTTAAATGACAAAACTATTGAAAATATTTACAAATAATAGAAAAATATCATAGTCTATCTACGATAGACTCCAGTAGATTACGATAGACTATTACCTATGTCTATCATGACACAGATAGTAGTTTATCGAGGTCTATCGTAGATAGACAGTAAAATGTTGCTATATTTGTAAATAGTTTGGTATATTTTCCAATATTTGAAAACAACCCATTGATTTACTTAATAATTAAATCTTAATTAATCAATCTAATTTAATTCATTCATTCATTAATTGAACATCAAGTAATTAAATCTAATTTAATTAATTAACTTATTAAATATCATATATTTAATTTAATGTATATATATGAGCCATATTCTAATATACATATTCTCTCATAACCTATAGTTTTAATATGAATCTCATTCACATTAATTATAACCTATAGTTTTAATATGAATCCAATTCATATTAATTTAATATTTGAATCTTATTCAAATATTAATACCCTCATATTATAAAGTTTTAGTTTTGAATCTAATTCAAAATTAACTTTATATTATAACGTATTTTATACATTATTTTTAATTGGATCATATGCAATTAATTCCCTTAATCAATATGAACATTTCAAATTCTTTGAACACTTAATATCCTTGTTTAACCTGTTGTGAGTTACTAGAGGAACCTAACAGACCTACAGTTATAGGCTTCAATAATCCAAGATTAATTAATTAAAGTTCTTTAATTATATTAATCAACCTTCATTAACTATGGGGCATACCACTAAAGACCTTCAGCTACACTCTTATAAACTATAGAATATTTTTGTGTCCATTGATTTAACCACTTTACATAAGTCAACCCTTCACAAGTTGTTCATAATTACAACTGGGTCAAATTACTACTTTTCCCTATAATTACCTCTTGCTCCTTAATTACCACTAATCTTCTAATGAACAATCTATTTATGGTTCGACCATAAACTAAGTCCCTCTTGGGTCAATGAAAGGGTGAAGCCTCATTGCTCAAGTCCTAGAGTCAACATTTAAGCGAACAACCTATTTACTTAGACTAAAGATGGGAAGGAGTGAATTTGTCTTGTGTAGTTATGTTCTCAGCTCCCTACTCGGTATTGTTCCAAAAGTGATAGGCTTATTGAGTCGGCAAAACTGGCCATTCTCACCCATGCAAATCAAAGAATGACCCTTATGGACAAGAGTTCATAACTCACTTAGGATTGAGATTGAGTTACTTAAGGTCATCGTTTGAAATATTAATTTCCTTAATTAACGATATGACAATGAGAGATTATATATTTTTCGGTCCAGTCTTATACAATTTCGTTGTATAGGATACCTCCACTTGCATATCAGTACATGAACGATTTGGATCAAATCGATTGTAATACTTACAACTCTTGTAACATTTACAAGGTGAGTCATATTTGCAGTATCACTAGGATAAGGCACCCAACCTTATCTATATACTATAGACCTTTCAGGTTATTACTTGAACACGATCCTCTTGTATGTCTACTAAATATTGTTCAAGTTACATTAAATAATCTTGGATATTTACTTCATTGGATTTGAGTCATGCGAATAATAAATCTTACTTTATTTATTTGAAAATAAATAATACTTTATTTATAATTTTAGGCCCCCACTAGTTAGAGGGTTGAAATGCATGATGGTTTGTAATGTTAGACTAAGGAAGAAATAAAAAATAAAAAAAAAGGAAGATTCTTTATGCCTTTGAAAAAAGTGCTCACAAAAATGGAGCTCACATGCCTATCCTTTGCACCATTTAAATTATATGTTAAACTTGTGATGAGTATGTATGGATGAGGGTAAAAAGAGCTACCTTCGTTGTGATCAGTAAGAATGCCTGAGAATTAACTAGGTACGAGCTCCTACAATGAATGTGTGAAAACTAATGCCCCTAGGTAAAAGAATGCAAGTTTAATCCGGCTATGAAAAAAATCTTGAGATATTAAGGCACCTCAGTGGACATATTACTTTCTTGAAATGTATGGATTCTTGAAAATTGGTGCATCAGCTAGAGTAAGAGAAAAACTAGAAAAACTCTCTTAAGTCCTAAATTGAGTTCTTGTATTTGAATTAAAGGAGGCTTGCACACACGCACATGGGGGATGACGAGATTTGACCTTGAATGATCTTAACAATATAGATATGCATGAATGTTTCTACTTAAGCCCCTAATATTTTATTCTTTGAGGCAAAAATGAATAGCACACTTATTTTAAATCAAGAGAGGAAAGTGTTGGAGAAGAGTTGAAGGTCGTTCGAGATCTCGAGGTGCCAACCAAGTGGAGATTGAAGGAATTCAATGTTGGGAAGCAATTTGAGAATCTTTCTTCTTAATTTTCCCTTTCCCTTTTACTTTTATGCTTGATAACTCATATGGAAGTATGTATTTGATGGCTATGTGTGGTTGAACTCATTGTTTTAGGCCATAATCGACATGAAGATTGAAAGGAATCCTAAAAATTGAATACCTTAGCCTATAGTCGACATGAAGATTGAAACGAAATTGTTTGATTACATTCAAAACTCAAAAGGAAAAAGAAAATAAAGAGAAATTAGTTGAAAATTGGCTGGGATTGGATGATACGAAACCTAGGCGGCTAAAGTTATTTTCATAGAAATTGGCATAGCCCTCGTGAATTAAGCTCTTAGGTGGCAGTGCCGTGGTAACACTTTCGCGCTGTCGCGTTTATGCTCACATCTAATTTCATAGTATTGCGATGCTCAATGCATCTCTAGAAAGCCTACTCTCAGGTTTTGGCGTCATCACGTGATAACACCAAAAATGTGCTATCTTGCTTCACCTAATTTCAGATTGTCCCTAAATTTTATATGTTTATTTAATTATTTTATAGGTTTCGAGCCTTTTTGAGGTAGAACTAAGCACTAGAGCTAATATGGAGCTAAAATAGATCAAAATAGAGTTAATTGCATCAACCAAGGAAGAAGAGGTGAAAATTACTAGTTTACCCTTGAAGCTAGGGCTCAGCAGCACTGCCAATGTGCCAGCCCGGTGCTTTTTTCCCAAAGCTAAGATTCTAGAAAAATGCCCCAATGCTGCAATGTTGCCTTGAAGCTTCATGGCGCTTCGATCTGGAAACACACGAGAATTCGTGCAGCACAAAGTCGTAGCTCTATTACGATTTTATGAAAGAGATTTTTTTTGCCGCTTAGGTTTTCCACCACTAATTCCAGTCGATTCAACCTCAATTTTTCTCAGTTTTTTACATCCTTTTGGTCATCTATGTACATAAAAGAATCCTTGTTGTCCATCATGATAATTATGGGCTAAGGTATTGTTTTCTAGCTTACACAATTAGTTGATTTTTTTTTCTTTTGTAATCTTGTGAGGTCTAGATCGTTTGTCGTTGAATTCTTGAACTGTCTTTCAATTTTTCTCAGCTTATAAATAAACTTTTTGATTATATTTCTACTTATTATATGTAATCAATCGCTATGGTTTAATATGCAACGTATGACATTAAATTGGTTGTTAATCCAGTGTGGCAATAGGTTAAATTAGCCTGTGAGTTTTAAATATATCTCAACAAATATTACCTATTAAACCTAGATGAGAATTAAATTGAATATTTGATTTTGCGCTTCCTACTAGATATTCGACTTAGCGGGTTCCTCGATCTTAATACAATTAGTTCAAATTGATTATGATGTGTTTCATCTAATTAAATTGATTAATTAGGTAATTAGGACTCTCACCTAGCATCTCTAAGTGAGCTGGGTAAGATTGAATTATTAAGAATTATTTTGACTGTGATCAAGTTACTTTATTGGGGAAACAATTCAAAATCCTAAGCTGGATATTTTAGTTATTTGAAGTTAATCTCAATTTAGTTTATTTTATGTTACTTAAGTCTTCTTGCATCAAAACAAATTATTTGATACAAAAATTCTAAGGTTACCTGTGTTCGACCTGGTCTTACTGCTACTATGGTTTTGGTAAGAACGATTAATTATTTGAAATGGATTGAGCAACGAATTCTATCTTACCATTACACCATGCCCTTAATGGCATTTTCGTAATTTTGACTCTTTTTTTCCCTGTTGATGCATTTGAGTCCCATTTTGGCTTGCTATAGCTTCGTTTTGACTATAACGCTCGACTCTACCCTTCAGGTGCTCGAAACCTACAAAATCATGAAATAAACACATAAAACCTAAGAAAGACTTCGAGTTAAGTAGAGCTAGATAGCAAATTTTCAGAGCTATCAAAAATCCTCAACTTAACTCTTGATTGTCCTTGAGCAAGGTAGAATAAAATACACATTCACACAAAAATATGCTTAATTTGCAAGGTTCATTACTCAAGCCTTAACAGTCTTCTAGGATTAAACTTGCAATTAACAATGAATCCAATAACAATCAATCGATGAAACACAATTTAAAATTAATTCTAGACCTGTTCATGCATCAAAGCCCTTCTAATTAAGCCCGAATAGACTGGAAAGGTTTTAAATGACTCTCAATTTGTTATCCTCCTACTCTGGCTCAAGCACCAACATCTAAAAATCACAACAATCAAGTTGTTAATATGTCAAATAAGGTGCATGAATTTAATCAATAGGGATTCCTAAAATTGCATTCATTTTACCTAGGGGTATTGCTTTCAAACTTTCACTACAAGGAACTATACTTATTCATTTCTCATGAGTATCGTACCAAATCATAGCAAAGGCTACCCATAGTCATGCATAAACATTACAAATTCAAATTTTCTTTCTTTTCCATGATATTTTGTTTAGTGCAAATTTTCATAAACTAATTCTTAAGCAAGCATGTAAATCATTTTTTTTCTTCTTCCTCAGTATTACAGTACAACTTACCATGCAAGACACTCTCTAATCAGTGGAACCTTTTAGAGTGACAACAAAAATACAAACCAAATAACACAATTCTAACATGCAAGACCTAATATAGACAAACAAAGAACTTAAGTGTGCATGAAAGGTAAGCAATTTTTTTAAAAAAATGGGCTAAAAATCATGATTACTCAATTCAAACATCATTTCAAGCAAATCAAATCACAAGAAGTGCATCATCTACTTGTTAATTAAGCACACACAATATAATCTGAGCTTAGATGCTCAAGGACTCCAGCCAGAACACAGACATATATACTCCACCTCCAATTTAAAATCTAACATTATCCCCAATTGGATAAAAAGAAAATAAAACAAAGGACAAATACAAGGGAAATAGGAAAAGCTTCCCTAGATTTAGCACAAAGGATGGTGATGATATCTAGCTCAAGTAACAATAATTCTCTCAATCTCCTCGATGGGCTATGAAAACCTAATAAATCAAGAAATATAGAAAGAATTAGGTTCAATAAAAAAAATACAAAAAACATAAAAGAAACCTATACTACAAAAGCAATTAGAATGTAAATCTTGGCTGCCTCCACCAGGTAGTGCAACATATTTAATGTTGCTATGCTTGATGGGATTTGGCTAAATCATCCATATTTAGAGTTGATTTTCATGCCTCCATCCATCACCCCCAACTTAGATTAGAGATATATTGGGGACATTGTATTGTTGTAGGTTGGGAGTGGGGTTTATATATGCATGTCTAGCAAGTCCTTGAGCACCTAAGCTCAGACTTTGTGGGTTAGTTGAATGATATATTGATTGTGTTGCATGTAATTTGATGATGAAATTTTTTTATAGGCTTTAGATAACCTATATTCACTTTGTTTTTTCTTTGTTTTTTTTTTTTAATTATGAGCATGTATGCATGATTTTAGGACAAATTTAATAAAATAAAATAAAAATTCTTGATGCCCTCGCACTTTTAAGCATATTGTGGTCTTATCTGTGGTTTTAAAGGAGATTGAGTTATTTGACCCATACGCTTGTTGTCACTACGAAAGGCCCCACCAGTTAGAGATGTCCTTTTCGCTTATAGTTTGTATTATGAGACTTATGGAAAAGAAAAAAAATATATGTCTACTTCAAAATTCTGAGCTCAACATAAAAAGAAAGCAAAATAAAAGATATATAAAATAATTAAGCTCAAAAGAAAGAGAGAAAAAGAAGAAAGAAAAAATAAACTTGTAATATGAATGTTTGACTAGGGGTAAAAAGAGCTGCCTTTTTCTATGATTAGTTAACATACCCGAGAGAAAAGAGTGGGTACGTTTTCCTGCAGTGAAAGTGTCAAAGCTAGTGCCCTTAAGTAAGAGAATGTAAGATTAAGGGATCCCGTGTTTGTTTCTAGGAACCTTAGTAAAAAAATTACTCTCTTGATGTGCAATATCCCACCCCAGATTACTATACCGAAACCTAAGACAAGATGTGATGACAGTAGACTTTAAACGTGCAATGAAGTCTATAGTTAAACAACATGCCTGAAATGTAATATGTTATGTGCACCCTTAATTGAACTTTGAAATATGTCTTATTTATAACTTATATGAAACATAAACTACTAACAAATATAAACAACACTTCAAAACTCTAGTCATTTACAATACTTTTACTATTAACGTGAACATGAGTACATAAAAAAAAAGTGCAAAACTATATAGATTGAGCTGGAAACTCAGGAAATGCTTTCTATAAAAAAAAGGTGGTAGACATCACTTAGTTAGCTGGAAACTTAGGAAATGCTACCTAGAAGGGAAAAAAAATATAGGAATAAAGATTGAGCTATCAAGCCCAGTGAGTGGTGGTTTATCTAAAACATACTTCTATAAAGGTATAAAATCCATGAGAAAGTGATTTAAAACCACAAATGGTAGAAATAAAATACGTGTAATCTAATAACAACATAGTTTTTATAAATCTGTTGTAGAGAAAACAATCGTAAATAATCATTGTTAAATGCATAAACATGAATATCAAACTTGCCACAAAAATTTGTACCCGAGCATGGTCATACTATATACGGAGAAACTCGATATATATAGCTGAGCAACATGGTCATACTATGCACCAGATAATCTCAATATGTATAGCAGAACGTGGTCATACTATTCACCAAGTGAACTCAAAAAGCAAAGCACCTCGACACACGGTCCAAAGCTTATGTGTGCGCCGAAGTGGGTCCCAAAGACCTCATGTATCTCATGGCTACACTACAGAAACACATTCACGCAAGTACAATGGGTAATCACCATGGGTATAACTTTAGTGATCCAAAAATCAAATCTTGTAACATGCATGTCACACTTTTAAAACACATTAAAAATCATATGCAGTCAATACACGATTCCAAAATAAACATAAAAAATCTCAAACATGTATGAAGTAGAACTTATTTTCAAAATCACGAAAATTCCGTAAAAAATATAGCATAAATCGTGAAATCATATATAATTGATTACAATTTTTCATGAAACTTGTAATATCAATTGAAATGATAATATTTTATATAATAAACCACTCACCGAACTTTTGGAGGGTAAAATTTGGATCGTACACTACTCCAATTTTTGTTTGTCTTGGAATATTAATTCAATTACGTCATAGCTCCAACAAAACTAACCTTAACACTTTGATTGGTGAACAATAATCTTAATTTCTCTAACTTCCCAACTTGTGAACTAATTTGTTTATTAGTTTGTTTTTTTCTCTTTAGACCATTCTCACTCATCTCTCTTACACTATTACCATTATTACTAAGGGAACAATAGAATATGCTAATAAATAAAAATATCCTTCTCAAAACTCTACCCCTTTTTTTCTTTCATGTTAACTTCTCCACCATCTCTCTATCTCATTTGTTTCCTTTCCATTTTTAAATTCCTAAAGTTTCTCTTCTCTCTCCATACAAGACACTATAAAAAAAATACCCTTCTTCTCAATTCCAAATAAAATTTTTCCTTCACCAAAAGAAGATTAATTAAGTTCTTACAAATTATTTTAGATTGCTTGATGATTGGTGTTTGAGTCAGAGTAGGGGAAAAACGAGTCAAGGGTTGGATAAAGTCTTGCCAAACTTATAAAGACCTAGGAAGGATGGCTAAGCACACACACACACATGTAAGGATAAGGAGTTAGTTTTAAATTTCATATTGATTGCATGTATTTCAATGATTCTAGCTTTGGAAATATTGTGAGTATCTTTGACTTTGAGATTAGAGTCACTCATGTGCAACATATGATTCATATTAAGATTTATTTTGCCTTGCTCTTGGACGAGCAAAGTTTAGGTAGAGGGTGGTTCATATCACCCAAAATATGTTATCTAAGTACCCCTAATCTTTCATGCTTATGATATTTAGTCATGGGCCATTTGAGGTTAATTTGGAGCAATTAGGAGCTAGATAGAGAAGGTCAAAAGGACAATTTTCTCCGAGGTTGCTGGCGCCATCGCCAGCAATGTGCAAAATGTAGTAGTTATGCAAAAGGGCAAGCACTGTCGCACTTCAGTATTAACGAAAGGGTTGTGCAAGGAAAACACGTGCATCTAATGCACCAGCGAACTCGCTCGCTACCAAGAAAATAGAAATTTTAAAGAAAATCTGTGAGTTAGGTTGCTCAGTGACTGACATGCTTAGAAGACTTGACTTAGCATAAAACATACATCATGCTTGAATAAACAAGCAGTAAATCATCTGAGTAGCTAATCATTAAATTTCGTAAAACATGTTCTTTAGAGTTTAAGATAACCATAGTTGAGGTGGAGCAAAGCTCAACACTACTCAACAGAACAACGTCGAATCTCTCTCTCTCTCTCTATGTGCACATAGAAATAACTAGTCTCAGACTACCCATCTACCTTCCCATGTCCTTAAATATTGGGTCCCAGTGGATACTCAATTACCTTGTCAGTATCCTTCAGTGTTGAGTTCCATAATAATGTTAGGGTTACCCATATGTCTTCTTTATGTCCTTCAGCATTCGGTCCCCTAAAATATTTAGAAACTAAGCATAAGTGTAATCATGTTATAAACTCATGCTTGAAAACATATGCTTGATTAAGAAAGCTTGTGAGAAAATAAACTTTAATCATGCTTCATCAACTCTTTAATCATGCCACACTGCCCCACACACACAAACACCTTCTGGGCGATAGCTTCCGCACAGACACTATTAAAATAACCTCTAAAGAGGCAGGGCGCGCACACGTTCCCCAGCTGGCTATTGATCTCCCACTCATGCTGATAGGGCGTCGAGCTCCTGCTTGTTTGATGTCTGAGTCCTACGCCTACCTTGCTGTTGGTTCTCTTTGGTGTGTTCATTTTAGTACAGAGTATGCATCGGGAATTACTCAAATATGTTCATTAGTCAACAAGTTTTCCTATAAAAACCCAAGTGTAAGCTTCTATAGATTTCTTGGTGAGTCCAGGGTCGAACGCAGGGATTTGTGATAAATTAGGTGTTGAGACTATATATATAATCTATGCAGTAACTTCACAAGTTTTATGTTCAAGGAGTTTTATATGTCTAATTTTGTACATAAAGAATAAATACAATTTCCTACAATTAACGCGATGAGGTGGTCGCGAAGAATGTTAGTCAAATGTCAAGCCGCCACTGGCAATGTCTTGCTTCATGGAGGCTTGAGATGGTTGTTATTTGATACATAAATGGAATAGGATGAAAGTTCTCACTCACTGGGAAGTGATTCTAAAAATTCTCAGAATCCTTCTCACAGAATAGCTTCGAATGGAGGCTGATTATGGTGAGGGAGAATCTGTGCAGAGCTTTTGCCTCTTGAACTCGTTTCTCTCTACTTTTGAATTGAGAAGCTTTAGGCTATTTATAGCTATCGAAAAAGTAAACTCATGTTGATTTGACACCTTCGCATTAAATTCCATGCCTTGCTGTGTAGACTTTTCAAGTCGTCAGCCCATTGGTTCTGTCAGGCTCTGATAACGTTTAATCTGCTTGCCTATTGATATGACAGCTACCGCCCAGGCGTTTGTATCCGCTTTTTCTTCTCAACGCATGGTCTTGACGCATGAGTTTTCATTTCTTTGGTTTTCGCAACAGCTTCTTCTCTGGTACTTGGGTTATTTGTTCTTCTTTTCTACTTAATCTTGCATTAAGAATAGAAAACTTCATATTTTCTTAGGTATATTCTTTTGTAAATGATGCCAACACATGGTACTATATATTGCACAATTCAACTGCCAAAATCATGTGTTTAGCATTGAAGTTACCCTAATTATTCCAAATAGTGAATATAATAACTTGTATTTCTACAAGTTATCACTTGCACACTAGCATGCCTCGCCCATCAGCTTGCACGACTACAGAGTTGACTGCATGTCAGCATGCGCACTAGGCATCCAAAACACCCAGAATAACCACTAAAGAAAACTCATATTTGGCCACCGGCAAGGCTCTCCTACATGCCTTCCTTCTTCAACCTTGGCTCAATAACACCTGATAGCTTCCAATTCAC
The DNA here is from genome assembly GCA_031780015.1 of Citrullus colocynthis. Classification (NCBI taxonomy): domain Eukaryota; kingdom Viridiplantae; phylum Streptophyta; class Magnoliopsida; order Cucurbitales; family Cucurbitaceae; genus Citrullus; species Citrullus colocynthis. The sequence goes on from QLSR01000162.1 coordinate 264,823, forward strand.
TGTCTACACTTAAGCTACCAAAATTAACATTTCTAGCCAAAATTGAACTTCGTTTCCTCTTACAAACTTGTAGATAAACTTATTACCTTATTTACCTCAAAATTTGAGCTTCTAATTTCTCTTCTTCAGCCAGATATCTATCAATCTTTCCACTATGCTTTAGATTGCTTGACAGCCTGAACAACCCTAATTCTCCGACAATTTTCAACTTCTTCTTCACCAAATTTCCTTCTAACAGCCCTTTCTTTTATAGTAGACTCAAATAGGAGAATTTTGCTCGAAGAATTTCTCAAATAGCATGAGTAGATTGTGCAAATCTTTTCTCAACGTCTGAACTTCTATTAATACTCTTCACTATGGCTCCATGTAAAATCGTGGCTTGATACCTTCTGTTTACCAATGTCACTTCCAACCTTAATGTGGCACCTAATTAACTTTAATGAATATTAAAATTTCATAATTATCCATTTAGAAAGAGGACATGAACACCTACCTTAAAGACTCCCTCTCTACGCATGGCTGACAACCTTTGGAGGTTCTTTCTTCCCTTCCTCGATTACATGAGTTACACGTAGCCCACATCTTGCTGATGGACACCCAACTACGAAGCATCAATCTTCTGGTCAACAGCATCAAAGATGTCACACCCCCTCCCAAGTTTACATGCATAACCTGAAAGGAGACGTGAGGACAGTATACATCACCCCTCATGTGACGCATACCCATCCATTCTTTCACACACATTCTAAACTGTTCACAATGTAATCTCCACATTCTAAGACATTTTAAACATCACATATAGAAAAGTATATACAAGCCAAAAACGAAATTTCTCAACTTTTTTACATGTCCTTACACAACCCATAGTTCAACCCCTGGTAATTGTACATACATATCTACATGCCACCTAATTAAGGTTTAACATACAAATAACACTTCAACAAGTCAGATTTTCCGGAGACTCGAAGCTTAAGCAGGGCAAGTGGGAGTAGGCAAAGCACCAAAAACGTCCTTGCTACCTGGAGGGGAAAGAAAACATTGAAAACATGAGCTAAAGGCCCAATGAGTAACAATGTTAACAAACCATTTTAGTTCGGAAATCATCAGTAGTAAAACTGAGTTCAACATCAAACATAAAACATGCAATCACTTCAAATACATTAGTTAAAACAAACTTAATTGCCCTTATCAATTCATACATGATTTTTTAACAAATCATAAGAAAACAGTTTAGATACAATACTTTTCCCTTAGTTGAAGTGGAGTAAAACTCAACACCCCAACGTCGAAAACATATAAGGTTCGATGCGGAGCAAGACTCAACGCACCAGCATATAACCTCTATGTGCACATAGCACTATGGCGGGTTGCCCAAGTACCTTCTCCATGTCCTTCAGTACTGGGTCCCGGGGAAACTCACATGCCTTCTCATGTCCTTCAGCATTGAGCCTCCTCTAAAACATTTTATAGGCGGGTTGCCCAAGTACTGGGTCCCGAGGAAACTCACATACCTTACTAGCATTGAGCCTCCTCTAAAACATTTTCCTTTTTAGAAGCAATATTTTATACAACCCGTTCGTATATAAATCATTCATAAGAATACAGGGCAATTATTATATCAATAACATTTTATAAACATATTTTTCAATAGCTTTAAGAATATAAATATGCTTCATAAATCATTTAATCACAAATTCACATTTCATTGGAAAACCGAACTATCATGTTCAACAAAATCGTTTTAAAGTAAAGAAGTGTCACTCACAATTCTTCCTAGGTCTTGAGTGGATTATACGCCTTTCCTATTTCCTCTTGGCCTGAAATAGATATTTTCCCTTGTTATACTTCTTTTCCATTCATCAAAACATAAACAGTAACTCATTACACGCACAATGTTTGTAATTCGTCACGCGATTAGGCTCTCATAGGTTTATTCTCAAACTTTAACACTAAAGCTATAACTACTAATTGTTCCTTACCCTTCTGTTATACCCTGATTCCAGGGACACTTTGTGTGCAGTTTACTCCTGCTGTTATACCCACGTTGAGCTTTAACTACTCCTTAACAAAGCTGACTGCTACAGCCTTGATCTCTCTGCTTAATCCCTGCTAAAAACGCATTTCCAGCCCATATTAACACTTCTTCCATTCTACAAACTTGTAAAGAATTAAGTCCCACAGCTTACCTCAAAATTTCAAGGCTTAACTCTTTTTCGTTCTCCAGTTATGCCAAAATCACTCCGCGTTGCTCCGGATTGCATAGCAGTTTTGTAGTTGTTGCTTTTACCTAAAGATTCATGTGATTAACTTCAATTCAGCTTAACCATCCTTCATAAGACTTGTTAGGAATTATGTTAACTTACTAACCTCAAAATTTCAGCCCCAAACTCGGCTTCCTTGAGTCGTTCTACTCCAAACATCAACCACTGTTCAATCTGTGCATCTGCAATCAGTCTCCTGTTCCAGCTCTGATTTGAGCACCAAAACGAGTGAAATTTCGTCCAAAAACTAAAAGAACACCTTCCTCTTCCTTCTCTTGTAGTTTCTCGGAAGGATGGAACCGACTTAAGTTCTCGAAATGTCTGAAAGTGATTAAACTCACCTATATATATACTGTGGACTTATCCCTCACAAGTACCGAGATGAAAATGCCGACTTACCCCTCACCCGTAGGCTGGCGCGGGTCTTTTCTTCGACGCAAGGCACTCATGTCTATGTTCTCCTTCATCGTCTTCAGCAACTAACCATTCTCAGCGCATGGTGCTCTCGGCGCCTCCTACCTCCGACGCATACAACATAGTCATTCACACCACTAGCTTCATCGCGTCAGGACCGTTCTGTCTTGGACGCAGTGTGACTTCAGCGCATGGTTGTCTTCGACGCATGGTGACTTCAACGCATGGTTCAAGCATATTTCTTCCCCCGACAATGATCCCTTATTCTTCGATGCGTCGACTACCTGAGCTCACAACCCTTTGTGATTCAATTGACAACGCATGGTTTCTCAAATAATTCAACTTCCCACTACATTCACCAACGCATGGTCTTGGCCAACCCTTAACCAAAATTTTGCTCTACTTCTCGGCTACTTTTCCTCTAGCAACGCATAACCTCAATCGCATTGCTCTCCCCAACACTTGGTTTTACAAGTCAGTGCTTACAAAAGACCCATCATCCCTCATGTCAACAACACCAAAGATGAATCCTCCAACACTCGCCCAACTTACTTATGCTTGCATCAACCTTAAGAATTAAGCTCGGCTACCTATAAGTTTCCAAAGCCCCAACACAACACTTAGCTGAATTCTTCACAAGTTTTCTCCTTTCAACACCGTCCAATCCCTTCATGAACACACATGTCGCCTACTCTATTCATCACTTGGCACTCGGATACTCTCTTTTCAAGCTAAATGCCTTGCCATTTCATCTTTTTCCCACGGCTAAGTCCTCGACCAAGCTCTTTAACGAGACACTCCTTTTCCACGCCTTCTCAAGCCTAAACAATGAAAAAATTTACCACTTCCTCTATTAACTTCTTAATAGAAGTGAAAGTAGGGTTTACAATTTACTTCTTCCTTATAACAATTTCTTCCTCGAAATTCAATAGGCTCTAGCTTTATGAAAACAAGTGTGGATACTTCTTGTTCATTTGCTCCTTGAATTTGCAAGTAGCTTCCTCAACGTCATGATTCCTCCAAAGTATATTTGCTAAAGGGATTACTTTATTCCTCAATACTTTTTTCTTTTCATTCAACACTTGAATCGGCTCTTCATCATAACTCAGACTTTCAACTCCACTAATTGTACTTCAAGTACATGGGTAGGATCAGGAACATACTTCCTTAACTCTGATACATAAAATACGTTATAGATCTTGGACATCTCCATAGGCAAAGCCAACCTATATGTCGTTGGTCCAACTCTTTCCAAGATCTCATAAGGTTCAATCACCAACCTCGAATGTGAGCGAGAAAGCGAGAGAGTTGGTCGTGTCGAAGTTTTGCTCTTATCGCTCTCTCTCGCTCTTGCTTCATTTTCTCACTTACAATCACTTTTATCTCTCTTGCTCTCTCCCTCACTCTTACTCTCTCGCTCTCACTCTTGCTCTCGCACTCGCTCTCGCTCTTTTTCTCCCTAACTCTCGCTCTCGCTCACCAGAGTTGGTGGTGTCGACATTGGCACTTCGTACTAACTCACAATCTTATCAACGTACATCTGTGCCAACTTATCCAACATATAGGTTGCCTTTAATGGTAGAAAACGTACTGTCTTTGTAAGTCTGTCTATAATTACCCATCAACACCACTCGAAGTCCTAGGCAACCTAAACAAGAAATCCATCGTCACATGCTCTCATTTCCACTTAGGAATAGGGAGTGGATTCAACAATCCTGCTGGTCTCTGGCACTCAGGCTTAACTTGCTGACCAATCAATCACTTTGCAATAAATTCAGTATCTCTCGCTTCACACCTGGCCACGAATAGAAATCTCGTAAGGTCTAATACATCTTGGTACTACAAGGATACATAGCATAAGTTGAACTGTGCGCCTCTTCTAGTATCGCTTGCTTAACTTTTGAATCCTTCGGCACATACACCCTACTGTGCTTTAACAACGCACCATCAGATCTCAACTCATCATCTGTCTTCTGTTGGGCCTTCACTTCCTCTATTAACTTCTTAATCACAGGGTCTTTTGATGTTTCCTCATCACCTCATCCAATAACTTAACTCTCAACTGAAATGTGCTAACAATCCTCCATCTTCAATCACTACTAAAGTAGTATCACAACTCCTAAATTCCTCAAGTAAAGTGGCCTTCACAGCATTCAAATAACTTGAACCACCTCTTGATTTTCTACTTAAAGCATTTGCTACAATATTTGCCTTACCTAGGTGTTACTCAATGGTACAATCATAATCTTTGATCAACTCCAGCCACCTCATTTGCCTCATGTTAAGCTCCTTTTGATCAAAGATATACTTCAAACTTTTATGATTTGTGTAGATATGACACTTCTTTCCAAACAAGTAATATAATACTGCCATATCTTTAGAGCTAACACTACTACAGCTAACTTTAGATCATAAGTAGGATAGTTATTCTCGTGAGGTCTTAACTGTCTAGAGGCATAGGCTATCACTTTTCCATTTTGCATCAAAACACAACCTAACCCCTGACGAAAAGCATCACAGTAAATTTCAAACTCCTACCAGACTCTGGAAGTGCTAAGATGGGTGTTGATACTAACCTCTTCAGTTCTTGGAAACTCTGGTCACACTTTTCATTCCACCCAAATTTGGTATTCTTCTTCGTCAAACTTGTGAGTGGTAATGCTATGCTTGAAATCCCTCAACAAATCTCTTGTAGTAACCTGCTAAGCCTAAGAAACTACAAACTTCCGTCATCGTCTGGGATCGTACCCACTTTGCTATGGCCTCAGTCTTCGTGGATTTACACTAACTTCATTTGTCGAAACCACATGACCTAGGAACACTACCTATTCCAACCATAATTCATATATGTTGAACTTAGCATACGACTTCTTCTCTCTTAAAGTTCACAATATTGTCCTAAAATGTTCAACGTGCTTTTTCCTATCACCAGAATACACTAGAATATCATCTATGAACACAATAACAAACTGATCTAGATAAGGTAGAATATCATGTTCATAAGGTCGATTAACATTGTTAGTGCATTCATTAGTCCAAATGGCATCACGAGGAACTCGTAATGCCTATATCTAGTTCTTAAGGTTGTCTTAGGCACATCTGACTCCCTAACCTTTAGCTGATGGTACCTAGATCTTAAATATATTTTTGGAGAACACCGAAGCTCCTCTGAGCTGATCAACAGATCATCTATACATGGCAAAGTATACGTGGTACCATTTTCAATTGGCAGTAATCAATACATAACCTCATGGTACCATCTTCTTCTTAACAAACAACACCAGTGCACCCCATGGGGAAACACTCGGCTTAATGCAGCACTTGTCTACTAACTTCTGCAACTATACCTTTAACTCTTTCAACTCTATTGGTGTCATACGATAAGGTGCTTGAGAGATAGGTGTTGTACGTAGAATCAAATCTATGGTAAACTCTATCTCTCGATCTGGTGGCAAACCTGATAACTCCTCCGAAAACACATCAAGATATTCACGTACCACTGGCACGTCCTCAACTTCCAACTTATCTAGTTTCACTTTAGTTACATGAGCTAGGTACGCCTCACAACCACTGGCACATCCTCATGTTCCAACTTATTTGGCTTCACTTCAGTTACATGAGCTAGGTACACCTTACAACCCTTACTCAACATCTTTCTAGCTTTCACTACAGACACTATGCAAGTAGAAAAATCTTCCTCCTTCCTTTGAACACCACCTCAATCTCACTTGGCATCTCAAATCTCACTTCCTTCTTAAAACAATTAACTGTGACATGATACTTTGATAGAAAGTCCATGCTTAAAATAACATCAAATTTAGCTAACTCTAGGGGCAACAAATCAACCAGCATATCTAGATTATCAACTACTAACTCACAGTCACGAAAAACATGTCCAACAATCATAGAACTACCAACAGGAGTATGTACTAATAATGCATTAGTCAAAGGCTCCAATTTTCTATTCACATGCAAAGCGAAAGTACGAGAAATAAACATCGTACCTGTCAGCACATCTAGAGTCTCTCCAGTCTCCTACTGAGTCATAGCATAAACTTCCCCTATTGTCTTGGTCTACCTACCTGACCTCTTTGCCTCCCAACTCCACTACGTTCACTAACTACTGCCTCCTATCTTGGCAAATTTACTGTCTGTGATACTGTTCTCTGCTTAATCTCGTTCTTGTCTTAAACTAAGGACAAATCTCTTTTGAAATGACCCGACTGTTCACAATTATACAAACATTTGCCCCACTCATGCACTAGCCCTAATGATATCTACCACATGAACCACACAAGGGCTTTCTAACTGTGTTAGCAACCGACTCACTAGGTTGCCTAAACTGTGAACCTTCAATTGGGTCTGATGTCTGAGGAAATCTCCTCTAGCTCTGTCTCAAATTTCTTCCTCTATAACCATAGAAATACGACTCACTGGATTGGGGTTTAAACCTTCCCTTTTGAGAAACACAAGGAACAAACCATCTCCCCTCACTTCTGTGAAACTACTCCCGAGATGCTCCTGATAGTTTTCTCCTCAGTAAGACTCTTCTCAACTCTCATAGCAGCCTCAACTAATTTAGCAAAGTTAGACCACTCTGTACTTGCTGTCACTGGAGTACGAATCTCTTTTTGCAAGCCCTTCTCAAACTTCTTGCACCTGTCTTTCTCATTTGCTATGACGGTCATAGCATACTTCACCAACTCTGTGAACTTCTCATAATCTCCAACTGTTATAGTTCCCTGCACCAATCTCATACATTCATTTCCCTTTGCGTCGCAGAAAGACCTAGGATAATACTTATCCTGGAAAGCCTTTCTGAAGTTCATCCATGTCAAGGACTCAACATTCCCTTTCCTGCTCTCAATCAACCTCCACTAATCTTCAGCTCCTTTTTAGAGCATAAATGTAGCCAAACTCTAACTTCCTATCTTCAAGATAATTCATAACCCTAAAGCATTTTTTCCACCTGATTCAGCTAAACCTCGACATCTGTCAGATCTGTGGTACCCTCGAACACTATGGCATCTAACGCTTTGGACCTTTCAATCCCATACTTCTTCTCAGTATCTACTTGTACTATCTCAACACTAGTAGCTAGCATCTGACCGAACCTGGTGAAAATTTGATCCTCTATGTTCACATCTACCTGAGGGTTATTAGAATCCCCTTCAGAAGCTTCTCTAAAGTCGTCGGTAGCTTGCGAAGTCCTGGTCTACTTGCCTACCTCGTCTATTCGTTTGGGGCATGTTTCCTATAATACATCATAACATTAATATACTATAGACTCAACATGCTCCTAGCTACAATGCATAACCTCACTCCCAAAATCTTTTGCTTTGATACCAACTTGTCACACCCTCTCCCAAGTTACCCTTTTAACCTAGGAAAGAATGTGAGGACAGTAGATATCGACCTATACTCCTTTTAAACTCATAAAATACAACACCTATTAACAGTTCATAATCAACAAACAACAACTTCCTCAAACACATAAACATGTCATAGACAATTAACATAATTTAGATCTTATAACAGACTTAAACGTTCTTACAACTACAATTTCCCAACTCTTAACCCCTTTATGTATAATGTCAAAGTCTTAGTTACAAATATATACGAGGTCTACAAATTAAATGCAGTTGGATCAGACGAGGTTTATGTAGGCTAAGCACCATGAACTCGTCGCTACCTGGAAAACAGAAATTTTAAAGAAAATCTGTGAGCTAGGTTGCCTAGTGAATGACATTCTTAATAAATTTGACGTAGCATACAACATTAATCATGCTTGAATAAACTAGTAAAATATCTCAATAGCATCTCATAAAACATGTTCTTTGGAGTTTAAGATAACCATAGTTGAGGTGGAGCAAAGATCAACATTACTCAATGTCAAAAAAAACCTTAGTTGATGTGGAGTAATCTAAACACAACAGCAAATCTTTCTATCTATGCACACATAGGAATAACTAGTCCCCAGCTGCCCATGTACCTTCTCTTGTCCTTTAGTACTAGGTCCTAGTGGATACTCAATCACATTCTCAATGCATGATAATATTAGGCATTGAACTCTTGTTTGCCTAATGTCTTACACTTACCTTGCACACTAGCATGCCTCGCCCATCAATTTGGACGCTCGCAGAGTCAACTGCATGTCAACACGCCCACTAAGCGTCCAAAACACCTAGAATAACCACTAAAGAAAACTCACATTCGGCCACCAATAAGGCTCTTCTACATGCCTTCCTTCTTCAACCTTGGCTCAATCACACCCGATAGCTTCCAATTCACTGTCTACACATTAAGCGGCCAAAACTGATATTTGTAGCCAAAACTGAACTTCGTTTCCTTTTACAAACTTGTAGATAAACTTATTAACTTATTTACCTCAAAATTTGAGCTTCTAATTTCTCTCCTTCAGCCAGATATCAATCAATCTTTCCATTCTGCTTCAGATTGTTTGATAGCCTAAACAACCCTAATTCTCCGACAATTTTCAACTTCTTCCTCACCGAATTTCCTTTTGACACCTTCTCTTTGATACTAGACTCAAATAGGAGCATTTTGGTCGAAGAATTTCTCAAATAGCATGAGTAGATTGCGCAAATCCCTTCTCAACTTCTGAACTTCTATTAATTCTCTTCATTGTGGCTCCATGTAAAATCGTGGCTTGATGCCTCCTGCTTACCAACGCCACTTCCAACTTTAATTTGACACCTAATTAACTTTAATTAATATTAAAATCTCATAATTATCCATTTAGAAAGTGGATATGAACGCCTACCTCAAGGACTCCCTCTCTATGCATGGCTAATAACCTTTGAAGGTTCTTCCTTCCTTTCTCGGTTACATGAGTTGCACGCAACCCACATCTTGCTGATGGACACCCCACTAGGATGCATCAACCTTCTTGTCAATAGCATCAAAGATGCATCATCCCTCATGTCAACAACACCAAAGATGAATCCTCCAACACTTGCCCAACTCACTTATGCTTGCATCAAACTTAAGAATTAAGCTCGTCTACCTATAAGTTTTCAATGCCTCAACACAACACTTAGCCGAATTCTTCACAAGTTTTCTCCCTTCAATGCCAGCCACTCCCTTCATGAAAACACATGTTGCCTACTTTATTCATCACTTGGCACTCGACTACTCTCCTTTCAAGCTAAATGTCTTGCCCTTTAGAATCATCTCTTTCCCACGACTAAGTCCACAACCATGCTCTCTAACAAGACACTTCTCTCCAACGCCTCCTTAAGCCTAAATTGTCACACCCTCTCCGAATTTACCATCTTAATTTAGGAAAGAATATGAGGACAGTAAATATCGATCCTTTACGACAGCTACCGTCAATCTGTACTCCTTTTATGCTCATAAAACACAACACTTGATAGTCTTTAATTCATTGTCTTCACTTCAATCTGCCAAAATTAAACTTTATTCCTTTTACAAACTTGTAGCTAAACCTCTTCTAGCTTACCTCAAAATTTGAGCATCTAATTCCTTTTCTTCCGCCAAATATCACTTAATTTTTCCACCCTGCTTTAGATTGCCCGATAGCTTGAAAAACCTTGATTCTCCGACAATTTTTTACTTCTTCCTCAATGAATTTCCTTCCAGCAGCCCTCTTTCTGATACTAGACTCAAAGAAGAGAATCTTGGTCAAAGAATTTCTCAGATAGCATGAGTCACTTGCGCAAACCTTCCTTCAACGTTCAACCTACTATTTATACTCCTCACTGAAACTTCATGCAAAACCATAGCTTGACACCTCCTGCTTACCAATGCCACAATCAACCTTAATTTGATACCTAATCAAACTTAATTGATATTTAATTATCATAATTATCCTTTTAAGGAAGAGAACATGGACGCATCACCTCAAAACCTCCACTCTACGCATAATTGCTAACCCTTAAAGGTTCTTCTTTCCCTCCTCGGCTACAAGCCTTGCACACACCCTATAGCTTGCTGATGGACGCCCCATTGGGACACATCCTCCCTCTTGCCAACAGCAACTCCAAGCTCACCAAAGACCCATCATCCTTTTCTTGCCGATGACCTTATTTCAAGCAAACCAAGATGCATCCTGTCTCACTCGCTTACACACTTCAAACTATACTATACACATTCAACCGTCTTGTCCACAACATCAAAGATGCATCCCCATCATTTGTACCACACATTTATGCCCACATCAACCATGACTCTTAGGCTCAGCTACTACCATGGCTATAAACACTCCATTCCAACACTTAGCCAAATTTTCCAAGTTTCTTCCCTTCAACGTTGGCCACTTCCTTCAAGAACACACACATGCCACCTAGTCTACCCATCACTTGTCACTTGCCTACATTCCCTTCAAGCTCAACAGCTTGTCCCTTACAAAAACCAATCTCCACAGCTAAGTCCACAACAAAGCCTTTCTTGAGCCACTCCTTTTCCATGTCTCTTCAAGCCTAAACAATGAAAAATTTGTCTGAGTCCATAAACTTCTAAACAACTAGTTTAGCTTAGTAACATAGAATTAAGAGTAGGGTTTACATAAACAATGAAATATTTTTCTAAGTCTAACTTCTAACAACTACTTAACTTAGGAATATAGAAGTGAAAGTAGGGTTTACAAATGTGATATGCCAGAACTTGGTTTTACCACAAGTGCACGGCTCGAGTTATAGTAAAATGGTCAAAGGACCGAGTATCATTACACTAAGTATCAAATTCCTGGATTATACTTAGCTATTCTAAAGCTTTCTTGATTTTATCTAAGGATTGGACTTGTGATGACAATTTGCGAATTATAACTAAAGCAAGCAAATAAAGTGATGGATGGAATTCAAGAGATAAAAGTGTTCAAGGGCATTGAATTCCTTAATTACTTTATTAAGTCTTGCAAACATTTCCTATGTATTATTTTCTTAATGATATACGTAAGTCTAGAAACTAAATTCGGATTATTATCTTCCAATAAAAATTCTTTCTCATACAAATTTAATTGATTACTAGTCACTTGAAACCCAATTAAGAAGCATGGCATTAAGTTTAACAACCTAACTATTCACACGATAGGTTAGCTAATGATTTAATATTGTAGATCTGGTTAAACATGCAATCTTTCTAATTGAACATTCAACCTAACATTCATCTAATGATCAATTGATGAGATAAAGCACAATAATATTGAAAAGTAATCAAGAACACAACATCCATAGTAAAAACTTGTGCATTAACTTTACGTCCATAAATAAGTTCATCAACACCCTAGAAGTAAGTGTTTATCCACGCATCGTTATAATCATACGTTCATACATTGCAACAGCCATAAATTACAAAGGAAAGTAAAGGAAACGAGGACAAACTACTCTCAAAGCAATCTCTACCATTGAAGTTCGCCAATCTCACCTTGATTCGCACCATGAAATCTCAAACGACCTCCAAATGAACCTCTAACTTTCACTCTAAAAGTAGGCTAAAACAATTTTTAGAGCTTTAGAATTTCATGGTGAATAGTGATAATACAGCAGCTAAAAACCTAGGGGATTATACAGACAAAGATTTCCATAAATGGAATGGCATCGCAGTACTGCCTTAGAGCGTCGCAACGCTCATACCCTCAAAACGGAGCATCGCACAGCGCTATGTGTAGCATCGCTGATAGCTCTCTAAAAGAGCTATTTTTTATGTTCTTAATTCCCTTTTCTTGTTATGTTTTATATGATTAAATGTCTATTTTGTAGGAATTTGAGTAAATCATGCACATTGGAGTGTTGTGAGCTGTTCAGGGTTGATTTGGAGCTATGAAAAGTGAAATCAGGCACCCAAAGCTCAAGGATGTAAAAGTTACCAAAATGCCCCTAGGCCAGCTTAACACATAACGCAGCTACGCTATGCGTTCCATTAAAAGGCAGAGAGCTGTATTTTGGGGTGTGTAGCGACCAATATTTTGGGGTGCATTGCACTCAAACGCAAAGAGTTGCATCAATATTAACTGTCAAATATTTTTCTATTATTGCCTTTTATTCTCAAATATTTTTCTATTATTGCCTTTTATTCTTTCTCATACTCATAAGAGGTCCTTCTTCTATATAAGACGATCTAAATTTCACATAGTCAAAAAAAAAAATAAGTTTATTCTCTCAAATTCTAGACGATTGATGTATTAAAGAGGGTCCATTATGAGATTAAGTGTATTCTACACAATATTAAATATTTATAAGTAGTTGAAATCATTCGTCAAAGAGATGCTAAAAACAATCATGACTACTCTCTACACCTTTCAATAATCTCAACCCTTCACTAACTTGAGCATCGAAATTTGGGTGGCATGACACGACTAGTGTTCAATTTCTTTTTCTTTTTTTTATTTTTTATTTTTTTATTTATTTATTTATTTTTTTTTTTTTTTTGGAGAACGCTTGGATTATTTTTTCCCCAAAATTTAAATTTATTTGTTGATTCATTTTTTGGTATCTACTAGGACCTTCATGATATCACTAGTCACTCCATGGCACCACTAGGCCCTATCAAGATCTTCATGACACACATGGATTACTAATGGTACTACTTGGTCCTTTTTTGTACTACTAGAACCTCCATGGCACCCCTAAGCTCCCTATGGGTCCTTGGAGCTACATTTAATTAGCTCATGTCTTTTGAGTTACCTCTAAGATCTCACATGGGTATTTAACCGCCCCATGGGTCTTTCGAATCTACCTCTTAGGTGTTTCCTCTATCCTATTGTAAGTGCTTGTATGTCTCCAATGATACTTTTGGTGTGTAAAAAACATTTTAAGAAAAAATCATAATTGTAGTGTCGCGATGCTACTTGACAAAGCCGCAACGTTACAAAACAAGTATCCTAATGACCAAGGCTATCAAGTCCTGAACAAATGAATTTTTAAACCATTCTTATGAACTTGTACACTAGTGGTAATGAGTCCTTTCCATAAGGAATCTTAAAATATTTCAACAAACTAATGAATTCGATGGTCAGAATGAGGGTTTTTACAGTTTTTGAAGGCAACAAAATTTAAAAGCATAAATGTAAAAGTGCAATGTAAAACAAGGATTAGATTCAATAAAATGCCTAGCTTAGAGAATTCAGATTTTACCCATTCACTTTGGTTGTTCATTGAATGCTAAAGATAATATTGTATGCTTCAATTTTATTCTTGACTCGTTTGCTTTGAAGACCATAACTAAACGCCCTAATGCACTAATTAATTACTTAATTAGTCTAAATGCTCAATTAATCGGTTTCGTAGTGGCCTAATCAATTAGTCATCTGCATTATGCTCTTAAGAAATCTAGTAAAGAGAATTAGTAATTTGAATAGCTTAAACTACTAATTGATTTGATTCTTGAACAATTAGTCATGTTGTGTAGCAAAATAATTGACTAGGAAAAGTAGAATTTAAGTCCAAACATGATCTAATCTAAGCCCTAATTGAGATTAATATGCAAAGCCATATTTTTCTCGAGTAAAGTAAAGAAAAGATAGAAGGATGATCAAGTCTAATATGATATCTAAGCATAGAAAATAAACTCTCAAGAATCAATAAAATTCATTAGCAAAACTTAAATTAACATGTTTCACAACCAAGTTTCATGAGTTTAAACTCTAACTCTAACCTAGAAAAGAATTAGCTTAGCCACTCATAGCATGCCAAAAAGAATCCAAAAGTTGCATAAATGAAAAATACAAGATAAATTGAATTGAGAATGAAATGTACAGAGAAAAGTCGAAGCTGGAGGCTGCAATCCCAAGATGACCGACCCTAATTCAGAAATATATTATTTATAAAAAATTCATTGATGTCATGCACGCGCACATCTTAAGTCTATCAAAATAAGTAGCTCCCCGACATTACCCTGGAATCGTGCCCGTTGGAAAATTCAGTGTTGTAGCAATAAAGGGTGTCATGGCACTATTGCGCATGTATCACTCGTGCAAAACCTTCAGTGCTGCAATGCTTCTATGCTGCATTAATTCTGGAAATAGTGCTAAGCTGACGTCGCTATGCCAGCCTCTAGGGGTATTTTCATAATTTCTTCTCTTTTCCTCGTTTGATACTTTTAAAGCTCTATTTTGGTTCCTTTTTGTCCAGCTTCAAACTCCAATGATCTATTCTACCTTCTAGATGCTCAAGACCTACAAAACCATGAAAATAACACATTAAATAGCATTATTATCACGAGTTAAGTTAAGGGAAATAACACTTTTTGTGCACTATCACTAAGCGCCATATTTTGAAATGTCTTTGAACGAGCAACTCGAGCAATATCATAACACTATAGGGCAAGTGTCACAACGGGTGCCTTTTCTTTTTTGTGATTTTGCTTTTTTTTTTTTTTTTTTTAGGAAAATCCAAATATTTGGCCAAATTTTGACGATATCCATTTTTAATTTGATTCCAAATTCAATTATGGTCAAATCCAAGACCTAAATATTTCATTTCTTATGAAATCTTGGGCACATCTTAAAAAATGTTGTATTAATCTCTTTGAATTCTAGGGTTTCTTTCGACTCCTCTTACCCTTGTCTTCCCACTTCAAACAAAATTTCTCACCTTTATTGCATTCCAATGTTGAATTAATTAGCCTTTAACACCCCTAGTCTTGGTAACTCATTGGATTATGAACTAGAAATTCTTTCCAATATTAGCTATTTGAGGACTAGATCAACGAAATAATCGAAGAAATTTGAACAACGACATAGCACCTCCTTGATCCCATGCTTCCATCACTGCAAAATCTCTAGAATATTTTTTTAAAATAGGGTTCTTTAATCGTGGACCCGATCCATAATTATGGGTGAAATCGTGGATAGGCCCACATTACCCTAACACGTGTATGCTTTCTACCATGCTGATGGCCTATGACTGCCACGCCTACAGTTTGACTGGACTCGTGGACGAGGTCCACGATTACCGAAGTCGTGGAGGGGGTCCATGACTTCCATGCCTATTTTTTCTCTCTTCCTCTCGTCTTTTTCTCCCTTCAATCTTCGATCATCTCTTTCTCTCTTCAATCTTCGATCATCCTTGTTGCATTCCGTCGACCATCCTTCACCTTCTGTCGCCACTATCACTGCCATATAGGTATGTATGTATACACATTTTTTTCCGATCATCCCATCTCTCTTTCTCTCTTCAATCTAAATTTTAATCTCCCTCCAGCCACCTACCACCGTCCACCAACCACCCACCATCCTTCTTTGTTTGCCGCCACTGCCCCTGCTGTCCACCATTCGCTACATATAGGTATGTATACACATTTTTTTTCTAATTATATGATAAATATGCACTTGGTTTTTGGAATGTAATATACTTTGTTATTAACATTGTAATATACTTGGTTTTTTGTACTTGGGTTTTATTAATGTAATATACGTTGTTATTAGAATTGCAATGTAACATACTTTTTTCTTTTTTCTTTTTTTTTTTTTTTTTTGAATGGGAAATTTGTTTTTTTTTTTTTTTTTTTTTTTTTATTTTATTTTTTTTTTTTTTTTTTTTTAATTTTAATTTTTTTTTTTTTTTTTTTTTTTTTATTTTATTTTTTTTTTTTTTTTTTTTTAATTTTAATTTTTTTTTTTTTTTTTTTTTTTTTATTTTATTTTTTTTTTTTTTTTTTTTTAATTTTAATTTTTTTTTTTTTTTTTTTTTTTTTATTTTATTTTTTTTTTTTTTTTTTTTTAATTTTAATTTTTTTTTTTTTTTTTTTTTTTTTATTTTATTTTTTTTTTTTTTTTTTTTTAATTTTAATTTTTTTTTTTTTTTTTTTTTTTTTATTTTATTTTTTTTTTTTTTTTTTTTTTTTTGGAATGGTAATGTGATATACTTTGTTATTGTGTCTCTAGCCTTGTTATTGATTTGGTTTATTTTAACAGTGTTGATTATAGATCCTGATCCATCTAACCCTATGCAGTTATATATTCAAAATCCTCACCGATCACTGACGGTATGGGAAAATGCATCTACCGTGGTGTTGGGTTGTCGGAGAAGAGAGGCAGTTTCTCAACATACTATACCATTTGATCAATGTATAATGTCTTATCTACAATAGGCTGGTTTTATTGGAGTTGCACAAATCTAATTTATATAGTTAGACTGGCATCTCATTAATGCTCTAGTAGAGCGTTGGAGACCAGAGACCCACACATTTCATATGCCTGGTGGGAAATGCACAATTACGCTACAGGTTTGTGAGGATTATTTAGGCGTTCGACCACTTGACTTGAAAGGCTCAAGGTTGAGTATTCCGTGGTTAGCCTCTTAGTTTACAGAATTATCCCCTGATGCTAATGACATCAGTATACAGAGATGTGCGAGAGCATATATAATGCATCTTATTGGAGGATTTCTGCTTGCTGACAAGTCCAACACGTTGGTGCACTTGATGTTTCTTTCACTATTGGCCAGTTTTGAGCGAGTTGGTAATTACTTGTGGGGTGGTGCCTGTCTTGCATGACTTTACAAAGAATTATGTCAGGCTAGTCATGCACAAACTTTAGAAATAGCAGGTTCACTAATACTATTTCAAGTATGGGCCTATGATAGATTTAACATTGTTCACCACAAGTCTAATTGCAACCTCCATATTATTTTATGAGACGTCCACTCAATGCCAGATATTATTTTCTGTATATATTTATTCTCTTGTCAATATAAATAGTAAAGTATTTTAATTGTTTTATATCCATGTGATAGATGAAGCATTGTCTTAGTTTAATTGTTTTATATCCATGTGATAGATGAAGCATTGTCTTAGTTTAATTGTTTTATATCCATGTGATAGATGAAGCGTTGTCTTAGTTGCATCTTAACAATGAGCAAACATGTTGTTGGTATACCGCATAATATTTGACCAATTGATGCAAAAAGAGGTAATAATATATATGTTGCATATACAAATGAATTTTACATATTATTTGGGTTATAATTATTCTTGTACATGGTTTCAGATCAATTGGACGTCATATACACCAGATATTATGTCGTTGTTGCCTAATTATTGTCATGATGGACAAGACATTTGGTTGATGGTTAGCCCACTTATATGCTTGCATATCATAAAATGGCATTAACCAGATCGAGTGTTAAGATAGTTCAGTTTGTGGCAAACGGTACCGACGTTGTGTAATAAACTCTTTCAACTACACCAAATTGATTTAAGAGGTAAACACGATCAAAACTGGCTTCAAATTTCATGCAGAATATATATCCTTGTGGTGTACACGTCATGATTGTTGTGCACAAAGAGAAATAATACATGTGTCAATTGTGTCAAATGATTACTTGTCTTGGAATGACTCAATCACAAGAAGATTTATCACACATGACGACACTTACTATTACTGCATGGTAAGAATCTTCTTATCTAGTGTCTTCAATTATATAATAAGAATATTCTTCTATACTTATATTTTCTTTTTATCATACAGAATAATTTTTTTCACGATGTGCACAATTACTCATTACAACACAATTTACCAGAGTTGAGTTCAATGTGTGACCAAAACATGGTAAATGTTGAAAATGTCATTCAATATACACAAAGACTCAATATTGTTGACACTAATGGAAGATGTATTCGTCGTAGATGATAAAGGCAATATGACGAAGCTATTTCAGAGCAACACGATGACCAGGAACTCACATATTATATGATGCAATTCCATCTTCTCTTGGACAGTCATTGGGGAGGAGATGCAAACATTGCATCTAGTTTCGGTCATCAATAGGAATATCATGCGCATGATGAATTTTCGATTGTTGTGACCCAACAAGATATTGACGATGTAATTCACCATCAGCAACATTTTGAAGTACCTGTGCCTCGTCGTGGACAACGTACGCGAAGAAGACCACCATGTGGCACCTGACTTGTATTTCAAACTTTCTTATTTGTACAAACTTTTATCTTGAACTAAATGAATTAATGATTCTCCATTACATTTTGAAAGATTAAGAATCAATGAAATTAATGCAATCAATGAATAAGGTAAAGAATCAATGTACCGGGTACATGATTTCTCTACCCTATTTTTCAAATTTGTTTCTAAACCACCCTATTTTTGTCATTCTTTTAAAAAAAAAAATTCTTGAAAATTACCCAAATCTCTAAAAGAACTAAAGTCATTATACAATGTCCTCCAATCTGACTAAATGAGAGTACCTCTTCTAAGGGAAAGACATAACCAACACCCTTCTAGCGAAGTGCCATTCTACACAGACATGTTCAAATTCAGGGGTCGACTACCTTCCATTGCCTTATTGCAAGAATTTTTTGCTTGCGTGAACCTTGCCACTTCCAAAATTGTACCCAATGGATTAGTTCTATCTTTGGTTGCTGTTCTCATGGCTCTTCCAAAACTCTCGCTAATTGACCATCAAAGACTTATGACTTTGTACTCACTGAAGAGTCATCTTGAAGTCAATTTAACCTTAATTTTACGTTAGTTCTCACCACCAATGTAAGACCATTGTGAAGACTCCCACCTATAACAAATGGTAGCACCAAAAAATGTGCTATCTAGCTTGCTTAATCTGAAGTTGTTCCTAAAGGAATTGAATTCTTAGCGGAAGCAAGTAATCGCAATGTGCCATTAAATGTGTTTTGAGAAACTTAAATTACAGAGAATAAAAACTTGGAAAAACATAAACTTTAGCATCCTATAGAGATGAAATAAAAGTTAAGAATTTTCCTACCTTTGAAGACTGCCTTCAATGTGGAAAAACTTCTTCTTCTACAAATCACGAACCAGAGAAAAACTTCTTCAACGAAAATACAGGACTCCTTCTTTGGAACACCACCAAAAAAACTACATTGCTATTCTCTAGGAAGAACCAATGAGGAGTTATGGGCTCTCAATGGATTTTGGCACAAGAGTACCTTCTTAAGATGAACAGAGAATTGGAGAGGGAGTGAGTTTTCTTTTTCATAGAACTCTTCTGTGTTCTCTGCTAAAAACCGTAACTCCACTCTCCCTTTCTTTTATGTAAAATATTGTGAGAGAGAGAGCCAAAGTAACTCCCCACTACATGGAGTTATTTTTACTTAATAAAATAATAATATTATTATTATTAATTAATGTTAATATTAATTTAATATATATTAAATCATATTTAATAAATATAATTAAATAAAATGAATTAATTAACATTTAATTAATTAAATATCTCATATTTAATTTAAATTTGAATCATATTAAGATAACCTTCTTTCACATAACCTATGGTTTTAATATGAATCTCATTCATATTAATTTTAACCTAAAGTTTTTATATAAATCTCATTCATATAATTAATATTTAAATATTATTTAAATATTCATCTCTCTTATAACATAAAGTATAAGTTTTGAATCTTATTCAAAAGAAACTTTATATTATAATATATCTATATGCATTATACTAATTGAATCACATATAATTAACTCCCTTATTAATTTGAACAATTCAAATTAAACTAAAATATTTGATTCTTATACAAAGCCTTAATGAGCTACCAAGGGGACCTTATGGACCTATAATTAGAAGTTCCAATAATATGAGATTAATCAATTAAACTCTTTAATTAGATTAATCAATATTCATTAATTATAGGTCACTCCACTAAAGACTTACAGTTGCACTATTTGCACTATAGATATATTTTTGTGGCCACTAAATTAATTAATTAACAGTACCGACCCTTCACAAATTACTTATAACTATAGTTGGGTCAAATTACCGTTTTACTCCTATAGTTATATTTAACTTCTTAAGTACCATTAATCCCTCTAATGAATAAACTGTTTATAGTCCAACTATAAACTAACCCCTCTCGGGCCAGTAAAAAGGTGAGACCTCATTATTCAAGGCCCAGAATCAGCCCTTAAGGAAGTAATTTATCTATTTACCCTAAGCATGGGAATGAGTGAATTTCATTTTGTGAAGATATGTTCCCAGCTCCTTATTTAGATAAATCCCTAAAATGGCAAGCATACTAAGTCGGCGATCTGACCACTCTCACCCATATAGATCAAAGGATTGTCCTCGTAGATAGAAGTTTATAACTCACTCAAGGTTAGGATTGAGTCATCTATAGTCATCCTATGAAATGTTAACTTCTTCAATTAACTGTGTTACAAATAGAATTAAATATTTCGCAATTCGGTCTTATACAAACTTTTTGCATAAGATAGCTCTACTCACATGTCTCCACATGAACAATTAGGATTAAATCGTTTGTAACATTTTACAACTCTTTGTAACAATTACAAAGTGGGTCGTATCCGTAATGTTACAAAATAAGGCACCCAACCTTATTCCTATACTATAGATCTTTTGGTTATTACTTAAATATGATCCAACCTCGTATGTCAACCACATACATGATTACGTTTACATAAAATAACCATGAAATCTTAGTTTATTGGATTGAGTTAATGCAAAAGGTAAATAAAATAACTTATTATTTTATTGAATAAATAAAATGTATTTACAATTTACAAAACTACGAGATCCAAGAGTTTTAGGACACATTAGTCCCAACAGTTCTCTCTATCTTCAACTTGAGCTCTCACGGGCTATTTATAGGCGTCCAAAAATTGATCTCATGATTGTTTAACATTTTTGCATTTAATTTCATGTCTTGCTACGTAGACTTCATCGCGTTATAGATTCATTAGCTCTGTTGTGGCCCGGTCAAATCAATCATCCACTTGTATATAGATACGATAGCCACCGCCCCTATATCTATTGACTCCTTTTCTTCTCGACATCAGGTTGTTCAACGCATTGGTCAGTGGAACAATCTAGTCTTGGTATTTCTGGCAGCATTTTTTTCTCATCCTTAAGCATTTTCTGGTTCCTTTTTGTCAAATCATGCGTTCAAAAGATATAAAACTCATAATTTCCATCATAGAAGTTTTTGTAAACATTATGAATGTAAAGTTATTCATATTACACTATTTCCTTCTCAAACCATGTGTTCATCTTCTAAATTACTCTAATTATTCTAAATAAAGAGTATAATAACTTGTAATTCTATAAGTTATCATCCTTCACACGAAGAAGAAGAAGATGGCAGCTTGGGGGGCTTGTGCAGCATGCTTGAACCCTTTTTTTCAACAAACTTCTATATATATGCCCCCTTAACCTAAAATAATGTTTATCTACAATGTCGGTTTTAAACCATCTGATAGCACCTAAAATGTGCTATCTTTGTTTACTTAACTCGGGATCGTTGTGCTATTTAATGTGTCTATTATGTTATTTTGTAGGTTTCGAGCACTTAACAGGTAGAATGGGGTGTTAGCAACAAAATCGAGCTAAAACAGACCGAAACGGAGTTCCATGGCATCAACCGGAAAATAAAACTCCAAAATGACCAAAATGCCCCTGAAGCCATGATGCAGCAATGCTCCCTAGGCACAACTACGACGCTTTTTCCCAAGGGCTTCTGCTGGTGAAAACACAGCAAGCGACGTGGCGCCCCAGAGAGGACTCGCGTGCAAATAAGCATCAGCGCCGCAGTGCTCCGACGATCACCAGCCGACTTTTGGCTCCATTCTCTTTATTTTTCTTCTTCTTTTCATACCTAGGAACTTAAACCCAATAATTGGTATGCTGATTATTGGCTAACGTAACGTTTTTCTAGCTTGGGTGTAGGGGATTTTCTTTGTAATTGATGTTCTTTTGAGGTTTTGAACCTGATTCAGTGTATGCATGATTTAATTCAAAGTTTTTAAGAATTACGATCAAATTGTAGTGCTGGTGTTCATTTGATTTATTGCGTTGATTGTATTACAATTCGTGATAATTTGTTGTATGTCAATCATAGGAAGCAATAGGTTAGATTAGTTTGCAAATCTAATTGGTGATGCGCATTGTTCTAATCAACCTAGGATTAAATTGATAGGACATTGAATCTTGGTCTTTCCAATTGAATGTTCCGCCTAATTTTCCTTTGAACTTAATGCGGTTAGGTTTAGTCAAATTTTGCACGCCTTTCATCGATTTCCCTTAAGTCTAACTTGTCGACTAGGACAATTCAATTTCGGTCTTTGCAATTGAATTGATTAGGTGCTAGCTTCAATGAATTTAGTAATGACGAGCCAATGAGTAAGAACATCAAACAAAGGAAATCTCGCGTAACCCAAGCTAGAGTTTTCTCCAATTGAGTTTTAACTTCTTTTAATTTGTGCAATTAATTTTTATGCAATTTAAGTTTCTTGCAATAAACCAACTCAAACCCCCCTTTGGTTACCTTGATTTATAAACTTTTCAACTGTGAATTTCAAGGGCTCCCTCTGTTCGACTCGACTTACCGCTACTACTGTGAGTTAAATTTATTTGGCACGGAATTGGGCGACGAATTTCATCCGTCACCATCATTGTGGCCTTAACTATAATGTTGGTTTAAAACCGACCTAAAGATCCGATTTTTCCTTTTTTCTAAAACTGACATTGTTTTTCCGTAATTTTTTATTTCAACGGACACTAAAGACCCAATTTCTTCTAATGCTAGTAAAACAACACTACAAATTATTTATGGATTTATATGTGGTAGCAAAACTTGGAGGCCCATCATTCATTCTTTTTTTTTCTTTTTTTCCACTTTTTTATTAGAACTATAATTTAAAATTTTTTCAAATATAGCAAATGAGTTAACTTATTTACAAATATAGCAAAATATCACTTAGATGATAGACATTCATTTATAGACAGTGACATTTTGCTATATTTGAAAATATCTATAGCAATTTTGTCATTTAAAAGTTCTATAATTTGACAGTACATTTAAACTACATATGCATTAAACATTACAAAAAACATTTTGACCCTAAACTAAGTAAGTTGTAAGTTTTAGTCTTAAATCTTTTATTTTATCAATTTAAACCTCATGCTTGAATAAATATATTAAATTATGTCCTCCGTTAAGTTTCTGTTTCAATTCTCATCGTGCTAAAGTCATGTGTTGCACCTCGATCTGCACTTTATTTTCTATTTCTTTAAACTAATAATCGGGGAAGAAAATCATAGTGTAGACTCACCGATGTGTTTTCCAACTTTTTTTAAAGAAAAAATAGACTTATTTTCACTCATTTTCTTCTATGATTATGCCTACTTTTTGCATTTGATTATTGGAGTCCTTCAATTTCAGAGCACTATTCTGCCGTCCATCAAATTTTGGTAGAAACAAAGATCATTTGGTCCAAACTTTTTCTCCATGAAGTATTCCCAATTCTCGAACCGTCACCAATATTGATTTGTTGTTTTTTTATTTTGTGGCAGACTTGAGCTCAATTTGTCCTCCATTTGCTGCGACAGCACACAAATCTTTCGAGGTCGCCCTTGCTAGAATTTTGGTCCCCTTCCTAATCTTCAGTAATGGGGTTGTCGTCATCCTTTGTAACACTGTCAACGGGGTCAACAAGGTTGGCTGCAATTAGTTTATTGTATTATAGGTGTCTCACCTTGTCCATCAAACATCTTTCGTTGTTCTCACTACCATTTTAGTTGAGGTCAAACTACTTCTTAGGATCCTCTCACTTGTCATTAGTAATGACACCAAAGACGAAGAAGAACACAAGAGTCTGTTTGTAGTCCTATTTCTAGAGCTGTGTTCTTAGTTTTCATGAGGTAGTTACTCGATCTAGAATGATTTAGATAATTCCTTTTGATTATTTCTTTTTTTAAAATAAGGTAACCATGATAGAAATAAAAAGTTAACTAGTGTGCAAATATAAATTGATGAAATTGAAAGTCTATAGAATTAAAGTTGATATAAAATTTGCTAAGTTTGAGGTATAAATTGATGATATCGTTTAAAGTTAAAATTAATAAAACTTGTCACTCCCAACTAACATGCAAAATATTGTAGCCTAATCATATTGGATTGTTTATAATGTATAGTAATGTTCTTAAAAGTATTGGTCCAAATCTATTTGAATATTAATGACACATATATATGGACTCTTTTTAAATACAGCAAAATGAACTAAAATATTTATAAATATAGCAAAGTTTCACTATCTATCTACGGTAGACCACAATGAATCGCGATCGACTATTATCTATGTCATGATAAACATAAATAGTAGTCTATCGCGATTTATCATAGTCTATTGCACATAAACTATTTATTTTGTTATTAATTATAAATATTTTCAATCGTTCTAAATATATCATTTCTATATTATACACATAAATACGTATTTACGTGGGGGAATAAAAAGCTAAAGATCCCGACTACTAATAAAATAATAATTTTGGGAGGAATTTGCAAGTTTGCTTCCTTTTAATATATCATTGGATTTGAATAGACAAAAAGTTAAATGTCACTTTCTTTCATATGTATGAGGAAATATCATATAATTGATGTATGCAGTTTTTCTTTCTTTCTATTACATTAAATTTTCTATAAATAAAAGACGACCAAACATATTTATTTTTTGTGTTTTTAAGGAAAGAATATTATTAAAATAAATAATAAAATGAAGAGGTTTATGTTTTGTGTTTTTCAGGAAAGAATGCTATTAAAATAAATAATAAAATGAAGGGGTTTATGTTTTATGTTTTTAAGGTAAGAATATTATTAAAACAAATAATAAAACTCTTTTCAAATATGGTAAAAAGAATCAAAATATTTACAAGTATAGCAAAATTTTACGATATACACATATAGTAGTCTATTACGATCTATCACGGTCTATCGTAGATAAACTGTGTATTTTGCTATTCATTATAAATATTTTCAAACAATTTTGCTATTTAAAATAATTTTTCATAATAATAAAATAAAAAAAACAAAAAAAAAAAACATCATTTTACCTGACAGCAACTTTTAAACTAAAACCTCTCAAACACACAGATAATATTAAACAAGTAGCGAGGTTGAACACTTCTTCAAAACAAAATTGTATAAACATCCCCTTAAAAACCATTAAAGTTACACAAAAGTTATTTTAAATAAATACAAATAAATAATATAAATAAAGTAATTTATTCTCGCATAAAAACCCAATCAACAATAAAAAATAAATGAATTCTCAAACTATTGAAAAGTCATGCACTCAATGTCTACATATTCACCCTAAGTTAATATATTGTAACATAGATTCAAAACTATAGCATAACTCAATTGAAATAAAAATATGTACCTTCAACTGAAACGTCAAAAGTTCGAATCTTTCATCGTATTGCTTTACTCGGAAAAAAAAACCAAAAATAAGAAACATCAAAATTCAACATAGTACATAATATTAACTTCGATATCAAATTTCACCTAAACGTGTAATCGTGCACATGTATTTCTATATTAATATCGTATTGTCCACTTTTAACAAATCTATCACTTGTTTTTTTAGGTTTCACTCAAAAGATTTTTATGCAAATAGAGATAAAATGTCTTCACTTATATATACCTATAATTTCTTTTAATCTTACCAATATAGAAAATCGAAATGATTAAAAAGATCACATGTATTAAAAATTATATATATATATATAAAAGAAAAAAAATAACCAAGAAATTTCCACGAAACATTGCACCAAACCAAACATTCATAATAAGAAAAATAAAAATAAAACATAAAAAGCTATAGATATTATTCCCAACTGAAAACATTCAACTACACTCAAAATTTTTCCATTATGCATTGAACAAAGAAGAACCAATCAAGAAAAGGAAAAAACAAATGAATAAAAACTGACATCAGAATCCCACATTCATCATCCTCCCACTATATATACTTTCTGATCAAGGAAAAAAAATCAAGCCGAATTTTGACCGCCGCCGCCGTCAGCCACACGGTGCTCCTCCGCCGGAACCTGTGACGGCGACAGCGCCAAGAACAGAAGCAACGACATAATCAACACCGGAACAAACAGCAGCAGCACCGGTGGCGGCGGCAACGGCGGCAGCACAAGCGGCAATATCAAAAGAGACACCGCCACAACAATCAACATTGCCACCGATCTCAAACTAAAAAATCCCCTCACCATCAAACTCCACCGCCAACGCCGCCGCTGTCACCGCCACCGTAACCTGATCAATTTTTCCGTGACCCAATTGGGTTTTCTTCTCGTGCATATCGTAGTAAGGTCGTCGATTTTTTATCTCTAATAAAATACCCACAAGAAAAAATAAATTGATTTTTCTTCGCCGCCGGTGACCGTAGAGTGAAGGGCAGGGTTTTGATTTTACGGTCAAGAGAGAGAAAAAGAGAGGAGAGAGAGGGGCGGGTGGGCTAAGGACTGCAGGGATGGGGAGGTAATAAAGAGAATGAGAGGGAAAGAGGAATGGGGAAACCGGCTGAGCCGGTAAGGGGTTATAATCAAGTCCATGTAACATAGGCATGCTCTTTTTGTCCTATGTCTTGGTGCAACCAACCAGAACATACATGAATTTGTAATTATGAATAATGACTTTTTTGGGTTACATCCCATAAAGCTATTTCAATATTTACACATTTGCCATTCTCTATCCCTTCCCTCTTCTCACTCTCCGTTGTTGATATGATTTTAAAATAGTTAATTATAATCGCTCCTTGCATCTATGCTAAAATGAAGGTATTATATTGTAAAAACGGTAAGGTTTAAAACTAATTGCAAATCTAACCAAATTTATCTTCAACACAAGAAAAAATGCATTGAAAGTATAAGAAAACGTTGGAGAAAAGAAATTTTTACTTTTTGAAATTTTTACTTTTTGAAAGTTTATTAGTGATAGTTGCCATCAATGATAAACTTTTTTTATAGATATCAATGGTAGAAGTCTTCATAGGCTCCTTTTATAGATATTATTGATCCAATATTAACCTAAGTTTTATCGCTGATACATGAATATAACTAATAGTTACCTAAGGTCTATATCACCGATATCAATGATTAAAGGATATATCACTAATAATATCTACCTAAGTTCTATCACTGGTATCATTAATAATTGATATTAATGACACATGGATATTGCCGGTATATACTTAAGTTATACCACACTGATATCACTAATATCCAAAGACGAAAATATCATTATCAGTGTAAATATCAATAACTCATATTTATAGATATATCGAGGGATATTCAAATATTGACATACATTCTAGGGAAAATCATGGATATCATGAAAATTTATAAAAATATTGTGAACTTTTCAGTGAAATTTTAGAACAAACTTATTTAACTAATAAATTATAACTTTAAGCATATATAGTTAGAAGCCAAATATCGTTGGTAATAGAATAATAGATAATAATAAATATTGAAAGATGATTATGAATTAAATATTTCATTGATAAAGTCTAGGTCATACAAAATTAAAACCAAATACAAGATTCGATAAAAATAAATAAATAAATAAATAAAAATAAAATTATCTATGAGGTACTAGCCCAACATTAGCATAATTTATTTGGTAATGACTATATTGTTCTCAAGTCATAGTATGCTCAAAGTTTCTAAAATAAATAGAAGTATGCCATCCACGAGTCTTAACATCAACCTGGAGATGGTACCAAAAGGGAGGATATCTTGGATCAAACCATATTATAAAGGCTTTGAGTTTGAATTTTCATCACTTTCACGAGAAAGTTGTGATCCCTATATATAGATCAATTACACCCATCAATAATATAACCACAGAAACCATAATCAGTTGAACGACTATAGTTACTATAAGAATAACCATAACTGCTATTGTTATAGATATATTGTTCATGTACATATTAACTATCCAAGCGCATCCCCTCTATATTTGAAATAAATGAGTGTACATCAATTTGAGCATCATCGTGTATGCTCTAATTCCTTGTCCACCAAGGGTCTATGGTTATGGTCAAAGTCGAGTCTTGTGCGACATGACTGGAAAAAATGAAAACAAATATATGTTCTTTTTGTGGTTTTTTCAAATTTAGTTTTTTTGGAAATGTGAGTCTTGGATTGAAAATTGAGAAAAATTTAAAATTGGAAAAGACAACACATTGAAAAAGGTTGATATTGGAAAAAGAAAAAAAAATGATATATGAAAAATTTTCTCCGCAATATTTTTGCAAAACATCCGCGATAAATTGACTAAATATCCACAATATATCAACGATACATTCACGATTGTTACGAAGACATATTGTAAATGTCTAATAGGATTTTGTGAATTTTTGGAAAAAAAAGAACTTATCCCCCATATCTCTATCGAATAAGTCAATTTATGGATATATCGTCAATATATCGCCATATGTCATGATTTTTCAATCCTTGCTAATATCATCGATTCTAGAGCTAGAATTACCAAATTCAAAATTGTCACATTTTAAAACATTCAAAGACATAAATGATAGTCAATGAATTCTTCTATCAATGATATAATCTTTGACTTGAATAACTAATATATAGATATATCAATGGCTATCACGAATATATTTCTATTATTATAATAATAAAAGTCTATTACGGATAGCTATTAATAGATTCTACAAGTTTTAAACTTTTAGTTCGATCCTAAGTATCTAATTACATTCTAATTATAATTACCCAAACCATCTCGTATACACCAATGCTCATTAATTTACTCAAGAGAAAGTGTTACCAAACAAATATTTACTAATAAATAATATACATCATTTGATAAAAGTCTATAAGTTTAGACTTCAATCACTGAAGTAGTCTATCAAGATATATGCATATCACTAATAGACTATAATAGCATACCAATGTTCATGCAGGCACGCACACACACATTACACACACATTACACACACCGTTTCTTAGTTAATTCCCATTCGGTTTTAATAATTATAAATAAACACACACAAAAAAGTAGTTAATTTCAATTTCATTTTTATTTGGTATTTATATTTAACATTTGATTTTAATAATTATATTTGACAATTGTTGAGGCCTCATGAATACCCGGTACTAAAGTCAGGCTAAGATGCATAAATATTCTAAACTTAAATGGTCATCTACTAAGTGATTTAACCCCTCTTAACACATCGGGCAAGTAGGACACCACTTTTCAACATAACCACCCAACTATACACAAAAGGAACTTAAACATTAAAATCCAACTTACAACATTAATAATCAATCTAATTATTCCATGAAACTATAATAACTTCAAATATCTATTAGATTCGCCACAATCGGCCTTTATCGTCCCTCAACGACTCCAAAAACAATCTGAATCTACCCTCCAAACCTTAAGAACAAACCACAAATCAACCCAAAGCTTAGTGGTTAAAAAGGATAAACCTCAACCACCATTAAAGCCCAAAAAAAAACTTACCCAACAACCCAAACTCCGGCGAGGTGAGCAAACAACAGGCCGGCGGCAGCACCGGACCCATTGACAAAAGGATTGACGGATCGGTGGCAGATCTATGGATGACCGGAGCAACGAAAAACGCAGGAGAAAGTTTCGACCGGACGACCTGCAGCGGCTGCGACGGAAAACACCGGAAAAGCTTCGACCAAACGAACGCGACCGGCGGCGACGGTCCTGACGAACGGTGTGGTGGCCGGCGGAAGAACGACGACTTGGCGGTGAGGGCTGCCGAACGAAGGAGGAGAAGAATAAGAAAGAGATTCTCCTTTTTTCCTTTGGCACACCTTCCAAGAATGTATTATATATATAAAACTAACCCTGGAATTGCGTATATTAATTCCCTATTTTATAAATATAAATATCCATAATTACTTTTCATTTTCCTTATTGAATTCCTTAAAATAAATTAATTCCTCCCAACCACAACCAACCTGCCAACACAATTAAATCAAATCCGCAATAAATCTACAATTAAATCAAATCTGTAATAAATCTTTCTAATTTTCCTAAATTAAATTTCCAATTCCCCCAATCTCCTTCAGCTTAGATAAAATCTCACAAACTAAAATAAATCCAAATTTCAAAATCTTAAACGCTTAATTTAAATTAGATTATCTTAATTATCAAAAATTAATTTCTTAACCACCAAGCTCGAAATAACTCTCAGATAATTTAAGATAATTAAAATAACCAAATTAAAAATTACCTAAAAAAATTTGGGTTGTCACGTTCTCCCCTCCTTACCAAACTTTCGTCCTCAAAAGGTATAATCTTGAAACAACTCCGAGTACTTTGATCTTTTGCCAAATAACTTTCACTAGCGCTATCTCTTTTATTGTGCAAGGTCTTTACTTCCCTTGCAAGAATTCAATAGGTCTCTCCTCATAACTCAAATTCTCATTCAAGTGCAAGGGCTCATAGTCAATTACATGAGACGAATCCGCCATATACTTCCTCAACATGGAAAATATTATAAACTGCAGAGATATAATATACTATAATAGACTTTGTCTATCAATGATAGAAGTGTATTCTAGATTGATTTCATACTTTTAAAGTCTCTCACACGCACACACATAATTCTCATTTTTCATTCTTTTATTAATAAACTTAATTGATAACTATTTTGGTTTGTTATTTCTAAATTTTAAGAAATATGTCTAAAAAAGAGGTAAAAATTGAGAAACTAAAAAAAGTAGTTTGTTTCAATGTCGATTCTATTTGGTATTTATATTTAACGTTCGGTTTCAATAATTGGACTTGACAATTGACTTGTTGGTGTTGAGGCATGCTTGTGAAAATGATTAAGTACTATTTGAATATTGGGTTTGAAACCTTACCTTGTCAATTCTTTTTTATTACTTTTAATTAAAAATAAAAGTAAAAGTAGAAAAACTAAGAGTACTTGTAACGACCTAACTCCCTAGGACTCGAACTAGGCTGACACTTATGCATGCATATGACTCAAACGACACATTTTTTATAATATTTACAAAAAAAAAAGGACACTTTAGGAAGATAAATAAATTTGTCGACGTTTAATAACCAAAAACCTTTAGTTGCGGTACCCCTAAAATATTAACGTATTAAAATTGAAAATTTGGCATAAAGAAATAAATAATGGATAAATCATAGTTTTAGTTTCAATAGCAAATCCCAAGTACTAAAACGAAAGGAAAACATGATAACACGTGCGGAAGCATTAGTGTAATCTCAATAGCAAAGTCAAGGTTTTCTTTCGTCATTCACCAAAGTGTTTGTTCTCTTACCTGAAAAAAAGACATGAAAAGAATGAGTATGTGTACTCAGTAAGTAAACTCCACTATCTGGGTTAGGCTAAGCACCTATATCCAATATGTGCAACATGCTAGAAGGACATGGATAAATATTCGAAACCCAATGTGTCATTTGAGTCATATGCATGCATAAGTGACGGCTTAGTTTGAGTCCTAGAGAGTTAAGTCATTATTGTTAGGGTTTATGCCTTAAACTCATAGATAGTAAATGTAACATTTGACCGAACATTAATAAAATGTTATTGATGTTTTTTGTCCAATAAACTGTTATTGTTTATATTGTATTTATCTTGTCTAAATAACCCTAATCCAAACTAACATCCTAGGTCGTTAAATGAGTCTTGAACAGTATGTGGAGACATACGAGGATCAATGTTCAAGATACAACCTAAAGAGTCTATAAAATATGGATAAGGTTAGGTACCTTATCGTGGTGACACTATAGATACAACTCAATTTGTATTTAATACAAATGCAATGATTCAACGTGTTAGTGTAGGGGACATGCAAGTGAGGGTATCCCATGCAATTAGTTTGCATAAGGCTAGACTGCGAAATAGTAACTGCTGTAACACCATTGACTAGATAGGTTTCTATTTCACTAGGATGACCTAGGCAACTTTGTCTCGATCCTAAATGGGTTTATGGACTCCTGTTCACAAGGGATTGTCCTTTGCTTTTATGAGTGAGAGTGGCTAATTCGTCGACTTAATAAGCCTACCATTTTGAGGATAAGACCGAGCGAGGAGCTAGGAACATAATCACATAAGATGAAATTCGTTCCTTACCTACTTTTGGGAAGTAGATGAGTGTTCTCTTAAGTGGTATCTCCGAGTCATGAACAATGAGTCTTACCCTCTCAATGGCCGGAGAGAAGTTTTTGTTTAGTGGTTGGACCATAAATAGGTTATTCCTTAGAGAAGCACTAGTACTTAAGAAAAGTAGAGGTAACCTAGGGGTAAAACGGTAATTTTGACCCAGTTGTTGTTATGAACAATTGTGAAGGACTAACTTTCTGTTGTGGATCTATGTCCGTAGACTCATAAATATATCTGCAGTGAGAAGAGTGCAATTGTGAGTCTACAATGGAGTTTATCAATAGTTAACGGATATTGATTACCTTGGTTAATGAGTTTAGCCAATTAGATCTCATATTGTTGGAGATTCTGATCTGTAGGTCCATTACGTTTCACTGGTAACTCGTAAAGAGTATTTAAGTAATTATAGTAATTTAAAATGTTCAAATTTACTCAGGGAAACAAGATAATGTATGGAGATGCATTATAATATAAAGTTTATTAACTTTATAATATAAATTTATTTTGAATTTGATTCAAAATTTAATTTATGGAGAATTAAATATTTGAAGGAGTTCAAAAATATTAAATTTAATATAAATTGAATTCATATTAAAACTATAGGTTAAAACTAATGCGCATTAGATGCACATTAAAACTATATGTTATTTGAGAGAAATATAATTGAATGTGATTCAATTATAGGGTTAAAATTAAATATATGATTAATTAATTATTATTTTATTTAATTTGATTAAATTTAATTTAATTAAATTGATTGAATTAAAACTATAGATTATGTGAGGGATATTTATTTAAATATGTTTTAAATAAATTAATCAATTTTATTGGATTTGATTGATTAAATAATAATAAATGATATTTCAATTATTATATGTGGTATGAATCCACGATGGTTTTTTCTATATATATTCAACGCCTAACGAAAGAGAGATATGTCAATTTTGGCTTTCTCCTCGCTTTTGCATGATAAAGAAGAAATAGGTTTCCAAGAGAGGTTCTCTCATCTCTCCCAATCATTCTCTGTAGATTTCCCAAAAACAAATTAGGATCCCACCATCCTGCGTCATCTTTCCCAGAGGAGATTACTAGTGAATCCAAATGGTGGTGTTCCTGTGCAATATGTAGAGATCGTGTAAAGAAGAAATATTTTCCCAAAGGTGTTCCTGCGCAATATGTAGAGATCGTGTAAAGAAGAAATATTTTCCCAAAGGAGTTGGTGAAAATCCACCAAAGTCACAACGAAGATATGATTTTTTCTTTTCTGTAATTTAATTATAAATTTAGAATCTTTAATTTTTCGAAGCATGCTTAGCTTATGTTTGCAATAAAATGTCTCTATAACATTATTATTATTTGCCAAATATAATGGTTTTTTATATCTAAATTAAAATACTGTATTTAGTTTTCTAAAAATCTTCCACTTCGTGGGGGTTTCAACCCTACAATTACAGTATCGAAAAGGTGAAGAGGTTGAAATTGGGAGATGTCTCCTTTAAAATAGGGGTAAAAGAGGAACAAACAAAATATTATTTTGAAGATTTGTTATAATTGAAAATCTGTTTAAAAATTGTTATATTTGCAAATAACAAGATCTAGTTTGTCATCCATTACAACAGTTCTAACTAAAGCATATTTATAGTTTCGTAGTCTAATTAGAACAATTTTCATAAATTTCCATTTCTATTAACATTGACATTTCAAATCTTGTAACTTGGAACTTTGGTTTCTTAGTTTTGACTAACTTGCTTCATTTCGAATCTTCGAGATTGAATCTATTTGAATGCTTGTTTTTTCTTTTTTTTTTTGGTTTGTGGAAGTTTGACTATTTAAATCTCCAACTTCGAGAGATAGAATAATACATACTTATTACTGCTAGACTATGCTCATTTTTACCATGTTTATACTTTAATGTTTGTTATAGGTACCTTTAATTTCATGTCTAATAAGCTTTTGTTGTTAACTTTGCCACTCTAACACTTATGAGGCATTTTAGTCCTATTGTTTAAAGATTATATGCGTAATGTGTTGACTTCTAAGAATGTTTTGACGTGTAATGGCAAAAAATACTAAATTGACAATGTTACAATGATGATCTATTAAGATTTTTCTGATCAAATTTGATTTAGTCGTTTAGTTTTAATTTAATTTTAGGAAAATTATTTAAAGTGGCAAAACTACTAAAAATATCTAAACTTAATTTTAAAAAAATTATTTTAAGTGGCAAAACTACTAAAAATATTTACAATACTAACAAAATATACAATCTATCGCGATCTATTGCAAATAAACAGTGAAATTTTGCTATATTCATAAATATTTTAGTTATTTTTGCTATATTTAAAAGAAGTTCTTAATTTATTTATTTTGCAAAAATGTGTTTTAATATAATGCATTGGAAATAATTCCAGGAATTTATTGGAGTGTGGAAGCGATAGGTTTAAATGGAATTTGGGGAAAAATATATTAAAAAAAGGAAGAAAAATGAACTAAAATAGTAATTAGTTTTTTGAAATATACAGATTAAATTATATCTTTCCAAAGTTATAAACAAAAGAAAATGGACCCAAAGGCTAAAACTATAGAGAGATTAAAATAGATAAAAGTTAGTAATAGAAAAACCAAATTAGAATTATTTAAATCTAAAATCTTTTTACTGTATACAAAAATTAACTAGTACCCTTCAAAAAGTTAATTGTGCTGTAAAATTGAGGAGCAAAATGACAGAAAAATGGGAGCATGAAAATCGAGAAATTATAATATTAAAATAATTAAATAATTAAATAATATAAAAGTAATTAAAATAACCAAATAAAATAAAATAAAATAAAATAAAATAAAATAAAGAAAGTGGAATTTTATGGAAAATGAAATTTCAAATTTCACCAATCTTTCCTCTTCTTTTCTCTCCAATGTGTGTGTTACAATATCCACTAAAAGTCTCTATTTATAGGCAATTTGGCAAGTAGGCAGTGGCATTTCATGGCCACTAAGGATGTCTTTAGGAGACACATGGCCTTTAGCCACTAAGCTTGGTTACATAATAGACATCTATTTACAAATATAATTATAATACTCCCCCTTAGATGTCCATTATATATTATATGAAATATGTTTCGTTAAAACCTTATTAGGAAAAACCCAATGGGAAAAAAATCCTAGTGAAGGAAAAATAGTACATATTTCATATAATCACTTTTAAAAGAATACAATACATTTGCTCCTCCTAGGAACATTACTTGAGATCTCTGAGTCACCGCATTTCACTGTTCTGCACCAATTTTTCAAAGGTTGCAATCGGTAATGGTTTTGTAAATAAGTCTGCCAAGTTATCCTTTGAACAAATTTGTTGTACAATGATGTCACCATTTTCTTCAAAATCATGAGTGTTGAAAATCTTTTGTGAAATATGCTTTGTTCTATCTCCTTTAATATATCCTTCTTTGATTTGGGCTATACATGCTGTGTTGTCTTTATATAATGTTGTTGGAAGATTTTTACTAGAAGACAAGCCACATGTTTCACGAATGTGTTGAGTCATTAATCTTAGCCATACACATTCTCTACTAGCTTCATGGATTACAAGAATTTCAGCATGATTTGAGGAAGTAGCTGTTATAGTCTGTTTCACTGATCGCCAAGATATAGCAGTTCCTCTATAAGTGAATAGGTAACCTGTTTGAGATCTAGCTTTGTGTGGATCAGATAAATATCCAGAATCTGCATAACCAAGTCAAATTTTAATTTATTTGAATAAAACAAACCCATATCGATCGTTCCTCGTAGATAACGGAGTATATGTTTAATTCCATTCCAATGTCTTTTTGTTGAAGAAGAACTGTATCTAGCTAATGAATTTACTAAAAATGCAATATCTGGTCTTGTATTATTAGCAAGATACATAAGTGCACCAATTGCACTAAGATATGGTACTTCAAGACCAAGAAGTTCTTTATTATTATCTCGATGTCGAAATATATCTTTCTTCACATTTAGTGAACAAACTTCCATTGGAATGTTTAATGGATGTGCTTTGTCCATATAGAATCTTTTAAAAAAATTTCCTATATAGTTTGACTGATGAACAAATATCCCATCTGCTAAATGCGCAATTTGCAATCCAAGGCAAAATTTTATTTTTCTGAGATCTTTCATCTCAAATTCTTTCTTAAGATATTCTATTGCTTTTGAAAGCTCTTCAGGAGTTCCAATTAAATTTAGGTCATCAACATATATAGATATAATAGCAAATCCTGATTGTGATTTCTTTATAAAAACACATGGACATATTAGATTATTTTGATATCCTTCTATCAACACATGTCCACTCAGGCGATTATACCACATTCGTTTTGATTGTTTTAATCCATATAGTGATATCTATAACTTTATTGAATATAGTTCTCGAGAACTTTATTTATGTATTTCAGGTATCTTAAATCCTTATGGGATTCTCATATAAATGTCATTATCAAGAGATCCATATAAATATGCTTTGACAACATCCATAAGATGTATGTCCAAATTTCCATACACAGTCAGACCAATTAAATACCTTAATGTAATTGCATCTACCACTGGAGAATTTGTTTCCTCATAATCAATACCAAGTCTTTGTAAAAAACCTTGTGCAACTAGTCTTGCTTTATATATTGTGATCTCATTATTTTCATTTCTTTTTCTCACAAATACTCATTTGTATCCCCCACAGGTTTCACATCTTCTGGTGTCTGGACTATTGGTCCAAAAACTTGACATTTTGAAAGTGAGTTTAATTCTGCATCGATTGCTTCTTTCCACCGAAGCCAATCTTTTCTATGTTGACATTCTTCAACAAATTTTGGTTCAAGATCGTCATTTTCAAATAGAATACCAAGTGCAATATTATATGCAAAAATGTTATCAATAATTACATGAGTTTGGTTCCATCTTTTCCTTGTCATGACATAATTTGTTGAAATTTCATTATTATCTTTAGATATTTCACCTTCTTCACTAATTGGATTATTAGTCATATCCAGGGTTTTTTCGTGGATATTTACATCCTCAACCAAGTCTTTTTTACTATAGTTTATTTTTCTTGTCCGAGGATTTTTAGCTTTGGAACTCACTGGTCTACCACACTTTTGGTGTGTTCCAGATTCATTAGTGACAACTTGCTGTGTTGGGATATCAATTTTCGATGGAAAATTTGCAACGGGTATATGTGATTTAGTTACTTTTTTTTACATCTATAAATATATCTAGTAATTGATTTGCTATATTTTGCAAATGAATTATTTTCTGAACTTCAAGTTCACATTGATTTGTAAGGGAATCTAAATGAGACAATAATGATGCATTCCATGCAATTTCCTTTTCCAACTTCTTAATTCCTCCCCTTAATATTGGAAAATTTGTCTCATTAAAATGACAATCAGCAAATCGTGTAGTAAATATATCACCCGTCAGGGTTCAAGATATTTAATAATTGATAGGGAATCATATCCGACGTATATTCCTAACCTCCTTTGAGGACCCATTTTAGTACATTGTGGTGGAGCAATTGGAACATATAGTGCACATTAAAAAATTCTTAGATGGGAAATATTTGGCTCCTGGCCATAAGCTAATTATAATAGCGAGTATTTATGAAAAGCTACAGGCCTAATATGTACAAGTGAAGCAACATGCAAAATAGCATGTCCTCATACAGATGTAGGAAGCTTTGCTCTCATAAGTAATGGTCTAGCAATTAATTGCAAACGTTTTATAAATGATTCTGCTAAACCATTTTGTGTATGAACATGAGCTACAGGATGTTCAACATTTATCCCAATTGACATACAATAATTATCGAAAGGTTTCGACTTAATTATTTAAGCAAGTAATCTTGCAAATGCAAGGTTTCGACTTGATAATAAGTATACGTTTGACCATCTACTCGATGAGTCTATTAATACCATAAAGTATTTAAATGATCCACTTGGTGGGTTAATAGGTACGTCCACATGTATCACCATGA
Source organism: Citrullus colocynthis (assembly GCA_031780015.1). Lineage (NCBI taxonomy): Eukaryota > Viridiplantae > Streptophyta > Magnoliopsida > Cucurbitales > Cucurbitaceae > Citrullus > Citrullus colocynthis. Next base: position 303,431 of record QLSR01000162.1, read on the forward strand.
ATTCGTTAAAAAAATGCAGGTGATTCAGTTTCCACTTTAGCTGGTAGTGGTCTAATTATTAATTTGCCTTGAGAGCAAGCATTACATAATAATTCATTAGATTGAAGAATCTTCTGGTTTTTCAACGGGTGTCCATTTGAATTTTCAATGATTCTTCTCATCATTATAGATCATGGATGACCCAAACAGTCATGCCAAATTGTAAATATATCTGGATTCATGAACTTTAGGTTCATTGTTGCATATGCTTCAAGGACTCGTATATGAGTATAATATAATTTATAAGATAAAGCAGACAACTTTTCCGATATACGTTTTTCATGTGAGACAGAAGATATGATATAAAGATATTCTATCTCATTTTTCCTATCAGTCTCAATATGATAACCATTGCAACATATATCTTTAATTGTAAATTTTGTTCCTCTAGGCAAAATAACTTTTGCTTACAGCATTGTCAATTTGGAAAAATATTTGGAAAAATATTTTCTATTTGTAAGTATTGTATGTGTAGTTGCACAGTCTGCTAGGCATAGATCTTCATTTCTCATTTTTGAGTCACTCAATATATGAAAATTGTCCATGATTCTTCATTTAAACAAGATAATTACAATAAGAAAACAAAACTTAAATACAAGTGTTAACTTAAAAAAAAAAACATGAAAGATAGATAGATAAAACAATTGTAAATATTCTCAAAATCAAAAGAAACACTTGATATGCCATCATTTGTGCTGATTATCTCTTCAGCAGATTCAAATAAGTCTGCCACATCCAAATTTGTTATATTGGATGGGTCAATATATCATTATCTTGGTATGCAAAATTTGCTTCCATATTTTTCCCTGTTTCCTTTAGGGTAGCTTGATAGAGATCAACTAGGTGTTTTAATGTACAACAAACACGAGACCAGTGCCTAGTCATCTAGCATTGAAAGCATTTATGCTGATCATCTTTTGAATTTTTATCTTGTGAAGCTTTTCCTTTATGATCATAATTGCAGGTGGTTCTTTTGAAATTTGGATGATTAGAATGACCACCACGAAAATAATAATTATTTCTTCCTCTGCCATGGTCACGACCACGACCACGACCATGATTATTAACATTTACAGCATTCACTTCAGGAAATGGTGTTGTTTCAGTTGGTTGAGATTCATGGTTCTTCATCAATAACTCATTATTTTGTTCAGCCACAAGAAGACATGAAATTAATTAAGAATACTGTTTAAAACCTTTCTTTTGATATTCTGCTACAGGAGCATATTTAAGGCATGAAATGTAGAAAATGTCTTCTCCAACATATCCACATCAGTAATTTTCTCTCCGCATAACAACAATTTTGAACTGATTTTAAATAATGTGGAGTCGTAGTTACTTACTGATTTGAAATCTTGGAGCCTCAAATGCATCCATTCATAACGAGCTTTAGGAAGAATGACTGTTTTCTGATGATCATATCTCTATTTTAAATTCTTCCACAAGATACAGGGATATTTTATTGTTAAATATTCCATCTTTAATCCCACATGAAGATGATGACGAAGGAAAATCATAGCTTTTGCTTTTTTCTGAAGGGATGTTGCATTTCCCTCTTTAATTGTTTCTCCAGGTTCATGACATCTAGATGTATTTCAGCATCAAGCACTCATGACAAATAATTATTTCCATTGATGTTAAGAGCTGCAAATTCTATTTTTGTAAGATTTGCCATGATAACACTATCACAAAGAATTATATTTATGTTAGCAATTTAATATATACTAAACATGCAAAACAACGTTTAATTTACTAATTATAACAAAGAGAAAATTACATACCTTTGGAACCTACCTTCAATGGGAAAACAACAAGAGCTCGTGCTGATAACGTGTTGTAAGATTGAGGAGCAAAATGACAGAAAAACGGAAGCACGAAAATCGAGAAATTATAATATTAAAATAATTAAATAATTAAATAATATAAAAGTAATGAAAATAACCAAATTAAATAAAATAAACTTAAAATAAACTAAAATAAAGAAAGTGAGATTTTATGAAAATGAAATTTCAAATTTCACGAATCTTTTCTTGTCTTTTCTCTTCCATGTGTGTGTTACAATATCCACCCAAAGTCTCTATTTATAGGCAATTTAGGAAGTAGGTAGTGACATTTCATGGCCACTAAGGATGTGTCTTTAGGAGACACATAGCCTTTAGCTACTAAGCTTGACTACATAATGGACATCTATTTACAAATATAATATTTATAATAAATTGGAATTATTAAAAGTTTTCAAAGTAAACACAATACGCTAAAAGTTTAGGACCCATTGATAATGGTATTTTGATATTTTGTTTTTTATTTTTAAAAATTAAACTTATGGAGGGTACTTTCACAAATATTTCTCTTTAGTCAAAATTTGAAAATCTAAACATATGCTTCATTTGATAACATTTTTATTTGTTTTTTTTTTTTTAATGTGATTCTTCTAACACAATTATTTTGTTATCACTCCGAGTAATCTTTCGGTAAAATATTTGAATTTAATGTCAAATTCTAAAAACAAAAATAAAATAAAATTTTATTTAATTTTCAAAACTTGGGTTGAATGGTAAAAATGATTTTAAAAAAAATATATAATAGAACAAAAACTAATCTTATAGGTGAAAATAGTGTTTATTAAGTTTAGTTTTTTAAAAAAAAAAGAAAAGAAAAGAAAAATACAAAAATAAATAGTTATCTAACAAAGCCTATAGAATTTGAATTTTGGCTAAGTATTAGAGATGTTGACTTACAACATTAACATGATAAACAATGTAAAGAAATAAGAGCAAATAAACTCAATTAAAAGAAACAATTTCGAAAAATACATAAAGTATCATTTTTTTAGTTAAAAATATGTGGAATTGGGAGAATTTAAAATAACTGAGGTACAATCAAATTAATTTTTTGTTGCGTTAATTTCTCGGCGTATATATATATATATGTTTGATACTTTCTGGTTGCAAGAAAGTTACATTATATTATTTGATAGTTTTTGCATCAGTATGAAAGTTACATTGTTTGGTCAATTTGGGGCATTCCTATTGCCATCTTCCTTTGGAGTGGTTTTTCTAGGGAAATATATCATTATTTATAATAGAATAGAAGGAAACTTGTGGAAGCTTTCTTTTTATTAGTTATTTATTTATTTTGAGATATAATTGAAGAATGGAAGCTTTTTCCACTATTAAGATTAACATTATGGATTTCACATTGCGAGGAAAAACGACTTTAGTACTTTTATTTAATGAACCGTTATAATAAAGAATATTAATATAACGTAATGTATAAAAATTATTTTAAAAGATAAAATTGTTAAAAATATTTACATTTAATAATAAAATACACAATCTACCGCGATCTATTAAGATAGACAGTGAAATTTTGCGATATTTGTAAATATTTTAGTTTCTTTTGCTATATTTGAAAAGAGTCCTATAATGTAAGAGATTTTGTATTTACATATTCGTTTAGGTTTGAAATAAGCTCTAAAACCTTTGTTTCGAGTACCAATATAAATCTAACACAATAATAATTAGTACGATATTTCTTCTCTTGAGATCGATAGTTCGACTCTCATCGTCACAATTATTTAATTAAAGTGAGCTTTTTGTATGACTAAGATGTGAAAGGTAAAGTATATCCAATCAAATGATATACAAAATAGTAACTATATCAATGATACAATTGATATACAAAACTATTTTAGTGATATAAAAATTTTATCAATCAATATGTGTTTTGAAGTATTATTTTGGTGGTATATTATCATAATAATTCAATTTGTCAAGTTGGAAAGCATTATGATTAGAGTAGTGTAGAGGTTAGTGATAATGTATAACCTCCAATTCTAAAATGGCAAGTGTGAAAAGGCCTCGAAAAGGAAAAATTGAATTGGTGAGTTGACAAACCTCAAAAGTGACTAAAATGTTTCTTTTTTTCCCTAAAGTAACCAAAAACGTGATTAAGTGAACACACGTTTATATAACATACCTCCAAATGCGCCTAAGTCATTCTCACCTTAGGTTCCTAAATTGTTTAGGAACCCTAGTCTTCTATTGTAGGAGTGAATCTCATCATACTTATTATAAATGCAATTTCAATAACAATATTAGTGGATACATCATGAACACTTCATAGACCATCTCTAGAGTCTTTCTTGTTAATCTCAGGCTTTAGAATGGATTGTGAGGATCCAAATTGTGATTAATTTGAAGCAATTTTGGAGGTTATGGAGGGCTTGGAGTTCAAGAGTTCTTGAAGGTAATTTTGGTGAAAATTCCCAGCAATCAACAACTCAATTTGATGTTAAACTACTTCTATTTAAATAAAAAAACATGCAAATCAAATTTACATCATTTTGGCACCAACTAAGTGATCAATTGAGTGGAAAAAGATGTGATTTCACGAGGGTTTGAGGTGAAAACACCTCCAACTTAAACCCATGAAAAATTGAAATTCTCAATTTCAATTAAAAAATGAATTTCTAAACTTCATTTCATAAATGAATTTTTTCTTTTTCTTTAAAATTAATTCTTTTAATTAATTAATTAATTAAACAATTTAATTAATTATATTAAATTAATATTAAATATTAAATTAATAATTTTTTCACTTACCCCAAAATTTTTCAATTTGATAAATCTCTATTCATGTGTTTAATATTTAAATCATATTTAAATGTTTTCTAACTCTCCAATATCATTTAATTCATAATTAAATGACTATATGTTTAAGCAAAATGTATGACTTACTCCCTAAACCGAATTTGAATGTTTTCAATATTCTCTCATCACACTGGTTTAAGGTTTAGTTCGATACGAGCTAACAGGGGACCTAATAAACCTACAGATTATGAGCTCCAACGATCTGAATTTGGTCTTTCTTGATGCACGAGTTTGTTGTTTTCTTGATGGTCATGGAAAGAAACCATCAATAAAACTTTAATTTAGAGCTTTAAAATTATTATTAATTTAAATTTACATTTCTTGATGGTTTTAGAATAGCAAGAAAGGTTTATATTTAACTTGATGTGCATGTATGTCAAGGAAAATGTTTTTCTTGGCTGAAAAGTACGTAAGTTGCGTCAAAATAGTGAATTTTCAGTTTTGGATTTATTGATGGTCAAAAACCATCAAGAAGACCATTTCTTGATGGTCATTGCCCATCAAGGAAGATATATTGCTTGATGAGCAATGTCAAACAACAAATCGAAGTGCGCATTTGAAAATGAAATTTGCGTGTAAAATAGGCCTTCCATTGCCCATCAAAAAAGGTAGGTAGGTTGACGTTCATTGACCATCAAGAAAAAGTCCAAAACGACATAGTCTTAGGCCTCCGCAAAAAACAATGTCGTTTTACTTTAAATGAACGACACCATTTTGTATTGAGGCCCAAAATGACGTTGTTTTGGGCCCCAAACCCTATTCTTGCTAGCACTCCTTCACATAGAGAAACAGTCGATCCTTTGTTGTCGTCTTGCTAGATTTCGAAACACTCCTGCGCTTCTCCCTCAATCATGCCCCTACCGTCGATCCTCCATCGTCGGTTTGCCCTCTTCAAGCTACAGTCAAAATCGTCCGCCTACCGTTGTCCTTGAAATCGTGCTCCTGCTGTAGAAATCGTGCCTCAGCCACTCATAAATTTTGTGAGTATCTCAGTAAGGCATATGTGATGCTTTGCATTCTCATAAATTTTGTAAAGTTCATCTCAAACAATACTCTCACAGGGTTTCTGAATTAAGTGCTGTTGTAGAAGTTCAACACTTCCACTACCCTTCAAAGGTTATTGCATATATATGATACAGAAAACTTTGTTCTTTTCTTACAATGTTAATGTCTCAACTGTTATTAATTTTTGGATTTCAGCTGGCATTTCAGCAAGCCATGAGGCCTTTTTCCCCTAATCATCCTTATCTGCATCCATTGCTTTAACTCTAGTTTTTATGTTTAATATTTCCGTTTATTGATTGGTATCATTGAGAAGTTATCGTCTGTTTCAGAGTTATTATGAGAAAGCAACTTCAAGCTTTATAGAACAAAGCTTTAGGGAAAACACATTTGGATACTTGTTACTTAGAAGTTCAATTATCTTGTATCTTTAAGTTTGTTTTCACGGATATTATTTGTTTTAAAACAACTGGAGTCGTTCTTATTTTTAAAATCACCGAAAAATAATATCTAACTTTTAAGCCAAAGTGATTTTCAAACTAGCTCCCAGATTGTCCCTTGGTTTTTTGTTTAACTTTGATTTGTTTGGTTAATTTAAGAAGTCTTTAACTCAAGTTTCTTGGTGCATAAACACTATGTTCTTGTGTTTCCTTTCTACCGTTTAGTTTTTAGTTGTAAAAGTTTATTGATTTTGTTAATTTAAGTAAGGCATTAAACTCAATTTTCTTGGTGAAAATGGTTTTGGAGGTAAAGCTATTCTCTATTGTTTTTTTTTTTTTTTTTTTTTTTTTTTCCCTTTAGCTTTT
>QLSR01000162.1:310247-324962 GCA_031780015.1 Citrullus colocynthis
TTTTTTTTTTTTTTTTTTTTTTTTTTTTTTTTTTTTTTTTTTTTACCCTTTAGCTTTTATCACAAGTTTTACCAATTTGATTGATATAAGAAAGGGTTAAACTCAAATTTCTTCATTAATAAAAGTTCTCAACGTAACCGTGTATTCAACTAACTCTATGAGACATGGTATTCATGAGGACATAAAAACTATTGTTAATACGTAAGTATTTAATAATATTATTTTACATTGGGTATATTCATTATGTTAATAGTCTAATATCTTTTTGTGTTTGTTTTGTTTAGGGGCATAAGAATGTATTATGCTCAAACAAGTACACGAGCTCAATGATATTATACTTTTGATTAAAGTATTTGTTTCCTTCTAACATCGGTTGACAAAATATATGTGTACAAATATAGTGTGCTATACAACCGGGTAGTACGGAGTGTGGATACTATACTATAAAGTTCATATATTACATAGTAACTCGTAGGAGCACAATAATTACATACATGGTACGCATTTGCTTAAATGATCTTCTTTAACTATAATTTTTACACTTAATACAATTGTTTTTAATCAATAAAATTTGCTTGTTTACTTGCAATTGACGAGACGAACACCTATTATAGTCAATTGGAATTAGATGCGGTGACTTTATAGGACGTTACATTTTAGTATTGTGACTTCACTGTTTCCATTTTGCTAGGTTGAAGGACATGCGATACCAAAGTTTGGCAGGATTAGGTCTTATATGTTTCGGTTTCAAGATACTAATTCTTTGTAGAAAAGTTATTTTACTAGCTGATTAATGAAAATTGTTTGATTCATTCTTTTGTGTTATGATGTTTCAAGTAGATGATCTAATGCTTTTAGTTTAGATATGTGATTGTAAATTTGGAGTTATGTCGTTGTTGAAGTTGTGTAGTTGCATAGTTGATGGTGTTAGTAGAAATGATACATTATGTAATTATCTGATTTTGATGGAGTAATGTGTGATTGAAAAATTAGAGTTGTGTAGTTGGTGGTTTGCAGGAGATGTGTAAAGATGTTGTTTTGCAGGAATTATATAAAGTTGACGGACGGAATTCGTCGACCAAATTCCGCGCCAAATAAATTTTCCTAACTTAACCAACAATAGTAGTGGCAAGCCAGATCAAACACAGGGAGCCCTCGAATTTCACATTTGGAAAGTTTATAATTCAAGGTAACCAATGGGGCTTTGAGTTGGTTGTTGCAAGAAACTTAAATTGCATAAAAGTAAATTAGGAGTTAAAATTCAATCGAAGAAAGCTCTAGCTTGTGTTACGCGAGATTTTCTTTGTTCGATGTTCTTACTCATTGGTTCGTCATTACTAAATTAATTGAAGCTAGCACCTAATCAATTCAATTGGAAAGACTAGAATTGGATTGTCCTAGTAGACAAGTTAGACTTAGTCAAATCGGTGAAAGACATGTAAAATTTAACTAAACCTAACCGTGTTAAGTTCAAAGGAAAATTAGGCGGAACATTCAACTAGAAAGACCTAGATTGAATGTCATCACCAGATTTGCAAGCTAACCTAACCTATTGCTTCCTATGATTGACATACAATAAATTGTCACGAATTGTAATACAATTAAAGCAATAATCAAATGAACACTCGCGTTACAATTTGATCGTAATTCTTAAAAACTCTGAATTAAATCATGCATATACTAAGGAAAATCCCTAATACCCAAGCTAGAAAAATGTGTACCTTAGCCAATAATCGGGGGCTCAAGTTTCGAGGTATGAAAAGATGAAAAGAAGAGGAAAAATAGAGAGAATTGAGCCAAAAGTCAGCTGGTGGGTTGATCTCTCGACCTAAAAGTCTAGAGCATTATATAAAAATCGTTGGAGCGCTGCGGTGCTAAGGACAACGTTGCGGCACCGACGCTAATCAGTACGAATTTTCCTTCAAGAGTGTCGCAGGGCTTGCTGCGTTTCGCCAGCAGAAACCCTCAGAAAAAAGGGCCGCAGTTGCGCCATGACTTTCGGAGTATTTTGGTCATTTTGGAGTTCTATTTCCCGGTTGATGCCATGAAAATCCTTTTTGGTTCATTTTAGCCGGTTTTATTGCTAACACCCCATTCTACCTGTTAAGTGTTCGAAACCTACAAAATAACAAAATAGATACATTAAATAGCACAACGATCCTGAGTTAAGCTGAGGAAGATAGCACATTTTAGGTGCTATCAAACACCCCCAACTTAATTCTTGATCGTCCTCAAGTAAGGTAGAATATTGCACACAGTCAAACAAAATTATGTTCACTCAATCATGCAAGGTTCGTTACCCAAGTCTCAACAATCCACTAAGATTCAACTCACATTCACAATGAGATCGGTTCATAATCAATCAATGAAGCACATATTAAAACTAATTCTAGACCAGTTCATGCAAGGGTGAGTTCAAAGCCCTTTTAATTAAGTTCCTAGCACCCTGGAAAGACATTAAATTTCTCTCAATTTGTTTTCCCTCAATGGTGGCTCATGCACAAATCATCAAGTGTCCAAAAAAATCAAAGCGACAATATTTTAACTAAGGTGCATTAATTCATACTCTAGGGCCCTAAACTTGCACTTATTTTACTTAGGGGCATTAGCTTTCATACATTTACCGCAGAAAACTGTACTCACTCTTTTCTCGCGAGTGTCCTAACTAATCACAGAGGTAAATTAAAGAATTTTTAATGTAAATTTAAAAAATAATGAGAAAAATAGGGTGGTTTAGAAACTAATGACAAAAATAGGGTGGTTTGGAAACATATTTGCAAATGGGGTCGTGAAATTGTGTACCAGGTACACGATTTCAGTTAACTTGCTGACTGGGCAACTGACGGGGAGGTAAGTCGTGGACCCCGTCCACGAGTTTTGACCAAACTCATGGACCCTGTCCAGGACTTCTGTCAGAACTCGTGAGAGTGAGAGCGAGAGCGAGACTAGGCAGCTAACAGAGACAAAACTCATGGTGAAATGTCCAAACTCGTCTGATTTTTCCCCTTTTTTGTTTATAAATAACTTAATTAATTAATTACCTACTTAAATGAAAATTGTTTCTTACTTGTGTTCTTATTCAATTATTGTATTAGTTTCATTGATTCTTAATTTTTGAAAATGTAATGGAAAACCATTAATTGATTTAATTAAAGATAAAAGTTAATACAAATCAGAAAATTTAAAATACAAATCAGGTGCCACATGGTGGTCTTCTTCACGCACGTTGTCCACAATGAGACACAGGCACTTCAAAATGTTGCTGATGGTGAATTACATCGTCGATATCCTGTTGGGTGACGACAGATGGAAATTCATCATGTGCATAATATTCATGTTGATGGCCAGAACTGGATGCAATGTCTGGTTGTAATATGTGAGGTTCCTGGTCATTGGGTTGCTCTGGAACACATTCTTCACGTTGTCTCTATCGTCTACGACGAATACGTTTTCGATCAGTGTCAGCAACATTGAGCCTTCTTGTATGTTGAATGACATCTTCAACATTTACCATGTTTTGGTCACACATTGAACTCAACTCTGGTAAATTGTGTTGTAAGGAGTAATTATGCACATCGTAGACAAAATTATTTTGTACAATAAAAAAAATATATAAATATAAAAGAATATTCTTTGCATGTAATTGAAAAACACTACATAATAAGATGCTTACCATGCAGTAATAGTAGGCACCGTTAGGTGTGATAAATCTTCTTGTGATGGAGTCGTACTAGGATAAGTAATCATTAGACACATCTGACTCATTTATTATTTTTCCTTGTGCATAGCGGCCATGACGTGCACGCCAATGATATATACTATGTATGAATTTGATGCCACTTTTGGTCGTGTTTACCTTTTAAATCGATTTGGTGTAGTTGAGGGAGTGTATTACACAACGTCGGTACCATTTGCCGCATACCAAATTGTCTCAACACTCGATTTGGTTGATGTCACTCTACGATATTAAAGCATATAAGTGGGCTAACTGTCAACCAAATGTCTTGTCCATCATGACAATAATCAGGCAACAACGACATAATATGTGGTGTATATGGCGTCCAATTGATCTGAAACCATGAACAAGAATAATTAGAATCTAAAAATATATGTAATATTCAGTTGTATGTGCAACATATATATTATTACCTTATTTTGCATTAAACGGCCAAATATTGAATGATATATCAGCAATATGCTTACTAATTGTTTAGATGCAGCTAATACACCGCTCCATCTATAACATGGATATATAACAATTACAATACTTTACTAATTGTATTGAAAAAAAAATTAATATATACAGAAAATAATACCTGGCACTGAGTGGACGTCCCATAAAATGTTCTAGAGGTTGTAATTGGACTTGTGGTGCAACAATGTTAAATCGATCATAGGCCCATACTTGAAGTAGTATCAGTGGGCCTGCTATATTCAAAGCTTGTGCATGACTGGCTCGACATAATTCTCTGTACAACCATGCAAGACAAGCACCACCCCACGTATAATTACCAGCTTGCTCAAAATTGGCCAGTAGTGAGAGGAACATTAAGTGCACCAGAGTGTTGGACTTGTCTGCAAATAGAAAGCCTCCGATAAGCTGCATGATATATGCTTGTGCATATCTTTGTATACTGACGTCATCGGCATCAGGAGACAATTCTGTAAACTGAGTGGCTAACCACGGGAGATTCAACCTTGAGCCTTTTAAGTCAAGTGGTCGAACGTCTATAAAATCTTCAACAATCTATTTTCAATCATGTTGCAATAGACCAGTAATAGGTTCTCCGTCCACTGGTACTCCAAATTGTACTGCAATGTCCAGTAGCGTAATGGTGCATTCCCCACTAGGCATATGAAATGTGTGGGTCTCCGGTCTCTAGTGCTCTATTAAAGCAGTAATGATGTGCCAGTCTAACTGTATGAATCCAATTTGTGCAACCCCAATAAAATCGGCCTGTTGTAGATAAGGCACTATACATTCGTCAAATGGTATAGTATACTGAGAAACTGTCTCTCTTCTCTGACAACATAGCACCACGATGGATGCATTATCCCATATTGTCTGTGATCGGTGAGTATCTTGAAGATATAGCTGAATAGAGTTAGATGGACTAGGATCCATATTCAACACTGCTAAAATAAACCAAATACATTACAATGTTAAATAAAGTTAGATGGACTAGGATCCATATTCAACACTGCTAAAATAAACCAAATACATTACAATGTTAAATAAACCAAATACATTACAATGTTAAATAAACTAAATAAATTACAGTGTTGCATTGTACGAACCACTACATTACATTATTACATTATAAGAACTATTACATTACAATGTTAATATTACATTACATAAAACCAGGTATCTTGCTAAACTATGAATGATTTGAAGATGAAACACCTAAATTACGGAGTGGGCAAGTACGCTTGTTATGCCCTAATCCCTTGTATATCCCACATCGAACTTTTGTGCCTGCCTCGCGCCAATCCACTCATTATGAATTTGCGAAGTTTTGGGTCTACCATGCTCTCTTAATAAGTCTGCGTTAGGATGGACTTCCGTAAATGATAACTCTGGCCAATAGTCAGGGTGTTGTATTGGATGGAAACGATATTCATAGCATAACTTTAAATGAGACAATTTATAGCATTCATCAATCAGATGCACGTATGAGAAACGCATGTAATTACAAATTGCAATTACATGAGAGCATGAAATCTTGAACGACTGCCACTTGTTACAAGAACAAGTCCCCTCTTCCAAGTACACTACTTGTATGTTTTGGCCTTTGTAGGGAGAAACCATACTGATGCCAGTTTGAACTTCAAAATGTTGTGTTTCCCTGTCAATTGACGTCACTGTATGTGCAGATGCTCGTTTCTCCCACCTTTTAAGCTTTCTCATGGCATATTTTGTGTACATGTCCCCACGATCGAATGCTTCACTTATTTCTTGCTACGACGTTCAAAGTATAAGATTGTATGATAGAATGTCAGCCTAACAATCGATGATCGGTAACATTTTAACTCCTTTGAATACCCCATTCAAACATTCAGCTGCATTGGTTGTCATCCACCCAAAGAGATACCCATTATCACGTGATTGTGTCCATTTATTCAAATCGATATCAGAAAAATATTCAAGACATTCAGAGTTCAATTTCTTTAACTCTTTCATGTTTCGAATGAACTTACGTCTTTGGTGTTGATTTCTAGCCCAAAACACCAAATCTTTAAGTTGCTTTGATTTGTATTTGGAATTGAAATTACTCGCAACATGACATAGACAATAACGATAATATGCTTTAGGTTCAACCCAACCAATTTCCTCCTTGTTAATTGCTGCAATGATCCCTCTATGTCTATCCGAAATTAAGCAAATCCCTTCTCGGTCAGTAATATACTAGCGCAATGCACACAAAAACTATGACCAACTAGATGTATTTTCCCCTTCAACAATAGCAAATGCAAGAGGAAATATATGCCCGTTCAAGTCAATAGACAAAGCAATGAGCAATTTCCCTTTACACTTGCCTTAAAGATTGGTTCCATCTATTTGAATTAATGGCCTACAGTATCTAAACCCTTCAATTGCAGGACCGAATGCCCAAAAGACTCGACCAAATATAGTCTTACCAGGCATATCAAACGGGAGAAAATGCCAATCTACTTGTGTACTAGGATTGTAGTGCACAACAGCTGATAACTTGTACAAATACAAGTTATTATAGTCACCATTTGAATTAATTAGAGTAACTTTAGAGCTAAACACATGATTTTGGTAGTTGAATTATGTGAAATGTATTACCATGTGTTGGCACTATTTACAAAAGAAAATACCTGAAAAATTATGAGCTTTTCTATTCTTAACGCAGGATTAAGAAGAAAAGAAGCACAAATAACCCAAGTACTAGAGACGAAGCTGCTGCGAGAACAAATGGAAACCCATGCGTCGAGACCATGCGTTGAGAAAAAAGTAGATACAGACGCCTGGGCAAAAGCTGTCATGTCATTATGCAAAAGGATAACACGTTATCAGATCATGGCAGAACTAATGGGCCGACAATGTGAAAAGACTACGCAGCAGGGCAAGGAATTTAATGCAAAGGTGTCAGGCCATCATGAGCTTCAACTTTTCAACGCCTATAAAAAGCCCAAAGCTTTAAAGAAAAAAGGATAGGAAAAAAAAACTAGTTCAAGAGGTGAAAGCTCTGCACAACTCCTCTACCATAACCAGCCTCCATTTTCTGCTCGTCTGAGAGAAGGATTCTGAGAACTTTCAGAATCATCTCCTAGTGAGTGAGAACCTTCACCCTATGGATTTTATGTATCAGATAGCAACCATCTCAAGCCTACATGAAGCAAGACAGTGCCATTGGCGGCTTGACGTCTTCCATTTCTGTTTATTTTCCATTTCCCTCATTTTTACTTATGTTTTGTTAATGACATTCTAGAGAATGGCTTATTTTCTTAATATAAGTTTGATTGTCGACTATCTTCCATTTATTTCCATATTAAATATCTTACACTATGTCATTTGAATGCTAAATGAGTTAGATGTTAGAGTTAGTTTTTCTTAAGCAATATAAAGTATACTACATCCTGATGAATACATATCATTAGCTTGCATAGCATTGTCTGACAAACAAGTGTAGTAAGCACGACTGTCTAGCTTGAGAGAGTAGATGGTTAATCTTTAGCATTTATCAAGACTAGATGAAGTGCAGAGATGTAGTTCATCTTCTGCCAACACAAACTTACCATGCGTCTTAGAGATAAGAATAATGTGGCGTCGAAACATCGAAAGTGGATTCACAAACTCAGTTTGTAGGTATGAACTTATACTTAGATAGGCTTAAGTAACATCTAGCTCCTGCATTAACTCTACCTTTATCGCATGGTTTCATTCATTCTCAACGCATGCTATCTAACACTAAATGACATTTGACAAGCCATCGGCTCGTGCAACTCATTGTTAGTTGTAGGAAATTTTATTCATTTTTTATGTATAGTTATAGATACATACAAATCTTGCACATATTATTTGTATAGTCCACCGCATAGTCAAGCATCTATTCTCAACGCCTAGTTATTACAAATCCCTGCGTTCGACCCTAGACTCACCAAGAAACCTATAAGAGCTTATACTTGGGCTTCTTATAGGAAAACTTGCTCAATCATTATCATACGTGAGTAATTCTCGACGCATCTTTGTACAGAAAACGATAACATCTATTTTTGTGTAACATGCTATGAAACTCAAATGTAAATCTAAAATAGAAATCAAATCAGATAAAAAAAAAACCAACAACAACAGCACTCAACCATTACGGAAGTTCTGAATACGATTTCTCCCAATTGCCGAAGACTACAACCAAAGCTTTTTTCTTAGCTTCCCACACACGTCTATATTTGACGTCATATCCGTACTGTTTTTTAAGTGCTTCTTGTAGTACCGCCACAAGCACACTAGGATCAGCTCTAACTAAATTTTGAATTTCAATGCTCATGAAATTAGAATCAAGTTGTGGATTATCTTGTGCCAATTCTGTGTATGCAAGTATGATTCTCTCCAAGTTTAGTAATTTCAAACATGTCATGAGTTTTGCTCCGACAAGCATGCAACCTTCACCTACAACCTTCATCCCATTGTTTGCATCATACATACCAAAGATCTTGGTTCAATTTTACCACAGACATTTGGTAGCATTCAGTCACATAATATTTTTTTACTGCCATTTGTAGGTCTTCTTTCGTATCAAATAACATTCCTTTTTGTATTATACTAGAGTTATCTGTACATTTTTCCCTTTCTTCCAAGGTTGATCCTTGTTCACAAACTGAATAAGTAATTTCCCATTCTATCTATGTAAATATCTCCGACTAAACCAACTCATTTTCATTTTCTATATTTCCTTCTTCTCCAAACAATTCATCAATTTCTATATCAATATCACTATCCCCACAATTTATAGCTTCAATAATAACTAAATCTTCTGGACGAAACGGCATATTTAAATTCGTTTGCAACTGTAAAGGTTAAAAAGAAAAATTAGTCCAAAACTACCAAAAATTATAAAACTCGTGGACTCGGCCAAGAGTTTACTACCCAATATAACTAATTTCCCACCACATTACTTGCCAATAATTATTCCTACAACAATAAACGCCGAATAAAAATCAACACTAAAAGATAAATTTTTTAAATTATAAACAAAATAAACTATTTGATAAAAATAACGTTTACATATACAAATTTATTCTATTTGGTAAAAACGTCTACATATACAAATTTATTCATGCATGCAAAACAAAACTTACAATCTATGCATATTTATCATATAACTAATGCATATTTATAAGATAATTAGAAAGAAAAATGTGTATACATACCTATATGGCGGCTGAACGAATATAATATGTTAGATTTAATAAAGAAAGAGTGATGAGATGGTCAGAAAATCGATATCTATATACATACCTATATGACAGTGATAATATCAACAAACAACAGATAATGGACAGCAAAAAACGTGTAAGATGATCGGAGAACGAAGAGACGAAGAGATTTCCGGTAGAGAGAGAGGAAATGGGCAACGGATGAAGAGAAGGGCGGCGGAGAGAAAGGAGAGAAAAGAGAAATGGGTGAGAAAAGAAGTGGTCAGTAGGGGTTAAAAAGGGGGAGACTTGTGGACCGGGTCCACGATTTCGGAAATCGTGGACCCGGTCCACGAGTCCGGCAAAGCTGCATGCATGCAGCAGCGTCGTCAAGTGACAGCGTGGTAGCCTGGCAGTTTGTGTGGCAGCAGAATCGTGTACTCGGTACACGATTCCACAACCCTATTTTTGGTATTTGTCTCCCCCCCACCCTATTTTTGGAATTATTTGTTAAAAAAATATTATTTAAAAAAAAATTCCTAATCACAGTAAAGGCAACTCTTTCTACCCCTAGTTATGCATATATTACAAGTTTTCTTTTTCTTTTTCTTTCTTTTTCTTTTTTTTCTTGCTTTTTTTTTTAATGATATTAGAGCACAACATTCTTATCAGCAGGCATATAAATATATTCTTCTTCCTCAGTATTACATTACAGCCCATCATAAAAGACACTATCCAATTAGTGGGGTTTATCGAGGTAACAACAAAAATACAAACTAAGTAATACGATTCTAAGCATGCAGGACCTAAAATAGGCAGACAAAGAACTTAAGCGTGCATGAAAAATTAGAATTTTTTTTTTTAAAAGGGCTAAAAATAATGATCAATCACTTCAAACATTGAATCATGCAAGAGAATAAAAAAAAATGCGTCATCTGTCACACCCCCTCCCAGGTACCCTCTTAACCTAGGAGAAAATATGAGCACACTAGACACCGACCCTCTTATGGCATCAATTGTCAACCTTATACCTTGACCAATCACCTAATAAGCAGATACATATACAATAATTGAACATCAATCTTTAACCAGAGTTAAGCTATCTTAAAAGTATTGATTTACATTCAACCTTTAACTTACATAAGTTCACTAACTTCCACCCCTTAACCCTCTATATGTACAATACAGGTTTAAGATCAACTATTTACAATGCTCTAAATTCACAGACGCCGATGGTGGTAGGCTCAGACGAGTTGCTGTGTAGGCTAAGCACCCCGGACTCGCTCGTTACTTGGAAAATAGAAAAACAGGGAAAAACATGAGCTAGGTTGCCTAGTGAGTGACTTGTTTTGTAAAAACCTTCCTTAGTTCATAAATAAATAAAAATTGTAATCAAGTTATGAAAATAAATAAGCTGTAATAAATTGTTTCCATGTCTATACAAATCATGCTCAGGTAACATTAACAAATCACATACGTATTATTTCTATAGGAAAACCATGCAAGTACAATACATTTCAATCACATTTTCCTTAGTTAAGGTGGAGTGGAGCTCAACGTTACTCAACGTCAGAAACATCCTTAGTTGGGGCGGAGAAATCTGACACACCCGACGTCAAATATCCTTAGCTGTGTGGAGTAGTCTAAACACAATAGCGTCTATCATACCTCTATGTGCACATAGATATCATACCCTGGGTTATCTGAATACCTTCTCAAGTCCTTCAGTACTGGGTCCCATATATGAGATTTAGGCCACCCACATGCCTTCTCCGAGTTTTTCAGCATTGAGGGCTATCTCTATACTCAGGTTACCCACATGCCTTCTCTGAGTCCTTCAACATTGGGAACCATTTCTATATTCCGGCTACCCACATGCCTTCTCCGAGTCCTTTGGCATTGGGAGCCTTTTCAAAAAATAATTAAAAAACAACATGCTTTGAAAATAACATAATAAAAATTCACGAGTTTATAACATCTCAAACTTTCGCAAATTTCTTAACAATCATCATGCTTCCCTAAAATCATAAATTAACAAATAGCATGCCTTTCGTAAAACTCGGTTAACAACTAGCATGCTTCAAATATTTTCAATGCCATAATATGCATTACATGGAAACACATGCTTCCTTTAAGCAAGTAGTCATCATAGCACATTTAGAATCCGTGAAAAGCATAAACATAAGAACATGTTTCTAAACATAATCATATATCATGAAAATTTTGTTTAAAGTATGCTTATTTTAAGTAAAATTGTCACTCACTACTTGGCTCGGACCCTTAAAGGATTATACACATTTTCTAGCTCCTCTCGGTCTGAAATAGTTTGTTAGATTTCCTCAAAATTCCTTTTACATAGGAAACAAGCCTTATACATTCATATTATTCACCACCGAGACCCTACTACATAAAGAAAACCATCACTGAGACTATATTCCACAGAGAAATGTTCAACCAAGGCTATATTTCATAAAAGAGTTCACTAATGAATGAGATTCAAGCCATTAGCGAGACTAAACCAACGAATTCAAGCAAAAGACCAAACTGTACCAGCGGAGATTTGTGAGACAATCGACCAGCGAGACCAATGATATTTGTCTCGCTCTCGCTCCTTCACACTCTCAATGTCGTGCAATTCTCTAGCGAGACTCGCCTCTTTTTGCTACTGTCTTCGCTACTGCTCGCACTTTTAACTGTTAAAAGTTGCATTTCCAGCCTGATTTAGATTTTCTTTCCTTCTACAAACTTGTAGAGAAATATGTTTTCTAACTCACCTCAAAATTTCAGAGAAAAACTCTTCTTCATTGGACAGATATGCTCAATTTCCTTCGCTCTGCTCCAGATCACTCGAGAAATCTGTATCAATCACTTCCACCTAAAATTAAACCTATTTCCCTTCACATTCAGCTCAACCATCCTTCAAAAAAATTGTTAAGAATTGAATTAACTAATTAACCTCAAATGTTCAGCTTTAAACGATCTCTTCAGCTCGCTGTTCTCTAAATACCAAACCTTGTGCATTGCTCGGGTTCCAGACCAGTCTCGGTTTTGCTTCACTTTCCACCAAGATTTTTTACCAAAATTCTACTCCAATTTACCTTGGTCGTCTTCTTCTTTCTCTCTCCAATGCCAAGCTGAGGAATTGTGTCGGTTTGAGTTTGGAGAAGTATGATTGTTGGTAAAAATGGAGGAAAATACAAAGTGAGCTTCCTTTGTCAATCTCCACCATCGACTCCAATTCCCACTTTCTTTCCGTTTTCCTTTCTTTTTTTTTTTTTTTTAAATAAATCTTCATTATTCCATAAACTAGATTCAGTATGTTTCTACATTTATTTATTTTTCCCCATTTAATTAAATGCACCAAAAATAATAATAACAAAATTCATAATAATATCCTTTGATAACTTGTAGAAATACAAGTTATTACAACCTTTCTCTTAGAAAAATAGAGATTAAATAGAGAATCATGCGGTAGTTTGTGTTAAATTCTATTGACAAAAATCTTCCTATGCATTCTACTCTTGTAAATTGATGAAGATAATTATTTTATAGCTTTTTGAGCTTAAAACACATGTTTTAACGCAGAAACACAAGCAACCTGTGGATGCGTTGACAACCGCTCAACGCAGGATGATGCGTTAGTAACATAAGGATGCGTCGACATAAGTGAAAGCATGAACCCAAGTTCTCTATGGATGCATAATGACCAGAAACGCAAGGCAGCGGTAAGTTAGATCAGAATCTTGAGAGATTGTCGGAATGATTGACATGCATGATCTGTAGCTAAAGTGGTGGATCTAAATTGAATCGAGAATTACGCAATTAGGCGAGATAGATGCACGACATCAATTTTCTCCAATCATGCATATTTGCCACTGATTACTAACGCAGCCTCTATAAAAGGGCAGACCTGCAAGCTGAAAAAGAGTTGTTGATTCTTGGAAGAATTCCTAAGTGACAGCAGAGTTCTCTTCAGAAGACAACCGGAGACGAATAGCTCGAGAGAGAAGAGTCTTCCCTCCGCCTGACCACCTCACAGCAGAACCTCACGATTCCATTCCGGCGACTCAAGATATTAAAACGTTTTCCTGCTTTCTATCTTTTTCAAGCTTTGATTTTAGATTTGTGTCAAGATATTGAGCTATCTAAAATTGTATTCTGTTCATTAATCTACAATTCTTGCATGTCTATTCATTTCTCTACACTTTCCGCTTATTACTTTGAATCCATGAGTAGCTAATCTTTCAAGGGTCATGGGTTGCATTAGTATCTAAATAAGAACCATAGTGTAACTATTGCTTCTTGTCAATTGTAATCTTAATCCGATGCTTATGTCCATCTAGCTAATCGATATAAGTAGTAATAATCAGACTGCTTGAGAGGGTAAGTGATTGTGGAACTCAATTGACAAGGCTAAGAAGTGTTACCTAGACATAGGAATAACCTTGGTACTTAACACTCTCCTATGCGGTATAGACATATAACGCATAACGGCTGACAACCGGGAGAAGAGTCGCAAGTATGAATAGACTATCACCATGCGATTCTGATTTTAGATGTTAACCAACCCGAACCCCGTTTTTATCCATTCATTTAATCCATTTAGCTGACTTTGCTGTGTCGCATACCTTACCATTTACCACATTTTAATCTAGTGTACATGTTATCGCTTTCTTTAGTTAGACGCATCCTTCTCAACCAGTCCAACTCTAATAATCCAAAGAATTATAGATTCAGCATAGTTCCTGTGTTCGACCTTAGACTCACCGAGTAAACCTATTTCTTTGTTTATACTTGGGTTAAGAATAGGAAAACTTGACAGATCATAAACGCATAACATTAAGTATGTTCAACGCATAGTATGTTAAACGCATAGGAAGTTTAATAATAATAGATAAACACAACAACAAGTTTTTACATTTTAGATCTGTTGCACAACAAGTTTTTGGCGCCGTTGCCGGGGACTTAATTTATCTGTCAACAACATCCTTCCACCTCGGTTCAAACAGTGACACTCTTTTTAAGTCTTATATATTCCAAGTTTGATTATTCTCATAATGATTTAGAGTTCAACTTACCGAAAATATTTCCAGATTCCTTCACTTCTTCCTTCAATCTACACGAGGAAAAACAATTTAGTCCACGTCGGTACTACGTACCTATGTTTAGTAATTACAAATAAAAATAGGGTTTACATCATCAACCAATCATCATAACGAACCAAGCACAGAAGAGCAAGCTAACATGAAAGCACACAATATTTAGTCTGAGCTCAGATGCTCAAGGACTTCAGCGAGAACACAGACATCCCCCCCCCCCCCCCCCCCCCCC
>QLSR01000162.1:325181-359685 GCA_031780015.1 Citrullus colocynthis
CCCCCCCCCCCCCCCCCAACTTAAAATCTAACATTGTCCCCAATGTTAGAAAAGTAAAGAAAAATAAGGGATAAATGAAAGGGAAACATAAAACTTCCCTGAAATTTGGCATAAAGGATGGCAGTGATGTCTGACTTGTAAAAGTAATCTCCTTTCCAACTTCCTTCTAGCAAGAAAAACCTAAAAGATTAAGAAAGGTAGGAAGCATTAAGCTCAATAAAAATAAGAACAAGAAAGGGAAATAACAGAAATATAAATCATAGCTACCTTGAGGTAGCGCAATTTTGTTCTTTTTTTAAAGGTTGTTATGCTTGATTGTACTTGGCTTCATCATCCGTGTACCTTTGGGAAAGTTGTTGACAAATCTTATTGCTACTGGTTGTATGTCTTAATAATCTATCAAGTTTTCATATTCTTCACCCAAGTATAAGAAAAGAATGAGGTTATCTCGATGAGTCCGAGGTTGAACACAGGGATTATGTAGATTCTAGAATTCATGGATTATTTGAGTCATGCGTCTAATAGAAGTAAAGAGAGGTGATGCGTTTGACTAACTACAAAGCAGTAAAACTATACTAAGGTGATTGAATGGAGAGGTATGCGACACAGCAAAATCCAACTAATTGAATTATATGAATGGTAAAACAAGGCTTGCTTGGTCATCATCCAAATTCTGAGACGCATAGGTAAATCTATTTCATACCAGCGACTCTTCTCTCGGTTGTCAGCTGCTATGCCTATATGTCTATAACGCATAGGAGAGTATTAGATGCGCAAGTTATTTCTACGTCTAGATAACACTTCTTAGCCTTGTCAATTAAGTTCCACAATCACTTACTCTCTCGAGTAGTCTGATTATTACTACTTATATCGATTAGCTAGATGGTCACAAGCATTAGATTAATCGTACAATTGACAAGATGAAATAGATAAAAACTAAGGTTCTTATTTAGATGATAACACAACCCGTGAGCCTTGAGAGAATTAGTTACTCATGGATGGTAAATGACAAATGGGAAGTGATAAGAAATGAATAGCCATGAAAGATATTTAGATTGATGAATGGAATAGGAGTTTTGGAGAATAAAATTTCTTGTCTATAACTAAACACAAGCAAGAAATAGATAGAAAGCAAGAAATAGATAGAAAGCATGAAATGACTTCTCAATGTCTTGAGCTCGCCAATGTGGAAGCGTGATTTCTGCTGCGAAGTGGTCATGTGGAGGGAAGACTCTTCTCTTTCGAGCTGGGTGCAGGATATGAGATTGAAAATCAGCATAAAGAGGAGCGGGCATGATATTGATTGCGGACCCTAAGTCTAACGTAACATGCTCAAATTTTCTAGTCCTTATCTGAAAAGGAACAGAAAACGTACTTAGATCCTCCTGCTTGATAGTTAAAAGCGCTTGAAAAGTGCTTTCTATTCTCTAAAATTAAAGAAGTTTATATTAGATTTCACTTGTGTGCTAGTGATTTTCAGGTCAAAATAAGGAAAATTAGAAGAGAAGACCGAAATATCAAAACCGAGCTAGAATACGGTGAAAAAGAGATGAAAAACACAAAGTTGCCAAAAACAGGACAGCGCTGCGGTGTTGGGATGGTGCTGCTGTGGCACTATTTCCTGAGAGGAAGTCTGCCGCAGCACAGCAGCAGCGCCGCAGAGCTATCCAACAGCGCTGTGGCGCTGTCTTTCCATATTTGGCAGCACCGTGGCTCCAATATTCCTTAATTAAAATTCTTGTATTTTTGGAAAGTTTTTTAGGTGGCTAACTCTATAAATTGGGGGGTTTTCAACAGTCCTAATGATCGATGTACAGACCAAAAGAGACACAAGAAGGAGAGAATTGAGTGAGAGTTCATTAGGGAGCCTCAAAGAGTGAGTTGACTGCAAGGACGAGGAAAAGAGTTTAAGAGAGTCGTGGTGCCGTTCGAGTTTCGACGTGAGAACCAAGGAGATTGTGATGGTGCTGCCTCAATCAAGAGCCTCTTTTTAGTAGAGTTTCCCTTTCTTTACACTATTTCTTTGTTTATATTGTTTGAACATGTTGCTTCAAGCTATGAGTGGCTAAACTCTTTAGTTTTAGGGTTTTGATGAATTTTTGATGAATTCATGTTGATATTGTAGACTTTCATAGTTTTGTTGTAATGATTATGCTTTTCATTGTTATTTTGCTTAATTCTTAAGGATAGACTGCCTTTACATGTTAGGTTAGATGTATGGTTGAGAGATTGTATGTCTAACTAGATTTATAACAATGAATTGTTGTTAATCTATCATGAGAATAGTTAGGTTAACAATGAAAGTTGCTAAAGACTACTTTTAATGCCATGTAATTTGTATTGGTTTCAAGAGATTATCAATCAATTGTTTTGTATGAGAAAGAGTTGTTTTTTAGAGAAAATAACTTGGAATTAAGTTTCTAAACTCAGACATATGAATTACAGTAAAATCCATTAACCCTAGTATATTGCATGATGAAATAAACAAGGATTTATTACCCTAGAACTCTCTTTGATTCTTGTGTTTCTTACTTTATTTACTTTCCTTATTTAGTTTTTATTTTCCATAATTCACAACTTCAATTCCAATCCTCAAATAAAGTTGATTTAGTTCTAGAATAGCTAAGTAACTTAAACCTTCATAATTGGATCCTCAGTGGAATGATATTCGGACTTCATCGTCTTATATTATAACTTGACCCGTACACTTGCGATTAATATGGGAAGTGCACATCAACTTTTTGGTGCCACCGGGGATCCAAAGAACAGTTTCTGTTGTTTAATATTCATTAGAATTGATAGATCTTAATTTGAGGTGTATATTATTTGGTCAATAATTTTGTCGGTTTATGTCTCGTGACAATACTAATATTCTCCCTCTTGATCCCGAGATTGAAAGAACGTATAGAAGGAATCTAAGGGTTTAACACAATCAAACCGAAGAGATGGCAGAGGAGATACCAAAGGCAATTCGGGACTACTTCCAACCAACATTATAGGAAGAGCAACCCGGCATAATGCATGTACCCATCAATGTCAACAACTTTGAGTTGAAATCGAGATTGATCCAAATGGCTAGAGAGCTAGCCTTTAGATGAAGAACCAATGAAGATCCTTACAAGCACCTACGGTCTTTCTTAGAGATATGCGGAACGGTAAAGATGAATGGTATCTCTAACGATGCAATTAAACTAAGACTTTTTCCTTTCTCTTTACAGGACCGAGCAAAGGATTGGTTGGAAACCATACTCACAGATAGTATCACTACGTGGGAGATCTTAGCTCAAGCCTTCTTGAACAAGTACTTTCCACCGGCTAAATCTCAAAGACTAAGGACGGAGATTGGAACCTTCTGCCAACTTGAGGATGAACAACTTTATGAGGCTTGGGAGAGGTACAAGGTTCTCTTGAGGAGGTGCCTTCAACATGGCTACCCGGATTGGTTGCAAATTCAACTCTTCTAGAATGGATTATCAAGCTCAACCAAATCCATTTTAGATGCAATCGTCGGATGATAAGCGCTTGAAAAGTGCTTTCTATCCTCTCAAATTAAGGGAGTTTATATTAGATTTCACTTGTTTGCTAGTGGTTTTCAGGTTAAAATGGGAAAAATTAGAAGAAAAGACAAAAAGATCAAAACCAAGCAAGAATACGGTGAAAAAGAGATGAAAAACACAAAGTTGCAAAAACTAGGATAGCGCTGCAGCGCCTGGACGGCGCTGCCGCGACACTAAAACCAGAGAGCAACAATTTCTGCACACAGCCCTAGCGCCGCGGTGCTCTCCAATAGCACCGTCTAAAAAATTTCAATAGCGCCATGGCGCCAGTTTTCCATAAATGAAAAAATGGTATTTTTGGTAAGTTTTTGGGCGGCCAACTCTATAAATTTGGGGGTTTCCAACAGCCTTAAACATCAATCTACAAACCAAAAGAGGCACAAGAATGAGAGAATCGAGTGAGAGTTCGTAAAAGAGTTCAAGGAGTGAGTTAGTTTCAAGGAAGAGGAAAAGAATTTGAGATAGTCGTCATGCCATTCGTATTCCGACGTGAGAGCCAAGGAGATCGTGACGGTGCTACCTCAATCAACAGCCCTTTTTTAGTAGAGTTTCCCTTTCTTCACACTCTTTCTTTGTTTATTTTGTTTAAACATGTTGCTTCAAGCTATGAGTGGCTAAACTCTTTAGTTTTAGGATCTTGATGATTTGTTTATGAATTCATGTTGATCTTGTAGACTTTCATGGTTTTGTTGGAATGATTATGCTTTTCATTGTTATTGTGTTTAGCCATCTTCACCTATTAGGTTAGATGTATGATTGAGAGATTGTATGTTTAACTTGATCTATAACAGTGAATTGTTGTTAATCTATCACGAGAGTAGTTAGGTTGACAATAAAAGTTGCTAAAAATTATTCTTAATGCCATGTAAGTTGTATAGGTTTCAAGATATTAGTAATCAATTGAATTGCATGAGAAAGAGTTGTTTTTGAGAGAAAATAACTTGGAATTGTAGTATGCTCTCCCTGAAGAGCGCGTACTTGGGATGCATTGGTCTGGTTTCTAGCTCATGCATTGAAGACTCTTCTAATAACGACCTGATCTTTGCCGAGGACCTATTGCTCTGGTTTGATTTCTCAAATATATGATCTAAGAGTAACTTGATTTCTTTCTCTTCATCATCTTTATTGTCTTTGAGGTTCATCTTTCGATGCTGCGTTTGTGGATCTTGTCTTCTTCTTGATATCAACGATTATCTGACAAGATTGAAAGTCATCAGGATCTTTCAATGAGTTAACCACATTAAATTTTACCTGTTGATCACCCACGCGGTTTGTTGATATTCCTTCTTGGACGTCAATCAGGATGCATCCAGGAGTGGTATCTTTATATATAGAAGCAGGTTCTGCCCACATTGCTTTTTCTCTCCTCTCTCTATTTTCCTCTTCTTGTGATTCGGTGGAAGATGATGGTTGGATGACTTTATGTGTAGTAGTCTCCATCGGTTGACTCGTTGTTGGAGCATTTACGGGTTGCAAGTTTCCTTGCGTCCCCTGATTTTGCGTAACCATGGGATTACTTTTTCCATGTATCAATGTCACATCTTGAAATTGTTCTTTTAAGTTCCCTCTTGGAACTTCGGTTGTACTTAGCAATGCTTCTTGCGTTCGATTCTTGAGCTCACCTGCAATTTGACCCAATTGAACTTTCAAGTTCCTAATTGCGTGGCTTGGCTCTAGAGCATCGCATCATTTTTATAAATGAATTCTCGTAAAAGAGATTCCATGGAAAACGATGAGGATGATGTGGGCGCTTGTGGATCCCTCTGAAACTGATGATACTGGCCTTGATTCCCTTGGTTGAAACTAGGAGGGTTGCCTCTCTGTGGCTGCTGCTCAACCCTCTGCGTTTATTGTTGATTTCCACCCCATCCGAAGTTAAAGTGGTTCCTCCAACCCAGATTGTACGTCTCACCGTAGGGGTTGTTTTGAACATTGCAGACTGACTGGGGGTTGTAGGGACACATGTCATACAAGTGCCTCGCACCACACCGCATGCAACTTACAGACGCTGTCGGATTCACTGCGTTCACCGCGTTCATCGCAGCAACTGATCCATCTTGATTATTCAAGGCTATCATCTTCAACAGGGATGTCATGGTTATCATCTGCGCTGAGAGATTGGTAGCCGCATCAGCTTTAAGCATTCCAGCTTGCGTTCGCCTTCTATCGGTGGAGCGAAATCCATATTAGTCGTCCACCCACTCATTAGTACTCCACGAAATTCTGTCGAGAATATCTACGGCTTGCGAGTAGGTCTTATTCATTGATCCTCCTGCTTATGCGGACAATTCCTCACTAGCCATTTAAATCAGGTCCAAGCTACGATTGGTTCTTCTTCGATTCTGCCTTATCTTTCGTATGAAGGTCCTCTCAGTCTCAGGGTCAATATCAAGTTCTGGCTAGCTGTTGCTATGTAGATCTGAAGTGCAAAACTTGTTGCTGCATCATCTATTATTATTAAGCTTCCTATGCATTTAACATACTATGTGTTGAACATGCTTAATGTTATGCATTTATGATCTATCAAGTTTTTCTATTCTTAACCCAAGTATAAGCAAAGAAATAGGTATACTCGGTGAGCCCGAGGTCGAACATAGGGACTATGCTGATTCTATAATTCGTTGGATTATTAGAGTTGGAGTGGTAACCAAAAATAGTTGATAAGGATGCATCTAACTAAAGAAAGCGATAACATGTACACTAGATTAAAATATGGTAAATGGTAAGGTATGCGACACAGCAAAGTCAGCTAAAAGGATTAAATGAATGGATAAAAACAGGGTTCGGGTCGGTTAACATCTAAAATCAGAAACGCATGGCGATATTCTATTCATACTTGCGACTCTTCTCCCGGTTGTCTGCCGCTATGCGTTATATGTCTATACCGCATATGAGAGTGTTAAGTACCAAGGTTATTCTTATAGACAGGTAACACTTCTTGGCCTTGTCAATTGAGTTCCACAATCACTTACCCTCTTGAGCAGTCTGATTATTACTACTTATTTCGATTAGCTAGATGGACATAAGCATTGGATTAAGATTACAATTGACAAGATGCAATATTTACACTATGGTTATTATTTAGATGCTAAGGCAACCCGTGACCCTTGAAAGATTAGCTACTCATGGATTCAAAGTAATAAGCGGAAAGTGTAGAGAAATGGATAAACATTGAAGAATTTTGGATTAATGAACGGAATACAATTTTAGACAGTTCAACGTCTTGACACAAATCTAAAATCAAAGCTAGAAAAAGAGATAGAAATCCAGAAAGGCGTCAATGTCTTGAGTCGCCGGAATGGAAGCGTGAGGTTTTGCTGTGAGGTGGTCAGGAGGAGGGAAGACTCTTCTCTCTCGAGCTATTCGTCTCTGGTTGTCTTCTGGAGAGAACTCTGCTGTCACTTAAGAATTATTCAGAGAATGAACAACACTTTTTTAACTTGCAGGTCTATCCTTTTATAGAGAATGTGTTCGTAATCAGTGACAAATTTGCGTGATTGGAGGAAATTGATGTCATGCGCCTTTCTCGCCTAATTACATAATTCTCGGTTCAATTTAGATCCACCACTTTAGCATCATATCATGCATGTCAATCTTCCGACAATCTCTCAAGATTCTGATCTGATTTTTCGCTGCCTTGCATTTTTGGTCATTATGCGTCCATGAAGAATTTAGGTTCATGCGTTTACTCATGTCTACGAATCCATATGTTCTAATGCCTCATCCTGCGTTGAGCAGATGTCAACGCATCACAAGTTGCCAACGCATAGTCCTGTGTTAAGAATCTACAAGTTGCTCACGTTCCTGCGTTAAAACATGCATTTTAGGCTCAAAAAGCTATAAAATAATTATCTTCATCAATTTACAAGAGTAGAACGTATAGGAAGATTTATCAATAGAATTTAACATCAACTGCCGCATGATTCTCTATTTAATGTCTATTTTTCTAAGAAAAAGACTGTAATAACTTGTATTTCTACAAGTTATCACACCCCCAAACTTAGAGAAATGCTTGTCCTCAAGCATAACTTCTATTTAAGACTTCAATCGACCCTGAAATTTTGTCAACGCATTGACTAGTCTCTCAGATTGTTATATTCAATCAGCTACCCGTCAGTTATATTACTTCTCTACCTCTATATTCTTTTCTTTAGAACGGGTCTAATTTGTATGCGACAAGCTTTCTTTTCAAAATTCTTTACTCATTATTCACAAAATTTTTGTTTCTTCTTTTAACATTGAGTATGAAAAGATGAAGATATAAAGTTCATTTTCTTTCATTTGTTTTATTGTTTATAAGTAACCATGCGTCGAGTAGGGTTACCCACCTTCGTTCTGACATACCAACTATGAGGTGCATGGAGGTAGCCAACTACGAGCAGGTGCCCTTCTCAACTAAACTCTTATCTAAGTTCGGTTTCCTCATTAGGCATTGGAGTTTGTTATTTATCTATGCATCGCTGATTAGGATTACCCACATGAAGGCGGCCAACTACGAGTAGGTGTCATTTTCAGCTAAACTCTTAACAAGATAAATACATTAGTCTTGTCAGCGGAGTTTTGCATAATTTTTTTTTTTTTTTGAAATAAGTTCCTCATATTTTTATCTTTGACAGTTCAAACCTCTTCCACCCCCAAACTTCAAACTTGAGAGTAGAAAGGTCCTCATTGCTTAAATTGTAAACAAAGATTATGTTGAAAATTTTTGTAAGAGAGGTTTGAATTGGCAGCTTGCATTCATTCAGAGTAGGTTTGTGTTTCTAAGGAATAGTTTGCAGACGCTTTGAAAGTAATCTAGCTTAAGAGTGTACAAAAAGTGTAAGCATGATTATCATCATAGTGACTAACTTTTCAACGCAAGGATAAAATTTGGGAATAATTAGATGTGCTCAGAATGAATTTACAACACAGGGACAACGCAAAAAGGTAATTAGAATTTCAATGTGATGAAGAAATTTTCATTCTATTAATTCTTTTCCCACAAACGCATACAATTGGAGATGAAGATAAATGCAAGGAAAGTTATAAAGAAGATACAACTCGAACTACACCCCTAAATTTTAACTATCCAACTTGTCTTTATCAGGTTTGTGTTTATGCTCAGGTGCAGGGCATTGGGGCATTGGGAAGACAAGCAGATGTTGTAGGCATTTAGGAATGTTAGGGTGCTGGACTTCCGGTCGAATCGAAAACAGTTGTTGAAAATAATCCAATGTGAAGTGAAACTGCTCCGTCTGCCGACGTGCTAACATATTCATTGAATGCATCATTGGATGCAAGATTGATTGTTGTAGGTATGTTTGAACTGTCTCCCAATCGAGGTCAAGTTGGGCTTTTTGAGGTTGAGGATGGTTTGGCTGGAGGTGAGAAGTTGATGGAGTTTCATCAAACGCAAGGGATGATGGACGCATAGTAGTCACACAAAAATCCCCGTAGTGTGAGTCATCAACTCTTATTGAGGAGATTGGGGAGATAGGTTTGCGGAAGGTTGAGGTTGAGAAGGTTTTAGGCGATGCGTTTTAGGAGGAGGTGGAGTTAGTTCTCTTCTGGTTGTTGGAAGCGAGGGTGAAGGACTTGAGGAAGGGGAAGGTCTAATGGTGGCATTAAGACTTGCCACAGTCTTGCGTTTCAGTTTGGATAACTTCCCCCCTTCCTCTGCGTTTGCAGCTTCGGAGGCGATAATTTAGGTGACTGAGTGGGTTGATGAGGTCTTTGGGTGGCCTTAGCAGGCTCTGGCAGATGTTGCGATCCTCTCATCAACCGACGTAGAGTCTTATGGGCGATTACCCCACTGACTTCGATCATCTTCTCTGTGTCTAACATTTCTGTCTGCCCTCCCATGGCAGCATTGGCTCATAGGTTCATGATAAGTGAGGGGAAAAAGAGCTGGTCTCTTGTTTTATGGAAGACCCCTCTTATCTGCGCCGAAATTATGCGTCCGACATCAAGGGGGATGGGACGCATGATGCAATAAGCTGCCATTACCCGATCCCTTGACACTGTTTTGTCATGCGTCGTGGGGATCCGCTGCTTTTTCACCAAGTATACCCACAGGTTGGCCTCTGGTCGTATGTCACACCCCGTTCCGAACTACCCTTCCGTAGCCCGAGACGGAGTGTGAGGATAGCAGTCATCAACTTTGTTGTCAACTCCCACCGTTGAACTTACTATAGCCTTCTCCTTTACCACACTTTCAAGGGAAAAAAATCCATTATCTCAACAAACCTCGATTTCGACTGGCAACGGGAACTGTCATGCTACCTGGAAAATGGAAAACATATAAAAGAATGAGCTAAAAGCCTAGTGAGTGATAGATTTTGTAAAATTATCTTTAGTTTAAAAATAGGCATGTTACAATCATCATAACACAAAATACGTAAAACATGATTCAAATCATCATTTCTGTAAATCATACTTTCTAACTTCTTAATCAAATCACATAAATACATTCCAGAATAGTTGTACATGAAATCAGTTTGTTTTAAAAAATTTTCCTTAGTTGAGGTAGAGCAAGACTCAACGCTCTCAACGTTGAAAACATCCTTAGTTGGGGTGGAGCAAGACTCAACACACCTAACATCTCGATGCGGAGCAGAACTTGACGCACCAGCAATATCAACATCTATGTGCACATAGGAATATGACGGGTTGCCCCAGTACCTTCTCCATGTCCCTCAGTACTGAATCCGAGGAAACTCACATGCCTTTTCATGTCCTTCAGCATTGAGCCTCCTCTAAAACATTTTAGAAGCCAGTATTTTTACATAAATAGTTCACATGAAAATCTTTCATCAAATATTTCACGATAAACAACATTTCACAACATGTCTTTCACATCTTATAGAAAACAGTTAACATGCCTCGTAAATAATACAACATTCATCATACTTTTCGAGTAAACTTTTTATCATCAAATCACAACTCATAAGAATACCAGGATAACATTTCTAGTAAACCATTTTCAAAGAAAAGAAAGTGTCACTCACAAAAAATGCTTTAAGGATAGTTCCTCTTCTTTCCCGCTATTTCCTCTTTCCCGAGCTTCTTGGACGCAACGTTCTAACCCTGGAACGCAAGGCTTTATAATCCTCTGACAGCTTGGTTGGATGCAAGGTTGATAGCTAACGCGAGGTGCAACCTAACTCTTCTTTACTTTTCTTTTGGATGCATCGACCTCTCTTGAACGCAAGGTCCAACTTGGACGCATGAACTGTCGCTCATTTTCCCTCAAGGTCCTATTTATAGCTTTGGAGTAGAGGCTGGTCATACTACTTCTCTTTTTTTTTTTTTTTTTTTTTTTTTTTTTCTCCTTTTTTTTTTTTTTCTTTTCTTTTTTTTTTTTTTTTTTTTTTTTTTTTTCTCCTTTTTTTTTTTTTTCTTTTCTTTTTTTTTTTTTTTTTTTTTTTTTTTTTCTCCTTTTTTTTTTTTTTCTTTTCTTTTTTTTTTTTTTTTTTTTTTTTTTTTTCTCCTTTTTTTTTTTTTTCTTTTCTTTTTTTTTTTTTTTTTTTTTTTTTTTTTCTCCTTTTTTTTTTTTTTCTTTTCTTTTTTTTTTTTTTTTTTTTTTTTTTTTTCTCCTTTTTTTTTTTTTTCTTTTCTTTTTTTTTTTTTTTTTTTTTTTTTTTTTCTCCTTTTTTTTTTTTTTCTTTTCTTTTTTTTTTTTTTTTTTTTTTTTTTTTTGCCACTTGCTTGCTACAAGTCACGCTGCATGCTTAACTAATCAAACATTTATCCAAGCGTGACCTTGCATGAAATACTTAACATGCTTTCTAACACCTCCCACTGAAAAAGTGTCAAGTTTAAATGAAGCCCCCTAGCCTTTATAAGCTTATCTTATACGTCCAACATATTCCAATATACAAACTATTCACTCAATCATATTGTCCCTGTGCGTCCACTGAATTTCTTTTAAGGTTTTAGCTTCATTACTTACTTTCTTTACTCTTTGCCAATGCTTATAACTTCTTCATAATTACCACCTATGCGTTTCATTTCTTTCCCTTTAAGCTCTTGGGTTACATCCTATGCGTTTACCCAAAATTAAAGTTATATTTCCATTTACCTGTAATTAAGCTCCTCAACGCATAGCTGATAGCCACATTCAACGCATAAACTCCTCAACGCATAGCCTTAACAACTCATGGTAGCCACCTTCAACGCATAGCAATCTTTCGATCATAATTACCTTCAACACTAAATATCCTTATCTACGCTTGCTATGATATGCCCAAAAACTCCTTTATCAACACCAAACTCCTTACTAACGCATAATAGACCTTCAACGCATGTTGTTCACGCCTTAAGGTTCCTTGGCTTCTCTTTTCTTTCTACCTTAACACCCTCCAAAGCTAATCCCATAACTTGTTAATTTTCAAAACTAAGTGCGAGCCATGCGTTTTCCTCTTCCTCCTAATTCTCGTTTTCCTTCTTCAAACTTCAATATCAAATTCCTTCCAAATTAAAGTACCACGCATTAACGCTTTTCCATCTATGCGTCAACCAGACTATGCTCCAAAGATACATCTAATTTTTAACTAGTTCCCAAACTATGCCTTCAATCATTCATTCTCACTCCTAGTGGAATATTCATTCTTTTCCTAATGTTATGCATTCAACTAATTTTACTTCTTTTCTTACTAGCCATCTTTAGTACCTAGGTTCTGAGTTAGAGCCTTACACCGTAGGCTGTTAGCATGCAAGGTTTTAATGCCTGTGGGCGATATGTCCCACTTTGCCCCGGGCTTCGCTAATACTCGGACTGCGTTTTCCATTAACTCCGGTGGAGTTGATTCTATTATTTTGTTTCCTTCCGCATCCGCGTTGCCCCAAAACTTATAGATTGCGTTTATTTCCCTTGCGTTGAATGAGACTTCATTTCCTTCAATCACTACCACGTCCTCCTCTTTGTCAATGCGTCCGTTATAAAAGCTGCGGACTAAGTCAGGTTGGATTCAAGGAGTGTTGGAACAGAAATTTCTCCAATCGTGGTGGTCAATAATTTCGGTGATATATGGCGGCAACGGGGCTTCTTCAGGGAGAAATCCCACCACTATCAATAAATCAGGGAACGCCCTGCGTCTCCCTTTTCCATCCTTCTTCTTTGGTGATGCATCCGCCACCTTCTCCTTTCCTTTGGCCTTAGCAGGTATTTTATCCACTGTCTTTTTCTTGCTCTTGGCCGCTTCAGTTGGAACGTCAGTCACTTTCTCCTTCCCTTTGCGTTTCTCTTGGTGAATGCCTGGGAGTTTGGTGACTGACTCCTCTTTTTCTTTCTTTTTCTTCTTTCTCAAGGTGCTGACACCTTGCTCCTCTAACGCATCCTCCCTGATGCGCTCCTTCCGTGTAGGCGAGTGGTGTCTACTTTTCTTCTTCTTTTTCTTCTTGCCCTCCCTCTCTTCTTGGGCATTTATTCCTGCAGCCAACTTCTCATCTTCTTCTATTTGCAGCTCTCTCTCAAGCTCCTCAGTTGCCTTTTCTATTCTTTCTTTTTCCCTCATTTCCTCCTCTAATGCCATAGCGGCTTCGTCAATTTGAGGATCAGGAAGGCCTTGCATTTCCCATTCTTCCTCAGGTCGCACTACCCTGAGCACCTTTTTGCTGGACAATGCGTCCTTAGCAATTTTCTCACTCCTTTTTTAAGGGTTTTGAGCTCTTTTCTTAATTTAGCCCTCTTCTTCTTCATCTTTTCTGCCAACCGATCACAGGATGTTGCCGCAATCGGGAACTCAGGACCGTCTCCTTGCTCTGCGTTTTTCGGCTCTTCATCCTTGGCAATTTCTTGTGATACCCTTCTTTTCTTCCTTATCAGGGGTACCACTTCTTCTTTTTCTTCTCTTTTTCTCTTGGCCTCTGTGGCCATCACAACCTCTGAGTCCAGGGTCATCTTCTCAGGACTGATAGACGCAGGGACTAACCCATGCGTTTTGAATGACTCGCCTACGACCTCCTTGCTGTAGGCAGCGTCTCCTTCCTTATTTCCCCCAGTCTATTCACCCTCCCGAGTCTCTTTTGGCTGACACTGGTCCCCTTTTATCAATGAGGGTGATTCTCGTCTTGCGTCTGAAACGCATGGTTAAAACGGGTCTCGCCGCCATTCAGAATGTGTGCGATCCATTCATCCGGGGAATGCGCAGAGTTCACTTCCCCTTCTCCCACAACCACATCCTCTTGTACTCCTCCTCCCACTTCATCAGTCCCTCTTGTGCTGGGGTGTCTTGATGAAGGCAAAGGATGGTTGACCTCCCCGTCATCCTCGCTCGCCTTTGCGTCTGTTTCCTCTTGAGCAATCCTCTCGAGGATATCGCCGAAGACATTTCGCTCATCTTTGCGGTGGATTTCACCGCTTCCATACAGTGTGCTAGCTTCATCACAAACCGTTCCAGGACCTGGTTGCTCGACTTTGGAGTTTTTCGTGCTTAGACGTTGGTTTCCGACATTGAAGTTTGTGGCGGAAAACTCCTTCACATTCTTCATTCTGTGCTTGGAATGCAGGACTTGACTCGGCTTTTGGGTTTTGGAGTAGGTGTCGGGTCGATTCGGCTCAAGGGTTGAATGTTTAGGACTTCCACGCAGTCGTCTGAGTCAAGGTCGACTACTGGTGGACGGATTGGAGGTCTGACGAATGGTCGGAAAAATGGGGTTATAGGCGGTCTTTTGGCACTAGCCCTGATTTGTGACGCTGAGAAAGTTGGGATAAATGGAGGGCTGGGGTTTGGAGGTCTAGGGTGGACCGAAAAAGCGAAAGGCCTCACAGGTCGGGTGGGTCGGAATAGTGGTGAAGAGAAAAATGGAGCTCGAGGGTTAGGAAATACCTCGGGGACTGGTCGTGGTTCAGATGAAGAAGAAGATGGGGTCGAGTACTGGGTATTGTAGGAAGATATTGGGGAAACATCGTCGGCGAAGTGTTCTTGGTTTTGGGAGTCTGATTGGCTAGACATAGACAAGGGTGTGAAGAATTCAAATAGCCGGAGGTTTGAGAGATGAAGGTTCTGAAAATGGAAAATGGAAAATCGAATCGCGTTGATAAAGGGCTAATTAAGCCGTCGGTAATAAATGCAGATACGCGATATCCGAAATCCCAATGATCTAGGCAAATTTATTGAGCTGCACACCCATCAAGTGTGATGGGCGGCTAATGACGCAAATAAGCACTTGTGGGCTTCTGGAAAAATGCATCGACTTAAAAGACGCATGCGTTCTCCGGTTTGCTCTTTCTAAAGCGCATACATTCAATTGATAAACGCATAACTGATGAACGCATGGTTCTTAGTTCACTTATGCATTGGATGCAACATGAATGGCAGAGTACACGGTGAAATCAAAGTTTGCATTGAAGCTCGACGCATAATTTCATGCTTATTGAATTTGCACTACTCCTAAAACTGAATTCAAAGAATGGGAAATGAATACTGAAAACAAAGTACAAATAGAAGTAAGGAAGCAAGAGTAAAAGAAAACGTCCCTGGAAATTAGGCATTCAGCAATGCAAGGACCTTTCAATGCAAGCTCAGTCATTACACTCGGGTAGGTTAATGGAGGTTTTGTCGATTTCCTGCTCTCCAATGTGGTAGGGTTTTACCCTTTGTCCATTGACCTTGAAAGAGGTGGTTCCGTCTTCATTTGTTAGCTTGACAACACCATGCGAAAACACTTCCTTAATTATGAATGGTCCAGACTAGCGAGACTTCAGCTTACCTGGAAATAAACGTAACCTTGTGTTAAATAATAGGACCTTCTGGCTGACGTATAACGTTTTCTTACTGATATTTTTGTCGTGCCATTTTGTGGTCCTTTCTTTATACAGCTTTGCGTTTTCATAAGCTGAATGTCTTCACTCCATGAGTTCGTTTAATTGAAGCTTTCTTGCTTCGCCAGTTGCATCCTGTTCTAGATTAAGCTTCTTCATGGCCCACATGGCCTTGTGTTCCTACTCTAGCGGGAGATGACACGCTTTTCCAAACACCAACGCATAGGGTGACATGCCTATGGGTGTTTTAAATGCCGTCCTGTATGCCTAGAGAGCTCATCTAATCTCTCCATCCAATCTTTCCTTGATGTGCTCACAACCTTTTCAAGTATGGACTTAATCTCCCTATTTGTTATCTCAGCTTGGCCGTTTGTCTGTGGGTGATTGGCAGTTGCTACCTTGTGCGAGACATTAAATTTTGTCAATAAGTTAGTGATTATGCGATTTATAAAATGTGTACCTTCATCACTAATTATCGCCCTTGGTGTCCCAAATTGAGAAAAGATTTGTCTTTTTAAGAACTTGGACACCGTGTTCGCGTCGTTCTTCGCACAGGCCGCTGCTTCTACCCATTTTGATACGTAGTCAATCGCTACTAGGATGTATTGATTATCGCAAGAAGGAGGGAATGGTCCCATAAAATCGATTCCCCATACATCGAACAACTCAACTTCCAGGATTGAGTTTCGAGGCATCTCATTTCGGTTGGAAATGTTGCCTATTCTCTGACAACGATCACAAGCTACCGTATATGCCCTTGCGTCTTTCAATAATGTGGGCTAGAAATAACCACTCTGTAATACCTCCACAGCTGTTCTCTGTCCCCCGAAGTGTCCTCCGTAAGGTGTTTCATGACAGCTTCTTAAAATGCTATGCGTTTCATATTCTGAGACGCATCGACGCAATATGTGGTCAGGGCTAAGTCTGTATAGATATGACTCATCTTAGTAATAGAACTTACTTTCGTGTCGAAGCCTCTTCCTTTGTTGAGCGTTGAAATCTTCAGGCCATTGGTTGTAGACCAAATAATTCACTATGTCTGCATACCACGGTTCCTGACTCTCTGCGTTCATGATGTGCTCGTCTGGGAACTGCTCCTCTTTATCACTCCAACTTTTTTGGACCTCTTTATTTTCCAACTGAGATAGGTGGTCCGCAACTTGATTCTCGGTTCCCTTACTATCTTTGTTCTCCAAATCAAATTCTTGTAATAAGAAGATCCATCGGATGAGTCTAGGCTTTGCGTCCTTTTTCGCCATTAAATACTTGATCACAGAATGATCAATATAGATGGTCAACTTTGACCCTACCAAATATGCCCTAAATTTGTCAACCGCAAAGACTATGCCTAACATTTCCTTCTTAGTAGTAGTGTAGTTCTCTTGAGCAGTGTTCAATGTTTTGCTGGCATAAAAGATCAGGTGCATGATTTTCTCTTTCCTTTGCCCCAGCACTGCTCCCACTGCATGGTTGCTTGCATCGCACATCAGCTCAAATAGGAGAGACCAGTCTGGTGCAACTAAAACTGGTGCTGAGATTAGGTCCTGCCTTAAAGAGGCTCAAACGCATGCAGACATGCGTTATCAAAGTTGAACTCCATATTAGCTTCCAGTACCGCGCTCAGTGGTTTTGCGACTTGCGAAAATCCTTTATGAATCTTCTATAAAAGCCCGCGTAGCCTAGGAAGCTTCACAAAGTCTTTTCATATGTGGGGTCTGGCAGTTTGGCTATCACATCTATTTTTGCTTGATCAACTTCCAGTCCAACCTTAGAAATCTTATGTCCCAACACAATACCTTATGTGACCATGAAGTGGCATTTCTCCCAGTTGAGGACTAGGTTTGTGTCTTCACATTTCTTTAATACTCGTTCTTGGTTGGCCAAGCATTCATCTTATGATTCCCCAAATACTGAGAAGTCGTCCATAAACACCTCTACTGAATGTTCCAGATATTCGGAAAATATCGCCATCATACACCTTTGGAACGTTCCTGGTGCATTACATAGCTCGAATGGCATGTGTCTGAAAGCAAAGGTGCCATATGGGCATGTGAACGTTGTCTTCTCTTGATCTTCCAAAGCTATCATGATCCGATTATAGCCGAAATATCCGTCAAGGAAGCAGAAGAATTCATTTCTTGCTAGCCTGTCTAGCATCTGGTTGATGAATGGCAATGGGAAGTGATCTTTCTTTGTCGCCGCGTTCAGCTTGCGGTAGTCCATACAGATGCGCCAACCAGTGACCGTTCGTGTTGGTATCAGCTCATTTTTACTGTTCGTAATCACAATCATCCCCCTTTTCTTCGGTACACACTGAACTGGGCTTACCCAGTTGTTGTCGAAGATTGGATAAATGACCCCTATATCGAGCCATTTGATGATTTCTTTCTTCACAACCTCCTTCATGGCTGGGTTAAGCCTGCGCTGCCTTTCTACTGAACCTTCCTTACCCTCTTCCAACCAAATTTTATGCATGCAGTATGAAAGGCTTATTCCTCTAATGTCCGCTAGGGTCCATCCAATGGCTTTGATATGATTTTTCAGTATCTGCAGCAAAGCCTTTTCACGGTCTGTGGTCAATGCAGAGGATATGATGACTGGTAGCGTGCTCTCTTCTCCCAAATATGCATACTTAAGATGCGTCGACAGTGTTTTTAGCTCAAGGTTTGGCGGTTCTTCTAGAGATGGCTTTGTCTTCTCCGTGGATCGATTGCTCAAATCTATGCGTTCGAAACTTGATTTGGAAATCACACCGATTTCCTCCCCTTTTCATCTTCTAATTTATCCAGAATTGCTACATCTTCTAACAATGCGTCTGTAATACTTGCCTTTTCTTCAGTTATGTCGTTAATCACCTGACAAGATTGAAAATCATCAGGATATTTCAACGCATTAAAGACATTAAACTTTACCTGCTGGTCGTCCACACGGATTGTTAGTTCCCCTTCCTGGACTTCAATTAGGGCGCGTCCCGTAGCTAAGAAAGGTCTTCCTAGGATAATAGGCACCTCTCTGTCAACTTCATAATCCAGGATTATGAAGTCGACTGGGAAGATGAATTTGTCCACCTTCACAAGAACATCCTCGATTTTGCCCTCGGGATGCTTGATGGAGCGGTTCGCAAGTTGAAGTGTGACCGTAGTGGCTCGTGCTTCCCTTATACCCAACTTCTTGAATACAGATAGTGGTATTAAGTTTATGCTGGCTCCTAAGTCTCATAATGCCTGACCTACATCCATTCCCCCTATGGAGCATGGCAATGTAAAACTCCCTGGATCTTTCATTTTAGCCGGTATATTGTTTTTGAACAACGCACTGCATTCCTGCGTTAATGCGACTGTCTCAAATCTCCGAGCCTTCTCTTCTTGGATAATATGTCTTTCAGAAATTTGACATAACTTGGCATTTGTTCCAGGGCTTCCACCAACGGAATGTTGATGTGAAGTTGTTTGAGAACATTAAGAAATTTTCTAAATTGGCCCTCATCATGTTTCTTCTTTAGGCGTTGAGGTAAGGGTGGACGCATAGAAAGAGTGGTATCTTGATATTCGGACGCAGGTTCTGCCTGCATTGCTTTTTCTCTCCTCCCTCCTTTCTCCTGCTCTTTAGAAGTTGTGGTGATTGATGATGGCTGTGGATCATTAGTTGGTGCTGTTGGAGTTGGTTGTGGAGTGATGTGAGGTTGCAGGTTTCCTTGCTTCCTCTGGTCTTGCGTTTCAGTGGGAAGAATTTTCCCACTCCTCAATGTCACAGCTTGACATTGTTTTTTACTGTTACCTCGTGGGGGCTTCGATATTACTTGGCGATGCTCCTTGAGGTTTGTTTTTGAGCTCACCTGCAATTTGTCCCATTTGAACTTCTAAATTGCGAATTGCAGTGGCCTGAGTTTGGAGCATCACATCATTCTTACTGATATATTCTCATAGTAGAACTTCCATGGATGATGATAATGCGTTTGCTGACTAGTTTCTTTGTGGTTGATGCCCTTGAATACCTTGGTTGTAAACAGGAGGGTTGCTTCTCTGTGGCTGTTGCTCAATTCCCTGCGTCTGTTGTTGGTTTCCTCCCTATCCAAAGTTAGGATGGTTCCTCCAACCCGGATTATACGTTTTAGCGTACGGGTTGTTCTAAACATAGCAAACGGACTGTGGATTGTAAGGATACATATTATATAGGTGTCCCTCACCACATTGCACACAGCTTATAGATGCTGTCGCATTCATTGTGTCCATCGTAGCAACGGATCCACCTTGGTTGTTCAATGCTATTGTCTTCAGCAAAGATGTCATAGTGGCAATCTGAGCTGAAAGATTAGTGGCAGCATAGTTTCAAGCGTACCAGCTTGCGTTCGTCTCTTGCCAATGGATCGAGATCCATACCCATTATCCATTCATTCATCAGTGTTGCTCGAAATTCTATCAAGAATATCCTTGGCTTGCGTATAAGTTTTGTCCATTAATCCTCCTATTGCTGAGGCGTCAGCCACTGATTGTGATGTTTTGTTTAATCCTCCATACAAGATCTCCATCTGCACATAATCAGGAATGCCATTGTGCAGACAATTTCTTACCAGCCTCTTAAATCGGGTCCAAGCCCCACTAAGAGTCTCTGAATCCTTTTGCTCGAAGGTGACAATCTCTTGTCGCCTCTTTGCACTCACCGTCGAAGGAAAATATTTCTGCAGAAAATTTTCAGCCATTTGTCCCCAAGTTGCAATCTCACCAGGTTCAAACGAATATGCCCATTGTCTTGCCTCATCTTTGAGAGAGAATGGGAATATCATCATCCATATGCTGTCTTCCGGTACTATAACCATGGAGAATGTGCTGTATATCTCCAAGAAGCTTTTCAAGTGTGCATGCGGGTTGTCACCCATTGCACCCCCAAATTGCCCTGCGGCTTGCAACATCTGCAACATTACTGGCTTCATTTCAAGCCTTCCATTACCTTCAAAGGTTGGTTGTAAAATTCCTGGTGCAAAATTATATATGTTCGGCGACGCATACTCCTTCATTGGGCGATTTCTATCATGCGCCAAGAGAATTGAGTTTATCTCTTGGTCTGCATGTTCTTGCGCATCTGCATTTTGCCTAAC
The DNA here is from genome assembly GCA_031780015.1 of Citrullus colocynthis. Taxonomy (NCBI): domain Eukaryota; kingdom Viridiplantae; phylum Streptophyta; class Magnoliopsida; order Cucurbitales; family Cucurbitaceae; genus Citrullus; species Citrullus colocynthis. The sequence goes on from QLSR01000162.1 coordinate 345,577, forward strand.
CCCACCTTGAGGAACTTGAGGCTAATTGTGTTGTGCTTCCATATTTTCTTCTGTAGCTCGGTTGTTCCTTCTTTGTTTATTCTGTCTTGTCCTTCTTCTGAAGGTCCTCTCAATCTCTGGGTCAATATCAAGTGTTGGAATGCTCCCATCACTCATGGACTGTTAGAAGCTTCTAACAGAAGAGAACTTGCTATACTCTTTCGACTGAGGAATCCCTACAACACAAATAATCCAAACAAAAAGATTGAATCAATAGAAAAGTCCTCTGCAACGACGTCAAAAACTTGTTGCGATGCAGATCTGAAGTGCAAAACTTGTTGCTGCATCATCTATTATTATTAAGCTTCCTATGCATTTAACATACTATGTGTTGAACATGCTTAATGTTATGCATTTATGATCTATCAAGTTTTTCTATTCTTAACCCAAGTATAAGCAAAGAAATAGGTATACTCGGTGAGCCCGAGGTCGAACATAGGGACTATGCTGATTCTATAATTCGTTGGATTATTAGAGTTGGAGTGGTAACCAAAAATAGTTGATAAAGATGCATCTAACTAAAGAAAGCGATAACATGTACACTAGATTAAAATATGGTAAATGGTAAGGTATGCGACACAGCAAAGTCAGCTAAAAGGATTAAATGAATGGATAAAAACAGGGTTCGGGTCGGTTAGCATCTAAAATCAGAAACGCATGGCGATATTCTATTCATACTTGCGACTCTTCTCCCGGTTGTCTGCCGCTATGCGTTATATGTCTATACCGCATATGAGAGTGTTAAGTACCAAGGTTATTCTTATAGACAGGTAACGCTTCTTGGCCTTGTCAATTGAGTTCCACAATCACTTACCCTCTCGAGCAGTCTGATTATTACTACTTATATCTATTAGCTAGATGGACATAAGCATTGGATTAAGATTACAATTGACAAGATGCAATAGTTACACTATGGTTATTATTTAGATGCTAATACAACCCGTGACCCTTGAAAGATTAGCTACTCATGGATTCAAAGTAATAAGCGGAAAGTGTAGAGAAAGATAAACATTGAAGAATTTTGGACTAATGAATGGAATACAATGTTAGACAGCTCAATGTCTTAACACAAATCTAAAATCAAAGCTAGAAATAGAGATAGAAAGCATGAAAGGCGTCAATGTCTTGAGTCGCCGGAATGGAAGCGTGAGGTTCTGCTGTGAAGTGGTCAGGCGGAGGGAAGACTCTTCTCTCTCGAGCTATTCGTCTCCGGTTGTCTTCTGGAGAGAACTTTGCTGTCACTTATGAATTCTTCAGAGAATGAACAACACTTTTTCAACTTGCAGGTCTGCCATTTTATAGAAGCTACGTTCGTAATCAGCGGCAAATCTGCATGATTGGAAGTACAATTGATGTTTTGCATCTATCTTGTCTAATTGCATAATTCTCGATTCAATTTAGATCGACCACTTTAGCCACAGATCATGCAAGTCAATCTTCCGATAATCTCTCAAGATTCTGACCTGATTTTTCGCTGCCTTGCATTTCACATGTAAGACACATCTTGAGGTTCTCTGCATTTCTGCACTAAAGTATGTGTTTTAGGCTCATAAACATATCTAAACAATTATCTTCATCAATTTACAAAAGTAAAACGCATAGAGAGATTTATCAATAGAAATTAACTAATACTACCGCATAATTCTCTATTAAACTCTATTTTTCTAAGATAAAGGCAACAATAACTTGTATTTCTACAAGTTATCAATGTGTTTCCATGTAAATGTATATTATGGTTTAGCATTGAAAATATTTGAAGGATGCTAGTTACTAACCGAGTTTTACGAAAAACATGCTATTTGTTAATTTATGATTTTACGGAAGCATGATCATTGTTAAAAAAATTGTGGAAGTCTGAGATGTTATAAACTCGTGAATTTTTATTATGTTATTTTCAAAGCATTTTGTTTTTGAATTATGTTTAGACTAGGCTCCCAATACTGAAGGACTTGGAGAAGCCATGTGGGTAACCGGGATATAGAAATGGTTCCCAATGCTGAAGGACTTGGAGAAGGCATGTGGGTAACCTGAGTATAGAGATAACCCTCAATGCTGAAGGACTCGAAGAAGGCATGTGGGTGGCCTAAATCTCGTATATGGGACCCGATACTGAAGGACTTGAGAAGGCATTCAGATAATCCATGATATGATATCTAAGTGCACATAGAGGTATGATAGATGCTGTTCTGTTCAGATTACTCCACACAGTTAAGCATATTCGATGTTGGGTGTGTCGTGATTTCTCCGCCTCAACTAAGGATTTTTTTACGTTCAGTAGTGTTGAGCTCCACTCTGCCTCAACTAAGTAAAATGTTTTGTAAATATATTGAATTTTCATGTTTCTTTTCGGAAAATAACATATATGGTATGACAACTCTACTTGAGCATGTTTTGCTTGGATATGGGAATGAACTGATGTTATTTACTTATTGTCATAAATTGATTTCGGTTTTGATTAGTTTCCGAGTTAAAGGAAGGTTTTTACTAAATAAATCACTCACTGGGCAACCAGCTCACGTTTTCCCTGTTTTTCTGTTTTCCAGGTAGTGAGCAAGTTTGGGGTGCTTAGCGTACATAGCAACTCGTCTAGGCCTACCACTATCGACGTCTGTGAATTTAGAGAATTGTAAATAGTTGACCTTAAACTTATGTTATACATATAGAGGGTTAAGGGCGGTGATTAACGAACTTATGTAAATTAAAGGTTGAATGTAGATCACACTTTCTCCTAGGTTAAGAGGGTACCCAGGAGGGGGTGTGACACAACTCACCTCATGGACGCAAGGTAGCTTCTCTTTGCTCCCCATACAACTTGACAAATGCATGGGTATTCCCTCTGCCTTGTCGATGAAGTTTCTTTTCCTTGTCAACGAAGTTCTTTTCTGTAAGCCCCGTACTTGTCATTAAGAGAAAGTAAGTAAAACGAAATTATGGGGCAAGTAAGTAAAGAAAATTTGCTAAGTTGGGGGAGAGTGAAAATGGTTAAGTGTTGGCCATGCGATGAGTGACCATGCGTTGAGGGATATTTAAGATTGACAAGAGTTGCCGCTGTTAAGCATGTGTTGAAGAGGGCAGCTCGGCGGGGAGAAAGATGTGAAGGGAGAAGGGTGCCATATGCGTTAATAGAAGTATGCGTTGAAGGCTACTATGTGCTAGAAGTTGGCATCGCTATGCGTTGAGATGGCCTATGCGTTGAGGAATGGTATGCGTCGGACATAGAAAAGTGGGCGAGAGGGCCATGCGGTAATCAGCTATCGAGCTTGAAGCAATCAGTGGCATAGTAAGTGGAAACTATGCATTGCTGAAGCCATGCATGGAAGGTGGCGCTGGCTAATTCTAGAAGGAGGATGAAGTTAGAACTGGTAAGTCGGTGATTTATAGTGACATATAAAGGAGTGCATCGAATAATTAAGCCTTTTGGATATATTTTCAAACTCAGATTAACTCTATTTCGCAGACAAACAACGAGGAGAGGTAGAAGAAAGTACTTGAAATAGAATTTGAGTAGAAATCAAATTAGTTTCGTGATGATTTTGAAGCTGGAACCAAAAGCTTGATTGTTGCTGATAAACTTGAACACCAATCGGTGTTTGAAAGAGAGTGAACTGAGGGCGTCAAAGCAAGAACTGAAATTTTGATGAATAGTAACCGGAGTTGAACTGCTAAAAGCAGGACAGCCGAAGTTATTTGGGAATAATTCTCAAATGAAGATGAATCATGACCTGAAATTTTGAGTAGGATAAAGGAAGAAGTTTGAAGGGAAGGAAGGAAACTGTGATATCAAGTGTCGCTAGACAGTGATATCGCTAAGGAACGGGAGAGTGAGCAGCGGAACGGGTGTCGCTGATAAACGCAAAGGGCTCTGCGTCTCACAATTCTCGCTGAAGTCTCGCTAGGCCAAGAGGAGCTCGAAAAAACATACAATCCACTCGGGGCCTAAGACAAACTGTGAGTGACTCTCAAATTGTCCAAAGATTATCGTTATTATTGTACAAGTGGGAGAGAATATATAATAGGTGAATTCCTATATGTGTGCTATTTAAATGCAAACCATGGCCGAAGGACCCTGTGTGAAGGCCTATGGAGATACATAGTGCTGAAGGACCATGAGTGAAGGCACTAGTGAGATTGACTGAGATAGTTTCTAATGCCGATGGACCTTGTGAGAAGGCATATAAAAACCAGTATATGATGGCTCAGTGCTGAGGGACTATGGGTGAAGGCACTTGAGCAGTGATTTAATATTGAGACTCAATGCTGAGGGACAATATGAGAAAGCACTTGGAAGTTGAGACGCCGAGGGACTGAATGTGAAGCGTATGAATATATGAATACTAGCAGTCGAAGTATGAGGTTAAGAGCGTTGAGTTTTGCTCCACCACTCATTAGATAAATGTTTATGTTTCCTTGTTAAATGTCACAAGTAGCCCAGTAAATTGTATAAGTAAGCTATATAGTAGTTTTATGATCAGCATGAATTCGAGGATTGAATTGAAACTGATAATTTAGTCACTCACTAAGCTTAAGCTCACGCCTTTTGCTTATTGTTGTTTGTTTCAGGTAGCGAGTGTGTCCGGGACGCCTAGCCTACAGAAGATCCTCGTCTAGGCTTACTTGGCTTTAGTACTCTGGGATAGTTGTACATACCCAGTCTAAGCACATATTTTGTTGTATATGATCACTATGGCATAACGAGTGTGGAGTTTTGTAACATATGTAGAACAAATACACCTGTATGATAAATTATAGTACTGAGAAACCTTATGTATAACTTATGATTACCTTATAACGTTCTCATCAGTATAGAAGTTTGTACATTTGATAGGTTTTCGACTATGCTTCAGTATACAAGATAACGCATATATGTATAGGTTGCACCTACTCTTGGGTTAAGAGGGTAATCTGGGAGGGGGTGTGACATTTTCTCTCTCTCGTTTCTTTTCATCTCAGACTCAAAGTGATGTCCTTTCCTCAGGAACTCAAGCCCTATTTATAGGAGTTGGATGACAAGCCTTGTCATCCAATCTCTTCTCTAGCCTTGACACTTAACCCTGCTACATGTCTCCAACATGCCTTACTTTTGCATGCAAGACGATACCTCCTAGTTGGGATGTGTTCAACTCAAAATCCACCACTTCCTACTTCTCTTATACCATTGGACCCATCCTCTAGCTTTTCCCGAGCTTCACCTTGCGTCCAACATTGCTTTAGGATTTTTTACCATGCGTTTCGCTTGGCCTTACTTCACATACCATGCATTCCACATGAGATTCCTCTTCAACCATGCATTTTAGCTCTCTTGTTTCCTACCATCATGCATCCAAGATTCCTTGCCTTCAGGTAATTCATCATATAACTTCATCATGTGCTTCATTTAAGTAAGCCTCACACTTAGCTTTGGAAGTTAACAATCTATAAATAATGATTATGGAAGATGACAAGCTGAAGGAAGTAAGTAAAGAGTGGCCGATAGCTTTAAGGCATGAGTTGTTAAGTGTTGAAGGTGTGCCTATGCGTTGGTTGATTGAAGCAAGAGTTCATGAGAGTGAGCATGGGTAATGGCTGAAAATAGTGAAGAAATTGTGTAGACGAGCCAAAGCATGAAGGTTGAAGTGTTGGCTTGTTTGGGGGGATGCGTCCAACTTGCTATGCGTTGATGAGGTTGTTACACCAGCAACTATGAGTTGGTTGAGATTCGGTAGGGAGATTGCGTTGTCGTTGGCGAAGTATGCGTTCAACGGTGCTATGATTCAGACGCATGGTGCGATGCGTCCAAGCTAGAGTCTAGACTTACGATGCGTCTAAGCTAGCATCCAAATTTGGGATGCGTCCAAGCTTGCTAGGCATTCAAGCCAGTATCCAAGTATGTTGGCGGTTGGGTTATATCGTTTAGCGGGAAATAAAATAAAATAAAGTAAAATAAAATAAAAGAGAAAGTGGAGATAAGTCGGTAGCGTGTTTAAATGTGTAAAGCTAAATTTTCAATCATTTTCTCCATCTCAAAAGCTCCAATCGATCCTATTTTTCAGCTGAGTGACAAAGAGAGGTAAAGGAAACAGTTTAGGGCAAATTCGTCCAGAATTTTGATCGATCTTGTGGTGTAATTGGAGCTACAACAAAAGGGTTGATTACTGTCATGCAATCTGAACAATGTTCGGTATTTTGAGGATAGCTTGCTGTGGAGATCAAGTTTAGGGCTGAGAATTTGAGGTCGATAAGTTAACTCAATTCTTAGCAACTTTTGTCATAGTTTATTTATTATTTATTATTTTTTTGATTTTTTCTTTCTAATTATTTAGAATCCATTTAATAGATTTATATATTTACTAGATTTATATATTAAATTATTGTTTATAATAAGAATATTAGTTTTTACACCTCTTGAGTTGTCCAAGGAATCCATTGATTGCAAATGGTGGGAAGGATGTTTGAATTGAAGTTGAAGGGAAATATGTAAAATTTATGGTGAAGGTGACTGATACAGATTTGCTAAGCAATTTGGAGCAGTTCGAAGTTATTTGTGAACATCTATCAAATGAAATGGAGTTACGTTATGAAATCTTGACGTAAGCTAGGAAATACATTTCTTTACAAGTTCATAGAAGGGAAGAAGTTCTAAATTTGGCTGGAAATACGATTTGTAACAGACAGAAGTGAGAATGAAGCTGTGGAAGATAAGTATCGCTGGACTGCAAGTAACGCTAAGAGTTTAAGCGTGAGAAGCGAGACGGGTAACACAGGTATCCCTAGAAGCCTTGCGTCTCAATATTCTTGCTTGGTATTGCTAGGTCTCGCTGATCAGGTGAGTGTCGCTAGTCTTGCTACCCTAGTACCGCTAATGTCGTGTAGTGTAGTTCAGTCTCGCAAGTGGTCTCGCTAGCAGAGTTGAATCTCGCTCACTAAGGTTTATTGATCAAATATGAGTGCTTAAAGTTTGTTGGTTATGGAAAGGAAGTTTAGGGAAGCCTAACTCGAGAAATGTGTATTTTCAGGCCAGGAAGAGCTAAGAAATGCATATAATCCACTCAGGGCCTAGGACAAGTAGTGAGTGACACTTTTCTTCTTTAAAAATGTTTTCATTGAGATGGTGTAGCTCGGATATCCTATGATGATTTGAAAGCATGATATTATGATTGAAACTTATGAGTTTTATGTGCATTGCATGAATTTATGAAAAATATGCTGTTTATTGATTTATGAAATTATAAAAAGCATGTTGACGATAATATAAGATTTTATGAAAGATTTGGAAATATGAAACTTATGAATTTATAATATGATGTTTTCACGTTGAGTATTTGTAAAATCTTTGAAATGGCACCCAAAGCCCAAGGACTCGGAGAAGGCCAACGGGTAGCCTGAGTGTAGAAAAGGTACCAACGCTGAAGGACTTGAAGAAGGCAAATGGTAACCTAGATATAGAAATGGGACCCCAATGCTCAAAGACTTGGAGAGGCATATGGGCAGCTCGGGATAGGCGAATGGTAACCTAGATATAGAAATGGGACCCCAATGCTCAAGGACTCGGAGAAGGCATATGGGCTCCGAATTATGATACCTAAGTGTATATTGAGGAATGTACGATGTTGATATATTGAGATTACTCCACACAGCTAAGGATAATCGACGTTGAGTAGCGTTGAGCTCCGTTCCGCCTCAACTAAGGAAAATAAATTGAAATCAATGGAATTTTCTTTAGTATCATTTTCTGAAATGAGCACGATTTGTATGACTATGACTTATATTGAGATTTTATACGCTTTGAGTTTAAATGCTTTTACTATGACAGTTTTCGAGCCAAAGAGGTTTTACGAAACTAGTCACTCACTTGGCAAATTAGCTCATGTTTTCCTTATTTTTTGTTTTTCAGATAGCGAGCGAGTCCGGGGTGCTTAGCCTACGCAAGATCTCATCTGGGTTTACCAATGGTCTTAGTACTTTGAAAAATTGTAAATATTCGAACTAGTTCATGTGTTGTACATATAGAGAGGGTTAAGGGAATTATTGCGTAATCATGCTTTTATATGATTGAAATGAAAAGGATGTGTGTTTGCCAAGTTGACTGTGGTATATATTAAAGTAGTTTATGGTTATAACTGTTTATTAGGAAATTGCAGAGTTTATGGTTGATAGTGGATGTTGTAAGAGGGTCGGTGTCCGCTGTCATCACACTTCTTCCTGGGTCAAGAGGGTACTTGGGAGGGGGTGTGACAATTTAACTCCTTTATGCGTCCATGATGCCTTTCTCAAAGTTTATGCATCTATCTTTCCTCCCTTATGTGTTCTACTCTTGTTTCCTTAGGCACACTTCCCTTGCTTTCACCATGAATCATCCAACACTTGGCCATTTTTCTCCAAGATCTAGGGTATGCATCCAATACACCCAAAACTACCTTGTACTTAGCCAAAATCTTACTCCATGCTATCCTTCTATGCGTTCACCCTAGCATGAGCAACTTGATCTAGTAGTTTCTCTCTTACTCAAGACAAGTTGGTTTACTCGTAGTCAAAAATCCTTCTTCATGCGTTTATCACCTTCCTCTTGCTCTTAGGGTTTGTTTTTCAACTAGTTAAAGTCATCCAATCCTTCTGCTAAAGTCTCCCCGAGTCATGGACTATGAGTCCATCAGGACTCGTTTGGCTTTAGTGTCTCTTTCAACCACCACAAGCTCTTTAATACTTAGTCAAAGGTTGCCCTAAACTTCCCTCGTGCATTTAAGCATGATCCCTATGTGTTTAAGCTCTTATATCTCCTCTAGTGGCTTGTGTTTCAACCTTGGTTCTAAGCTATCAAGCTAATTCTCAAGTATGCTTCCAACTCTGCCCTCTTCAACACTTAGAAATTTCCTCTTCCTCCAATGTCCTATACATTGCTTGTTTCCAACATAGTTGTGACACTTAGAAAATTCTACAACACACTTACTTCTTTGTCGTCCAACACTTTAGAAAAATCACCTACTGTGGTTTTCTCCCAAACTCTTTTATGACTCATTCTTTTCTTAAAACTCAAGCTTGCACATACATTTTTCTTTCTTTCATTCTTGTCAATGCATGGACCCCCTAAAACAATCAAACTTTGTTTCATAATTTCCTATTTCATAATTTTCCTAACTCTACAGGCTTGTGCTACACTTTTTACCTTCAAGGTTCACTAGTTCCTTCTTTTCTTAGCATATATGTTCTATGTCAAAATTATGGGTTTCACATTAGGCTTTTTGAGGTTAGTTCTGTGTGCACATATGAAAGTATTGACGTCAATTGTATTGAATTCGTTTTACATTGCTAAGGATATCGATGTTGAGTGTGTTGAGCTTGCTCGACGTCAACTAAGGTTTGGATACGGTTATGTGGTGGTTATATGATTTATACTTGTGCAATGAATGTTTTTATGACTAAGAAAGCCAAGTATGCTAGTTTTCTAACATGTTATTGATATTGAGCTTCTAAAAATATTAAGATTGTTTTGTTAACAAGTTTTTCAAGTATGTTTATTAAGTATGATTTGAACTGTTGGTTAATGTTTACAAGCATGTTAAATGTTTCCTAAACTCGTTACTCGTTGAGCATTTCCAGCTCACCTTCTCCATACGTTTTCTTTTTCTCCCCCAGGTACTAGAGGAGTTCCAAGGACCTGGCCACCACGAGCACATCTACCACCATCATCAGAATTTCATTTTCTCATCCTAGTACATAATATGTTTGTAGGTTTTGGTTGGAATGCACATATGTCATTTGTTTATGGGCTATATAATGTAGTTATGTGATTGTGACACTTCTAGTCGGATTTGTTGTGAGCTCAAAACTTGTAAATCAACTCTTTGAGAGAGTTTTCTCATCGTGTTCTTCATTTTGAAACTTTTGTGAGGGTTGCTTTTGATACCAAAAAGGAGCGATTATAATGGTTTGATCATTATCCATAGAAAAAATTGAGTATGCTCTTGAAACTCACAAAAAAAGCAGTGTAACGGTTGAGCTCTGATCGGTGGAAATAGTCAACAAATTTTCTAGTGACATACCTAAGATGAGCTTAGGGTTGTGCCGAATCACTATAAAATTTACGATATCATTTTCTCTATCTCTCTCTTAATTTATTTTGCAATTAATTTTTGCTATTATATTTTATTGCATGGAATTAATTACAATTTTTAATTCTTGAGATAAATTGTTCATATTTTTATATTTTCATTGGTCGTTATTGAATTTCTATATTCATTACCAATCTTTTTATAAGAATTAAATAGGGTGCTTTAAAGTGTGATTGTTAATTTTTTGTTTAATTCAAAGTGAATTTATTTGCATAAAACTATTGTTTAAACTACTTATTTGTAAAGAGTTTGTTTAAATTAGTTTTAATAAACCCTATTCACCCCCGTCTATGGTTGCCATACCGATCCTACACAAAGGTTGGTCAGGTGTCCATCTGTTGTATTTGTGGCATCTATTGAGCTGTTTGCCTGACCACAAGGCTATTTGTGGGCATGTTACGGAAGCCAGAACCCTTGTTGTGTGCTTGAGAAGTAAAGAGAAAGCTGGAGGTTGAAAGAGCGTTGCAGGCAATGATGAAGGGACTCGAGTACGAAAGATTCTCGGAAAAGGTGAGTGATAACCTCTATGTTCTTCATGCTAAGGCTAGTTATAGATGCATGATGTTATTAGTATCATTAAGTATGTTTTGCTATATGTTGGAAAATTTGATAAGCATGTTGGTTTGGCCACAAAGATTATTGAAACTTCAAATAATTAATACTCGAGCAAAGTGTTATTTGGGGTTATGTTTGTACTTATGAGTTAAAGCATGCTTGTACCCTTAAGATGAGAATAACAAACTTAATGTCGAAGGATCATGAGAAAGCATTGATATTTTCACACGGACCCAATGTTGAAGTACGTTGAGAAGGCATATGGGCAGCTTAGCGATGCATAGGATGGTTAGAGGATCTAAGGATCTAGTTTATGATCCTATGTTGGGATTAAACCTCATGGGATGGTCACGGGGTTGTCGGAAACCTAGTTCTTGATCCTGTGGGAAGTATCTCTTGCGGGATGGTCAGAGGACCTACGGGTCTGGTATTTGATCCCTTAGAGGTAAGTCAATGTGCACATAGGGAACAATTTAAACTTAGCTGAGCTGTGTGTGTCGGCTAAGTAGTCAGGAATACGATATAAAGGCTAAGGTTAAAAGAGTAAGGGTACAACTTGGAGGAAATAAGTATTTGTTGAGTCGTGTGTCGCGGACAAGGTAAAAATAGGACCTAAGAAACAAGACTTAATTTGTAGAGTCGTGTGTTGCCAACAAGATGAGAATACAACTTAAAAGGTAAGTTATGTTGCAAAGCCGTGTGTTTTGTTGCCATAAAATAAGAAGAGGCTATGGTTAGGTGGGCAAGGTTGAACTAGAGGAAAAGTACATACGATACAAAGAACAAGAGACTAAAAGCTAAGCTATGTTTATTTGTGTTGTTCATTATATTATGTTTCATGTTATACTACGTTGGTTATATTTTAAAGTTTAAGGGTCAAGAAGTAGTAATAACTTGTAAAATACAAGTTATTATTGTATTTCTTTTAGAAAAATAGAGTTTAAATAGAGAATCATGCGGTAGTTTGGGTTAAATTCCGTTGATAAATCTCCCTATGCATTTTACTCTTGTGAATTGATGAAGATAATTGTTTTAAAGCTTTTTGAACCTAAAACACATGATTTAACGCAAAAATGCAAGCAATCTATGGATGCGTTATCAATCTAAAACGCAAAGCATCGGGAAATCAATCTGAAACGCAAGGCAGGGTAAAATCAGACAAGAATCTTGAGAGATTGTTGGGAGATTCATGTGCTTGATCTGTGGCTAAAGTGGTGGATCTAAATTAAACTGGAAATCACAAGATTAGGTGAGATAGACGCAAGGCAACAATTCAGCCTTCAAACATGCAAATTTGCCAGCAATTGTGACGCAGCATCTATAAAAGGGCAGACCTGATGGTTGAAAAGGTTGTTGGTTCTCTCGGAAGAATTCCTAAGTGACAGCATAATTCTCTCCAGACAACAATCAGAGAAAAATAGCTTGAGAGAGAAGAGTCTTCCCTCCGCTTGACCACTTCACAGCAGACTTCACGCTACCATCCCGGCGAGCTTAAGAACATTGAGAAGCCATTTCATGCTTTCTACCTCTTTCTTAACTTGTGTTTTCGTTTATTAGCAAGAGATTGTATTTTCTAAAACATTTATTTCGTTCATCAATCTACACATCTTTTGTCACACCCCCTCCCAAGTTTACCTACATAACCCGAAAGGAGATGTGAGGACAGTATACATCACCCCACTTGTGACGCATACCATCTGTCCCTTCACAAACATTCTGAACTGTTCACCCTGTAATCTCCACATTCTAAAACATATCAAACATCACATATGGAAAAGTATATATAAGCCAAAACGAAATTTTCTCAACTCCTTTACATGTCCTTACACAACCCATAGTCCAATCCCTGGTAATTATACATACATATCTACATGCCACCTAATTAAGGTTTAACATACAACTGACTCTTCCGCAAGTCGAATTATTCAGAGTCTCGAAGCTTAAGCAGGGCGAGTGGGAGTAGGCAAAGCACCAAAAACGTCCTTGCTACCTGGAGGGGAAAGAAAACATTGAAAACATGAGCTAAAGGCCCAGTGAGTGACAATTTTAACAAACCATTTTAGTTCGGAAATCATCAGTAGTAAAACTATGCTCAACATTAAACATAAAACATGTAATCACTTCAAGTACATTAGTTATAATAAACTTAATTGCCCTTATCACCTCATACATGATTTTCAGCAAATCATAAGAAAACAGTTTAAGTGCAGTACTTTTCCCTTAGTTGAAGTAGAGCAAAACTCAACACCCCAACGTCGAAAGCATATAAGGCTCGATGCGGAGCAAGACTCAACGCACCAGCATATAACCTCTATGTGCACATAGGAATATGGCGGGTTGCCCATGTACCTTCTCATGTCCTTGAGTACTGGGTCCCGGGGAAACTCACATGCCTTTTTAGCATTGAATCTCCTCTAAAACATTACATAGGCGGGTTGCCCAAATACTGGGTCCTGGGGAAACTCACATGCCTTATTAGCATTGAGCCTCCTCTAAAACATTTTCCTTTTTAGAAACAACATTTCATACAACCATTCGTACACAAATCATTCATAAGAATACAGGGCAATTTTTATATCAATAACATCTCATAAACATGCTTTTCAATAGCTTTAAGAACGTAACGTATGCCTCATAAAGCATTTAATCACAAATTCACATTTCATTGGAAAATCGAACTATCATGTTCAACAAAATCGTTTAAAAGTAAAAGAAGTGTCACTCACAACTCTTTCTAGGCCTTGAATGGATTATAAGCCTTTCCTATCTCTTCTTGGCCTGAAACAAAGATTTTCCCTTGTTATACTTCTTTCCATTCACAAGAACATAAACAACAACTTATCATATGCTCAGTGTTTATAGCATATCATGTGGTTAAGCTTTCATTAGTTTATTTTCAAGCCTTAACTCTAAAGCTATAACTACAAGTTGTCCCTTACCCTTCTGCTATACCTTGATTTCCAAGAACACCTTACGTGCAGCTCACTTGCTGTTATATCAACACTTGAGCCTTAGTTTCTCCTTAACAAAGCTGACTGTTACAGCTTGATGTCTCTACTTAATCCCTGCTAAAAACGTATTTCCAGCCCATATTAAGACTTCTTCTCTTCTACGAACTTGTAAAGAATTAAGTTCCACAGCTTACCTCAAAATTTCAGGGATTAACTCTTTTTCGTTCTCCAGTTATGCCAAAATTACTCCGCGTTACTCCGGATTGCATAGCAGTTCTGTAGTTACTGCTTTTACCTAAAGATTCATGTGATAAACTTCGGTTTCAGCTTAACCATTCTTCATAATACTTGCTAGGAATTATGTTAACTTACTAACCTCAAAATTTCAGCCCCAAACTCGGCTTCCTTGTGTCGTTCTACTCCAAACAACAACCACTATTCAGTCTGTGCGTCTATGATCAGTCCTCTGTTCTAGCTCG
>QLSR01000163.1:0-17948 GCA_031780015.1 Citrullus colocynthis
AAGAAATTTGTATCTAACGTTGATATCCCCGTTTCCATCCATCTAATTAGATGTGATTTCATGTACCCTCATAAACTCGAGCATTACAATAATATTTTAGAATGGAATTGATTTAAAGGTTGTTGAGTCTCTTTCTAAATAAGTTAACATTCTATTATTCTATGTCTCATTTTAATTGTAGTTGTCATTATGATCAAAATTATAGTTGTTGTGACATGAGAAAGGGAATTGTTAATTAGTAGCGAATAGCATTGTGCATGTGAGTTATATAATAGGACAAAAGCATGGTAGATGGAAAAAACAACAAATTTAAATGAAACAGAAGCAAGTAAGACAATAGTTTGGGAAAAGAAAACGTTTTAGGGTGTGAGATAATGCTAAAAAACTAATATATATTATCTATTATTTGGATGCTGTAATAGGAGAAAGAAATATAAAATATCCATGCACATGTACGAACAATGGGGTTGAGAGTAGTATAAATATGGAATGGGTATGAAGTAGATTTACAAGCTAAGCTAAGCAAGCAAAGAAGAATAATAATTTCAAAAAATTTTTTTGTTGGTTGATAGTAAAAGTTTGTTGATATGGCGACGCCAGAAGCCCCCATCGTCCCGAATGTTGTGAAAGGTGGTTATTGGCTAGCAAGCACGAATGGTGTACTTCCTTTAGCCAATATCGATGCTACGCTTTTCACCCATCTATTTGTTGGTTATGCTTCTGTTGACTCTACAACTTATGAAGTTACCATAGATCCTTCACAAGATACCTTGATCAATGAGTTCAGTTCAACTGTGAAAATGAGGAACCAAGACGTCAAAACATTATTGTCCATTCAAGGAGACAGTGCTGTATTTGCTAAAATTGCCAAGGAGCCAACAAATCGCGATGTGTTCATCAAATCCTCCATTAAAGTAGCCAGAGATGGTAAGTTTGATGGTCTGGATCTTCAATGGCTATATCCATCTTCTGCTGAAGAGATGAAAGACTTTGAAACTCTGCTTAATTTGTGGCGCAAAGCTGTTGCGGAAGATGCTACTAATTTGAGTCTTCCAGAGTTGTTGCTTGTTGCCACCGTCTCCAACGTACCATACCTCATCCACAATATTCAATATCCAGTTCAAGCAATCAAGCAAAAATTAAGTTGGGTCAATGTCATTTCTTATGACTTTTACACCCCATCTTCCTCAAATGATGCTACAGGACCATCTTCGGCATTCCACAATCCAAGAGACAATTCCCTGTCTGCACAGTTTGGTATCCAGTCATGGATCCAAGCCCTTGGTAAACTTCCTCATAAGCAAATTGTATTTGGAATTCCTTTCCATGGTTGGGCTTGGAAACTTGCCAACTCTCACCAACACCGAGTGTTTTCCAAAGCGGATGGTGTAGCTCAAGGGGACAACATTTTACCAAATGGACAAATCTACTACTCTAATGTGATTCAGTTTATAAACGATAATCAAGCTGAAGTTGAGAGCTCCGACAAAAGTTTTTTGATTGCCTACACTTATTCTGGCACAACCTGGATTACCTACGAAAGTGAATACACAATTGCAAACAAGATTTCATTGGCAAAATCCATAGACGCGCTTGGTTACTTTGCTACCAACATTGCAGCTGATGATGCAGTTAACACTCTTGCTAATGCTGCTAAATCTAATTGGTGAAACATTTCATTCATTTCCCTACCTATCTTTAATTTACATATATAGTTCCATTAAGCATCCAATAAAATGGCATGCACGTGCTTGTGTATGCTTTGCCTCCTGTGTGTTTAATTTCTATGTTTCAAACTTTGTTTTCTGCTCTACCTTGTTCAAGGATATTATCATATAATATATCAACTTTTATTTTGGTTTCTTTATTTTCTCTTATCTTCATTGTAACACTTTTCAGGAGATGATGATATGAACTTCAACCTTTGCTTCTCCCATTTCCAAATTCATTTTTATTTAGTTTATACAACGAGAAAAGGTAATTGATCATAAACGATGCAAAACATGTCTCAAAGTGATGATCGATCAAGAATAAGTGTTTTCACATTGAACGATTAAATTGTAACTATCTTTTTTTTTAAAAAAAAAAAAACCATTTAATTATATATATGCTTTTTTTTAATTAATATTTTGACTCCGCAGTAGTAAATTAAACAAAAATGTTAGTTTATGTTAACTTTGTGTAAGTGTATGTTCTTTTTCTTTTAACTTTTGAAAGTGATCTTACATTCATCCAAAAAAAAAAAAAAAAACTAAAAAAACATTATTAAATTTGAGTGAAAAAAAAAAAAAGTGGGTGGTTAAGAAAAGTAGAAGAAAAATTAGGAGGCAAATAAGAATTTAAAAGAGAAAAAATATAGAGAGTTGTGAAACATAAACCATAAAGTTCCTAATAATTTATAACTTAAAAGCTCGGATCAATTTGAATGTAACAATTAACAAAAATATAGGAGACTAATATCGAATTAATAGTTCACGAGTGTAATTGTATCAAACTACAAATGCAAGACGCACTTCTATGTCTCTTAGAATTTGAGTCCATTTCGTATACTAGTCAAGAAACCCGTGCAATGCATGTGAAATCTTGTAGTTCTAAATTATTATTTTTAAATAACGATTTTTAGTATATAATAAATAAATATTATACAATTTTGTTTTAGTTACCATCAATTTTTAAAAATTAGACAATGTAAAAATTTTTATTTTAATGTTCTCATATTATAATTTTTTCAAAAATAAAAATAAAAAATCTTCTATCTAATACAAAGAGAGAAATTTTGGTATTAATATTCTAGTATTGTAATCCATATAGGGGTTGTTTTCAAATATAACAAAATGAGCCAAAATATTTACAAATATAGCAAAATATTATGTTCTAATAGACAATGATAGATGATTGTAATTTATTAGTGTCTACCAGATTACCATCATTTATCACTTATCTAGTGGTGATAGAGACTGATAGATTCCTATTAGTATCTATTGTTATCTGACACCGATAGACAGAGACTTTTTACTATATTTGTAAATATTTTCAGCGATTTTGTCATTTAAAACAATTACCCTATATATAATGCGTTTTTATTCTAATATTATTGTCACACCCCCCAAGTACCCTAACCTAAGAGGAAGTGTGAGGACAGGCAACACCGACTCTCTTACGGCATCCACTGTCAACCTTATACCTTGACCAATACCTTATAAGTAGTTTCATACAAAGATTAAACAACATACTCTTACTGGATTTAAGCTTTCATACATACATCAATTTACACTCAAAACCCAAAGATTTACATAGGTTCATCAAAATCGCCCTTAACCCTCTATATGTACAACATAAAAGTAAGTTCAACTATTTACAGTGCTCAAAATTCTCAAACGCTGACGATGGTAGGCCCAGACGAGTTGCAGTATAGGCAAAGCACCTTAAACTCCTCGCTACCTGAAAAACAGAAAAACAAAGAAAGTATAAGCTAGGATGCCCAGTGAGTGACATATCTAGTAAAAACCTTCCTCAAAATTAGAAAGTTAATCAAACCGGAGTTACTCTATGATAATATGTGAATAACAAGAATTCAGAGTCAAATCAGATATGATCATTACAGAAAGAGATTCACGGAAATTCAATTTATTTTAGAAACATTCTCCTTAGTTGAGGCGGAGTGTTGCTCAACGCTACTCAACGTCGAAAACATCCTTAGTTGGGGCGGAGTAGTCTCAACACACCATCGTCGAAAATCCCTAGCTGTGTGGAGTAATCTCAACACAACAGCGTTTATATACCTCTATGTGCATATAGATATCATATCCTGGGTTACCCGAATACCTTTTCCAAGTCCTTCAGTACCGGGTCCCATACATGAAATTTAGGCCACCCACTTGCCTTCTCCAAGTCCTTCAGCATTAAGGGCTATCTCAATACTCAGGTTACATGCCTTCTCCGAGTCCCTTAGCATTGGGAACCATTTCTATATACCGACTACCCACATGCCTTCTCCGTGTCCTTCAGCATTGGGAGCCGTCTCAAAACATTATTCAAAAACAATATGCTTTGAAAATAACATAATAAAAGTTCATGAGTTCATAACATTTCCAAATCTTCTCAAACTCATTAATAATCATCAATGCTTTTTCATGAAATCATAAGCTAATAAATAGCATGCCTTTTAAAATACTCGTTTAACAACTAGCATGCTTCAAATGATTTCCAACGTAAAACATATAATATGCACGTACATGCAAATACATACTTTTCTTTTCAAGCAAATCATCCTCATGACACATTAAAACCCATGAAAAGCATAAACATGTATACATGTTTCCAAACATAATCGTATTTCATGAAAACTTGGTTTAAAGTAAGCTCATTTTAAAATAAAATTGTCACTCACTACTTGTCATGGGCTCTTAGTGGGTTATACGCCCTTCCTAGCTTCTCTCGGTCTGAAATAATACGTTCCCTTTGTTAGATTTCCTTGAATTTCCTTTTTACATAAGAAATAAGCCTTAGATATGCATAATATTTATTCCTGTGACCAAACTACATAAAGAAAACCATCATCTTGACTATATTCCATGAAAAAATGCTCAACCGAGGTTATACTTCATTTAAGAGTTTATTAATAATCAAGATTTAAACCATTAGCGAGACTAAATTAGCAAAACCAGCAAAAACCAGCAGTACCAGCAAGACTGAGGACGAGCGAGACTAGCGAGACTAGTCTCGCTCTCACCCGTTCACGCTTCCAGAATTGTCTATCCTTTCCAGCGAGACTTGCTTCTTTTTGCTGCTATTCTCGCTACTGCCCAAACTTCTAGCTGTTAAAAGTCACATTTTCAGCCCGAATTAGAACTTCTTCCCTTCATCAAACTTGTAGCGGAATATTTTTTCTAGTTTACCTCAAAATTTCAAAGCTTAACTTCTCTTTGTTTGACAAATATTCTCAATTAACTTCACCCTGCTCTAGAGCAGTCGAGAAATTCGTATCAGTCTGTTCCACCTAAAATTTAACATATTTCTTTTCATATTCAACTCAATCATCCTCACAAGAGTTGTTAGGAATTGAGTTAACTTACTGACCTTAAAGTATCAGCCCTAAATCCGATCTCCTCAGCTCGTTCTTCTCCAAACACCAGACCACGCTCGGATTGCGCGATAGCAAATGAAGCTTCCGTTTCAGCTTCAATTTTACCATGGAACCAGCCAAAACCTCACACGAAATTGCCCTAGATCTCTTCTCCTACCATCCCTCAACATGCATTTGAAATATCACCTGATTTTGAGACTTAGAGAATGAGAGAAACCCATCGACAATCTCACCCATTTCAACATTTAACCACCGACTTCCACTTTTCTTTTTCTTTTCTTTCTTTCTTTTTTTTTTTATATAATTTCCTTTTCTTTCATTTTTCCTTTTCTTTCCTTTCTTTTTTTTTTCTTTCTTTTCTTTAGTTTAAAAAATAAATAATTAATTAATTAATTAAGTAATCCGTTTTCTCCTCTTCTTCCTTTGATCTACAGGAGAAAAACAACTTAGTCCACTTCGGTAACTACGTACATATGTTTAACACTTACAAATGAAAGTATGGTTTATAATTTACCAGCTCCTTATAAGAATTTCGTCCTCGAAATTCAGCAACTGCTAACTCCTCGGAAACAGATGTGGATACTTCTTTATCATTTGCTTCTTGGTTTCCCAGGTAACTTCTTCTACGCCGTGGTTTCTCCATAACACCTTGACTAACGGAATCACCTTTGTCCTCTGAACTTGTTCCTTCTCATCCAACACCCGAACCGGTTCTTCTTCATAAGTCAAATCTTTTTTTAGCTCAATCAGTTGCACCTTAAGTACATGAGTAGGATTAGGAACATATTTCCTTAAAACTGAGACATGAAACACATTGTGAATCTTAGACATTTCCATTGGTAAGGCCAACCTATATGCTGCTGGTCCAACTCTTTCCAAGATTTCGAAAGGTCCAATAAACCTTGGACTCAACTTTCCCTTTCTACCAAATCTCAGAACTCCTCTCCATGGCGACAACTTTAGGAACACTCTATCGCCCACTTCAAACTCGAGATCTCTCCTCCTGTTATCAGCATAACTTTTCTATCGATCTCGGGCTAACTTAAGGTTTGCTTTGTTCATCTCTACCTTCTCTGTAGTAACCTAAACAATCTCTGGTCTCACTAACTTCCTTTCACCAACTTCTCCCCAACACACCAGGGTTTTGCATGGTCTACCATATAACAGTTCATATGGAGCCATACCTATACTTGTCTAATAGGTGTTATTGTAAGCAAACTCCATTAGAGACAAATGTATATCCCAACTACCTTTGAATTGCAAAACACAGGCTCGAAGCATATCTTCTAAAGTCTTGATCGTCCTCTCTGACTGTCCATTAGTCTGAGGATGAAAGGCAGTACTAAACTGTAACTTGGTTGCTAATGCCTTTTGCAAACTCTTCCAGAACTTAGAAGTAAATCTAGGATCTCCGTCTAATGTCAACGTCACTGGTACTCTATACTGACTTACAATCTTATCCACATACATCTGTGTCAATCTATCCAGTGTATAAGTTGCTTTAACTGGCAAGAAACGTGCTGTCGTGGTCAACCTATCAACAATCACCCAAATTCCGTCAACACCTGCTAACGTTCTTGGCAATCCAAACAAGAAATCCATCGTAACATGTACCCATTTCCACTCAGGAATAGAGAGTGGGTTCAATAACCTTGTCGGCTTTTGTCGTTCAAGCTTCACCTGCTGGCAGACTAAACATCTTGCCACATATTCAGCTAACTCCTTTTTCATACCTAGCCACCAGTAGAAATTCTATAACGTTCTATACATTTTGGTACTGCCAGGATGCATAGCATAAGCTGAGCTATGTACCTCCTCAAGAATCGCCTGCTTAACCTCCACATTCCTTGGCACATAAACTCTACCATGTTTTAGCAATGCACCATCAGGTCTAAGCTTATAGTCCACTCTTTGCTGAGCTTTTACTTCTTGTATTAGTTTCTTAATTACAGGATCTTCTGACTGCATTCTTATGACTTCATCCACTAGCTTAGGCCTCAGTTGGAAATGTGCTAACAACGTCCTCTTATTAGTCGCTTTTAAACTAGCAGCACTACTTCTGAATTCTTTGAGCAAAGTAACTCTTACAACATTTAAAGAACTTATTCCACCTCTGGACTTCCTACTTAAGGCATCAGCCGCAACGTTCACTTTCCCTGGATGATATTCAATAGTGCAGTCATAATCCTTGATCAGTTCTAACCACCTCCTTTGTCTCATGTTAAGCTCCTTCTGATCAAATATATATTTCAAACTCTTGTGATCTATATAGATATGACATTTTTCCTCGTATAAGTAATGCCGCCATACCTTCAACGCTAAAATAACTACAGCTAATTCCAGATCATGAGTAGGGTAGTTACTCTCATGAGGTCTCAGCTGTTTAGAAGCATAAGCTATTACTTTACCATTCTGAGTCAGCACACAACCTAACCCCTGGTAAGAAGCGTCACAGTAAACCTTAAACTCCTTTCCCAACTCTGGGAGTGCTGAAATAGGTGCAGTTATCAATCTTCTCTTCAGTTCCTGGAAACGCTGCTCACATTTCTCATTCCACTCAAATTTAATATTCTTCTTAGTCAAACTAGTGAGTGTTAAGGCTATCTTAGAGAACCCCTGAACAAATCTCCTGTAGTATCCTGCTAAACCCAAGAAACTACGTACCTCTGTCATAGTCTTAGGTCGTTCCCCACCTGACTATAGCTTCAGTCTTTTGGGGATCTACACTGACTCCCTTAGCTAATACTACATGGCCGAAAAACACGACCTGATCTAACCAAAATTCACATTTACTGAACTTGGCATACAATTGCTTTTTTCTCAAAGTCTGCAACACAGTCCTGAGATGTTCAGCATGTTTCCCTCTGTCTCCAGAATACACCAATATATCATCAATGAACACAAATTACAAACTGGTTCAGATAGGGATGGAAGATCCTATTCATTAGATCCTAAATACTGCTAGTACATTAGTCAAACCAAACAGCATCACCATAATTTCGTAATGTCCATACCTTGTTCTAAAAGCTGTCTTAGGTATGTCCGATTCTCTAACTTTCAGCTGATGATACCCTGACCTCAAGTCTATCTTCGAAAACACCGAAGCTCCTCTAAGTTAGTATAGATCATCTATACGAGGCAAAGCATATTTGTTATGTATTGTTACCTTATTTAGTTAATTGTAATCAATACATAACTTCATTGTGCCATCCTTCTTCTTGACAAACAAAACTAGCGCACCCCATGGAGATACACTCGGTCTAATGTATCCCTTGTCTACTAGCTCCTAAGTTGCACCTTTAACTCCCTTAATTCAGACGGTGTCATACGATATGGTGCCTGAGAAATAGGCGTTGTACCAGGAGCCAAATCAATAGTAAACTCCACCTTTCTATTAGGTGGCAAACCAGACAATTCCTCAGGAAACACATCTAAGAACTCTCGTACAACTAGCACATCTTCTAGCTTCAATTTTTTCGCCTTCACTTCGATCACATTTGCTAAGTATGCTTCACAGACCTTATTCAACAACTTCATGGCCTTTATTGCTGAGATCACACAAGTAGGAAGAACTTTCATTCTTCCTTTAAAGATCACCTCAACTCCATCGGCCTTCACAAACCTTACTTCTTTCTTAAAACAATCAACATTAGCGTGATACTTCGTCAAAAAGTCCATGCCAAGAATAATGTTAAACTCTATCAGATTCAGAGGTTACAGATCAACTAGTAGCACCACATTATCAATCAACAACTCGCAATGAGAATAGACATGCTGCATTGTTACGTATTCACCAACAGGAGTATGTACTAATAAAAACATCAGACAAAAGCTTTAAACTCTTATTCACATGCAAAGCAAATTCATGAGAAACAAATGAATGCATAGCTCTAGAATCAATTAACACGTGAGCATTCTTAGAACAGACTATGAGCGTACCCGTCACCACATCTGGAGCCTCATCGGCCTCCTGCTGCGTCATGGCATACACCTTTCCCTGCTGCCTAGGTCTACCTACTTGGCATTTCTGTCTGGCACCATTACTACCTTCACCAGCTCCTATTTCCTGTCTCGGCTGATTTACTATTTGTGACAAAATTCTCTGTTTTGCCTCCCTTCCTGACCTTAGCTGAGGGCAATCCCTCTTGAAATGACCAGGCTGGCCAAAACCGTAACAAACACCAGCCCCTCCTACATAATGTTCCTAGTGATGCTTACCACATGAACCACATAGTGGTTCCCTTGCTGCACTAGTTATGGATTCACTAGGTTGGCTAAACTGTACACCACTTGTAGGAGCTGAAGTATGAGGAAACCTTCCTTGACTTTACCTCGAATCACCACCTCGAGGACCTGCTGCGAAATACGATCCACTTGACCGAGCTTTAAACTTTCCCTTACGAGAAACTCCTAGTACAAATCTTCGTTCCTTACCTCGACGAGACTGCTCTCGAGATGTGCTGAATGCTTGCCCATCTCTCCTTCCTCCCTGGTCTATCGTTCTCTCTACTAAACTCCTTTCAACTCTCAAGGCAGCTTCAACTAGCTTAGCAAAGTCTGCCCATTCTGTACTCGTCATCACCGGAGTACGTATCTCACTGCGCAAGCCTTCCTTAAAACGCTTGCACTTGTCTACTTCTTCTATTATCAATGCCAAGGCATACCTAGCCAGTTCTGTAAATTTCTTCTCGTATTCTGTTACGGACATACTTCCTTGAACTAACCTTAAAAATTCGTTCCTCTTTTCATCACAGTAAGACTTAAGATAATACTTATCCTGAAAAGCCTTCCTAAAATCTGACCACGTCAAAAAACCTACATCTGCACTCTTGTTTTCTATCAGGCGCCACCAATCCTCAGCCCCCTTTCTGGAGCATATAAGTAACTAAATCAAGTTTCCTGTATTCAGGACAATGCATGACCCTGAAACATTTCTCTACCTAATTTAGGCATACCTCAGCCTTTGCAGGATCGGTAGTACCTTCAAGCACCTGGGCACCTAAGGTTTTAAATCTTTCAATTCCGTACTTTTTCTCAAGGTTCCCCTGAGCTGACTCCACACTATCTACCAGTCTCTGTGCTATTCTACTGAAAATTTGCTCTTCCATGTTCACATTCGCCTGAGGGTTACGCGATCTCACTATTAAAGAGATTCGCAACTTTCCCAACTGGTTTATCGGGGGAAGGATCCCATGCATGAGATACGAATTCTTCCTCCACTTGACTCAATCACATGATGCGTTGAAGAAATTGGCACAAAAGAAAGAGAGACAATATTTTGGAAAGAAAAAAACTTTTATTAAGGATGGACACTTTCACTTTCTAACACTCACTCACTTTTCTGTACTAACTCTCTAGCTTTTGCTTGCTTGGCTCATATATGGGGCCACATCTCCTATTTATAGGCATAAGATCCTTGGAGCTCAAGGAAATGATTTATCTAGGTTGTTCTTGAATTCTAAGTTTCCTAGATATTTCTTAGTTTATTCTTATCTAAAGGAATTCTCCTTGAACCTAGAGAAAATCTAGAATAATTCTAGATCTTTATTTTGTGGTATTTATTTACAATTTACATATTTCAACATAATTCTAGAAAATCCTAATTTACACATTTATGTCTTTTTGTTGATACTTCAAGAATTCTCTAGATTAGTTAGTGTTGCTTTATATTTTAACACTCTTCCTCAACACTAACTATTATGGGTCTCTCAATCATCTTGAGTTGTCGCATAAACTTTGCATGCTTGGTTGTAGGTAGCCCTTTCATGAATATATTTGCAATTTGATCTTTGGTTTTTTCATCTCGATTTCCTCTTGAAGTACCTTTTCTCTAATGAAGTGATAATGTACCTTCACATGCTTGTCCATGCATGGAATACTAGATTCTCAACTAAGTGAAATAAAGTCACTCCATGACTAACCTCTTGGTGTAAATCCTTATTTAGTTACTTTATCCACATATTCTCTTGTGTTGCCATGGTTGTGGCTCTATACTCCGCTTCTGTGGTAATAATGCAATGGTTGGTTGTCTCTTGCTACACCAAGAAACTACTCCACCACAAAGTTTGAACAAATAGCCAATAGTTGATCATCGTGTATGATCTCCTACGTAATCAGCATCAAAGAAGCCTTCTATCTTGCAATCATCCCCTTTGTTATAGAAAAGGCCATATTCACTTGTTCCTTTTAGATATCTTAAAATTCTTCGAATTGCTTCAAGATGAGGCTTCTTCGGATTCTGCATGTAACGACTCACAACTCTGATGGAATATGAGATATCGAGTCTTGTTAAGGTAAGGTAGCAACTCTGACGGAGTATGAGATATCGAGTCTTGTTAAGGTAAGGTAGCAACTCTGACGGAATATGAGATATCGAGTCTTGTTAAGGTAAGGTAGATCAAACTACCTACCAACTTATGATACATCGTTGAGTCTGCAAGATCTTTACTTTCATGCATGCAAAACCTTTTATTAACCTTCATCGATGTAGATATTGGCTTGTAGTCACTCATGCCAAAGTTATGCAAAAGATCTTTTACATAATTATCTCGTCCAAGAAACAATCCATTTTCTAAGTACTCCACCTCTAGCCCGAGGAAATGCTTTAGTTCTCCAAGTTTTTTCATTTCAAAACTGATTAGTATATCTAACAACAATTAACAGTTCAAGTATATCAACTATATTAGGTGTATCAAGACATTTTTGACATTTTCCCATTTTTAATCGTGGTTTTGGCTTGTTTTTTGCTATTCTTTTTCCTTTTTTTTTTTTTTTTTTTTTCTTTTTTTTTTTTTTTTTTTTTCTTTTTTTTTTTTTTTTTTTTTCTTTTTTTTTTTTTTTTTTTTTCTTTGTAAATTTTGAGCTACATGCCCTAAAATATATTAATAATAAAAGAATATTATTATAATATATTTATTTAAACAGTTACGAAATTAGCAAATTTTGAGGAAAGCTAAGGCTAAGTTTGGGCTTGCAAAGTGATTTTGGAAAAATTTTAAGCTTCTTTATTGTTTCATAAATAAAATTATTAAGGTTAAATTTTTTTAAAAAAAATGCTCCTGAACTATGCATTTCGTGTCAAAAATACCCATGAAATTTCAAAAGTTTAAAAAATACACTTAAACTTCAAAAAGAATTCAAAAATAACATTGCTGTTAGATTTAGATAAAAATCATTAAAATTTTGTTTCAAAAATACCCCTAAACTTTTCAAAAGTTTCAAAAATACCCTTAAAAAAAACAAAAAAACAAATATGCCTTCACTGTAATTATATGAACAAAAATTGTTAATGTCTCGTTGCACAAATAACTTTAAAATTTAAAAAAAAAAAAAAAGTTTAAAATTGCTCCTAAGATTAATATGGTGATCAATTTGTTTGAACTTTTCTTAAGTTTTTAAATAATGAACTTTAAAACAAATTATATAGATATCCTCATTTTTTTTTCATATAAATACTCTCATTTTTCTCCTAATTTTTGAATTAAGCTCAACTTACACCAATTTTCTCACCAGTCAAAATTTTTATTTAAAAAATAAAATCTCATAAAATTTCACAAAAATCTAAAATCAAAATTTTCCCTTAAGCATACCAAAATAATAAATAGTCAAATAAAAAATGTATTCGGTTATTAACACAGACTCAACTACTATAATTTGTTTTAATATTCATTGTTTTCGAACTTAAGAAAACTTCAAACAAATTGATCACCATATGAACATAGCAATTATAAACTTTTTTTTTTAATTATAATATTATTTTTGCAACAAGGTATTAATGATTTTTGTTCATATACTTACGGTGAAGGTATTTTTTTTTAACTTTTTTTGAGTTAAAGGTATTTTTGAAACTATGAAAAGTTTAGCGGTATTTTTGAAACAAAACTTCAATAGTTTCCATCCAAGACTAACGACAAGGGTACTTTTGAACTTTTTTTGAGAGTTTAAAGGTATTTTTGAAACTTTTAAAAGTTCAGAGGTATTTTTGACACATAGTGCATAGTTCAATGACATTTTTTATAATTTAGCCAATTATTAATTAATAGAACTACTTTTTAATTTCTAGGGTGTAAAAGTTTATAGTAGTAGCTTTTAGATTCAACTTTTCTAAAAATCTACTACTTTCTTAACAATTTAAATAAATATATTATAACAATATTCTTCCGTATTATTATATTTTTCACATATATATTTTCATTTTTTAATTGATTCAATTTTTTTTATAATAATTATTTAGGCTAGACTAAACTAGTTGAAATAAATAAAATTTTAAAAACATATATTACAATAAATTATAAATTAATTATCAATGTGATAATAAAAAAAAATAATAAGGGGTTGTTTTCAATAAATACAGGAAATGAACCAAAATATTTACAAGTATAGCAAAATTTTACTGTCTATCTGCGATAGATGGAGATGGACTATCTATGTCTATCTATGTCATGATAAACACAAATAGTAGTCTATTACAATCTATCGTAGATAGACCGTGGTATTTTGCTATTATTTGTAAATATTTTTAACAGTTTTAATTTATCTAACAGTGTAACTATTTTTTCTATCTTAAGATTAAAATTTATTGCATACTATTTTACTTTCTTTCACAACTTATTTTTCAGAAAATAAAACTAACAATAATTATTTTAAAAACTACAACAATTCCAAACTAACCCAAAATCTAAAAAACAATACACTCTTTTTGCAAAATTAATCAAACACAAACATTTTATCAATATATTCATTGAACTTTTATAAAATTAAGCCATTGCGTAAACATCAACATTTGAAATTGAAAATTTAGTTTCTAAATTTTAAGATTTATCGTTGATCCTTGTTGGGTTTTATGTTCTAAAACTCGTTGTTTGTAATTTATGAATTTTATTATCAATAAAGTTGTTATCAAGGTTTATTCAGAAACTGTTGTTATTGAATATGTAATTGCATGTAAATCAAATAAACCAATAACCCATAGCTATATGATGAATGCTTATACTTTATATGTAAAAGTAGATCAAGTATAAGTAATAGCCAAAATGGTCTATAGTATATGGATAAAGGTTGGGCGCCTTATCTTGGGAACACTGTGGATACGACCAATTTAGTATTTGATACAAACGATATGATCCTAAATCGTTCATGTAGAGACATGTGAGTGGAGGTATCCTATGCAATGAGTTTGCATAAGACTGGACTAAGAAATAATCACGTTTAATTTATAATACCGTATACTGTTAAAACTGATTATTTCAACTTGATGACCTAAGTAACTCAATCTTAATTCTGAGATAACTATGAACTCCTATTTGTTTGAGATTATCCTTTAATCTCTGCATGGGTGAGAGTGGTCCGTTTGTCAATTCAATATGCCCCCCATTTTAGGGATAAGATCAAACAGATAGCTGGGGACATAATTCTGCAAGATAAAATTCGCTCTTACCTTATTAAAGGATAGTAGATAAGTTGTTCTCTTGAATCCAGGTCCCCACCCTCTCATTGGCCCAAGAGGGACTCGGTTTGTTGGTTGGACCACAAACCAATTGTGCATTAGAAAATCAGTGGGACGTAATTACAGGGGTAAAACGATATTTTGACCCAGCTGTAATTATGAACAACCTGTGAAGGATTGACTTACTAATTATAGTTATTTCAAATGGACATAAATATATCTACAGTGATGAGAGTGCAGCTACTGGGCTTTAATGGGGTGACCCAGTAGTTAACGAATGTTAATTAACTAAGTTAAATAGTTTAACTGGTTAATTTCGGATCGTTGTAGCTCATAATCTGTAGGTTTATTAGGTTCCCTTGTTAGCTCGTGGACTAAACCTTAGAACAGTATATTGAGATCATTTGAAGTGTTCAAATTTAGAAAAAGAAGCATCTTTTGATTTGGTTCGTTGCATTGTGAATTAGACGAAATGGGATTTTTAATAATATTTCAATGTGATTTAAATATTATACCGGTGAATAGAGATTAATCGAGTCTGAAATTTTGAGATTTGTCATTTAATCCTAAAGTTTCAAATTTAAAAAGTTAGTTTCTCTTGCCTATTAAATACATAAAAACAGTCCAAAGTCCACAGATTAGCAATATAGATGCTATAGAAGGCAAAAACAAACATAATTAAAAAGGACCCTTTTTTTTTTATGATAATAGGAATTTGACATAATTAATATTTAAGTAACTACTTCCCGCCCTTCTCTGCTGCACGATAATCTTGAAAGTAACCTCTTGCATTGCCCTCAAATCCTTCTCGTGAGATATGAACGGCTCCTCCACTTCCCGGAGCAACCATCGTTCCACCACCACCTCCTTTGCCGCCACTTCCACCGTTCCCACCTCCTCTGCCACTACTTTTGCCATCTCTGCCACCACCTGCTCCACCTATACTACCACCGCCTCCACCGCCGGCCATCAGTTAGAAATTCAAAGAAGCTTTTTCTGATTTATGAAGAAGAAAGTAGTATATAAAGAGAATATTGGAGTTATGTAGGAAAATTATCATAAGATGAGACTATTACTTATATGCACACAAGGTAGGGTGGCCAACACAATAGAGACCATAAACTCATTACTTGAAAATCGTAATATTAACTCACTTAAGACTTCTATTACAATATATATGTTTTCAATTAGGATTACAAATTTCCAACAAATCGGTATTAGAGAAGAGGTTCTTAAAAATTAGTTAAGGTTAGGCATGGTAATGCATGCATTTGTTGATTTTTTTAAGCTATAAAATTTCTGGGCTCTTCAGTTTCTTCTTCTTATTATTATTTTGAAAAAAAAAAATAAATGAATAAAGAAAGAGGGTTTGTTTGCTAATTAAAAATCTCTTTTTATAAACCTTTCATCAAAATATTATTTCATTTAATAATGGGTGTTCGAAGTCAAGTAATACAACATCTAAAAAGTGAACAAAATTATAAGATTATTTGATTTCATTCATTTACGAAAAGCTAAAAAGTGTTTGTAACAAACTTTGTATGAGTTATAGGAAAAAATTATGCAATCGGCAACAAATATAAGAAAATTTTCTGTCATAGAATGAAAATGAAAACATAATAAATACAACAATTGAACCATCACTTGATTTTAGAAACTAAAATTAAGAAAGATTATATTCCCATATCTACTCCCTTCCCTAATTTTCTAAAATTTCTCATTCATCTCAACTTACTACTTTCCTATGTATTATTTTCTAAAATCTTCATTCATTTCAGCTAACTACTCTGCTGTGCATTATAGTATGCATTTACTGAAATCCTGACATACACAAAAAACGTTGAAAAATCCTAACAATAAATTGTTTAGATAACCAATGAAGAGCACAGATTCCCAAATATAGAAGAAACATCGAAAATAGTTTAATTCTGGCAGTATAGAGCAAAACTTGATTCCATATTAATTAGGGTGTGTTTAGAAGTTGTAACGGCTCAACTTTTTGAGATCTTTAACTGGGGTTATTATTTCATATATGCAATTTTAAAACCGAAACAATTTAACCATTTTGACATAAAAGTAAAATTTATTAAAATAAATATCACATTTCAAACCATCGTGGGTTTACCTTGTGATAAAAAAGGAGGCATAGTTTCAGTAAATGGCAAACAGGTCATGGGTTCAATCTATGGTGACCACTTACCTAGGAATTAATATCCTACGAGTTTCCTTTGTGAGATTAGACGAGGTACAAAATGGAATTCCTCATCATGCGCCTGATACATTCTTGTCTTTACCTGGTCATAACACCCAAAAGGAGTTATCTTCCTGAACTTAACTAGGGATCGTTATTTTGTAGGTGTCGGATACCTAAGAGCTAAAACCGAGCATATATTATGGAGCAAATGAAGCTAAAATGGATCGATTCGTGGGCCTAACAAAGCTAAAATGGATAGTACTTTTGTCTTTATTTGAATGTCAGACTCTCTATCACGGTAAGATTTGTCAAACTGAATGGAAA
The DNA here is from genome assembly GCA_031780015.1 of Citrullus colocynthis. NCBI lineage: Eukaryota > Viridiplantae > Streptophyta > Magnoliopsida > Cucurbitales > Cucurbitaceae > Citrullus > Citrullus colocynthis. Next base: position 17,050 of record QLSR01000163.1, read on the forward strand.
AGAGAAGGTGCCCCCTTTTTTACGGCATCCTGCCATTTTTTTGAAAAAAAATTTATTTTTTTAATATAAGTTGGAATTATTAATTAAAAAGAAAAAATTGTTTTCCTGGTATCATTTTCCCTGGGAAAATGGACAGAAACTTACCAGGACTTATTATTTTAATTTTAGAATCTTAAATAAAAATAACTTTACGAGAAATAGGAGGAATTTAAGTTACGGGAGGAAAGAAATGGAAGCTTCCTGTCAATTTTTCTGCACTTTTCCCACAAAACTTTACGGAAAAATTGACAGCAAGCTCAATTCCTTCCCGAGAAGCTTGAACTTATTGAAAAGGAATGGACCTCTCCGTCAATTGTCCTATAAAGAGCCGATCGGAACTTTACGGGAAAAGTGACAGTGAGCTCAATTCCTTCCTAGTAAGTTTGAACTTATCAGGAAGAAATTGGCCTCTGTCACTTTTCCCATAAAGTTTTGACCGGAACTTTACGGCAAAAGTGACAGCGAGCTGAATTCTTTCCCGATAAGCTTGAACTTCTCGGGAAGGTTTCTCTGTCAGTTTTCCCTCAAAGAGTCGATCGGAACTTAATAGAAAAAGTGACAGCGAGGCCAATTCCTTCCCAGTAAGTTTGAACTCATCAGGAAGGAATTGACCTCTTCGTCACTTTTCACATAAAGTGCTGATCAGAACTTTGCAGGAAAAGTGACAGAGAGCTCACTTCCCGTAAAGTTTTGTCTCGCTCTCGCTCTGTCTGGCTTCCTGGTAAGTTTGATAATTCAAGCTGACATTAAAAAAATGTCAAAAAACCGTCAAAACCAACGACACTTCAATTTTCGTTCAGTTTGACCATTTGATTGTCTGTCATGCATATGAAGACAAAAAAAACTACCCCCCCCCCCCC
>QLSR01000163.1:18229-134750 GCA_031780015.1 Citrullus colocynthis
CCCCCCCCCCCCCCTTTAAGTACCTTTTACACCTAAATTTTTTTTGTAAAACTACCCCCCATCTAATGGACTTGTGATATTAAGCTCCTTTTGCAATGCAATTCCAAGTGTCGATCTTATCTTTTCATTGTCACACTTTTCACGAAATGATGATATCAACTTCAACCTTTTCTTCTCTCATTTCCAAACTCATTTTTATTTAGTTTATACAATGAGGAAATATAAATAATTATAAACCATTCAAAACATGTCTTAAAGTGATAATCGATCAAGAATAAGTGTTTTCACATTGAACGATTAAATTGTAACTATTTTTTTTAAACCATTTAATTATATATATGTTTTTTTAATTAATATTTTGATTCCACAGTAGTAAATTAAACAAAAATGTTAGTTTACGTTACTTGGGTGTTTGTTTTGTTTAGGGGCATAATAATGTTTTATGCTCGCACAAGTACACGAGTTCGACCTATTACTTGGGTCCCCGTTAAGGTAAACATTTCAATTTCAATGTAATGATATTATACTTTTGATTAAAAGATTTGTTTTCTTCTAACATCGGTTGAAATATATGTGTAGATATATAGTGTGCTAAATAATTTGGTAGTACGGATTGTGGGTACTATACTATGAAGTTCATACACGACATAGTAACTCGTAGGAACACAATAATTACATATGTGATACAAATTTGCTTAAACCATCTTCTTTAACTATAGATTTTACACTTAATATAATTGTTTTTAAACAATACAATTTGCTTGTTTACTTGCAGTTGATGAGACAAACACCCTACAGTCAATTGAAATTAGACACAGTGAGAGTTGACTATTGTGACTTTTTAGGACGTTACATTACTTTTGTAATGCAGTTTAGAGGGCTAATAATGAAGAATGAGGTGAATGAATGGATCGATTCGGGGCCCTAACAAAGCTACCAAACCAAAAGAGGAAAATATTACAAATTTGCCACTGAGGTAGAGCCCTTATGTGAAACTCTGAACTTTGACCTAGTAACTTAGTTGCCCTAATGAAAGGAAACTAAAATGAGGGAAAAACTTGAACACAAGCTTGTGAAGTTAGAAAAATTTTGAGGCAGGAAATCTAGGCCTTTGGAGTTAGCCAAAGTTTGGATCTGAAAGGAGGAACTTTGTGTTGGTAGCATAGTGAAGAGAAAGTGTTTGAGCAAAGTTAAGTTTTGGGATGAGAATGAGTCATAGGTGAGTTTGGGAGAAAACCACGATAGGTGATTTTTGAGTCTTGGACTACAAGGTGGTAAGTAAGCTAAGAAATTTTCTAAGTGTCACAACTATGCTTGGAGAACTTAGACATGAATGCATAGCCCTAGAAAAGGAAGAAAAGTTTCACTAAGTGTTAAAGAAGGTGGAATTGGAAGTATAGTTGGGAGTTGGTTGTGAATTGAACACATCCTTTTAGGAAAAGTCACCATGATGGACGCATAGCCTATAAGCTCAACGCAAGATGGACCATTTTGGGAGAATTTTGGCTAAGTATTGAGGTGTTGAAAGGAAACCTAAGTCTTGGAGAGGAAGGCTGAACGCATGGTGCAAAATTGGAAAGGAATCTCACCCATGCTAAGGGTTGAACATATAGGGTATACTCCAGGGAGGATTTAGCTACGTGTTGGATGACTTGGGGAGTTGAGAAGCAATCCTAAGGAAGAAGAGGAAGGGTTGGTCGCATACCTTGAGGATTTTGGAGAAAATGGTTAGGTGTTGGGTGATTGAAGTTGGAAGCATAGACTTGGAAAGAACACCATGGACGCATAGAAGAGTTAACAAGGAGTCCATGGGGGTATGTGGGGAGACTTGGACACATGAACCAAGAAACGTAGCCAAGTGGACGCATACCTAAGGAAGAATGAGGAAGTCCACACACATAGCAAGGCTTCGTAAGTAGAATTTTGACTAAGTGTGGGAACCATGTGTTGGCTTTTTGGCCCTTAATCTCAAATTAATTAATTTTAATGGATTAATTAATTAGTATTTTGATGATAACAAACCTGATTTTATTTATTAACCATTTGAGTGTTTTGAAGTGTTTATTGTGTAGAGTTTAGAACAACGGTTCCAATGCAATTTGAATCACTCAAATCAGAGTTCAAACGAAGAAGATATGATCGAAACAAGCTTAGGAGAAAAATCCCGAGCTGATGACGTGGCAATTTTTTTTTAAAGTGTGTCATTTGAGAGGTGTCACTTGGAGCAATGGAGAAGTGACAATTGGTGGATTTTTTATTTTTGGATTGATGTTAAAAAAAATGATTTTAAAAAGAAAATAAATTTTAAAAGATGAATTTAATATTATTATATATGTTTGTGTCTAAAGGCTAGTTGCTTTTTAAAAAGATTAATTTAATATTATTATATATTTGTGTCTAATGGCTAGTTGAGTTTAAATCTCCACCATTCAATTTTCCTTTACAAAGATCCATGCAAATTAATTTGATTTTCACCTACTTTCATTTTTTTTAAACACTTCATGTTCTCCAAAATTTTACAACAGCTCTTATTATTTTCAATCCTCCATAATTCACCAAGCCACCATTGTTGCTCTCTCTCCAAGCTTCAATTTTCTTCTTTTCATCTTATTCTTGAGAGAGATATATTGTATTGTGAGGATTTACTTGTGAAGTGCTTAAACTTGTAAATCCACTCTATTTAGAGAGTTTGTCAAGTGTGCTCTTTGTTTTTCCAAATTTTTGTATGGGTTGGCTCTTGATCCCGAGAAAAAGAGTTGTTGTGACAGTTTGATCCTTAACCGTAGAAATGATCGGGTTTGTTATTGCGCCGGAAAAAAGAACGTTGTAGCGGTTCGACTCTAAGTTGTGAAAAGAGTCAAAGACTTCTAGTGAAGTACCCAAGAGGAGCTTGGGAAGTGGATGTAGGCCGATTTTGCCGAACCACTATTAAATTCATGGTGTCATTTTTCTATCCCTCTCCTAATTTATTTTTGCAATTAATTTTTGTTACTATATTTTATTGCATGAAATTAATTGCAATTTTTAACTCTTGAAATTAATTGCTCATATTGGTTATTCTTAAATTTCTATATTCATTACCAATCTTTTTATTAGAATTAAACAGGGTGCTTTAAAGTGTGATTGTTAATTTCTTGTTTAATTCAAAGTAAATTTGTTTGCATAAAAAATATTGTTTAAACTACTTATTTGCAAAGAGTTTATTAATTCGCTTAATTGGGCCCACATTAGTAAAAACTTTAAATTAGTTTTAATAAGCTCTATTCACCCCCCCTCTAGGGTTGCCATACCGTTCCTACAATTGGTATCAGAGCAAGGTCGCTCGTGTTCTTAATCAAAAATTTTGTCAAAAGCTTTTTCATTTGATACCTATTGGTTGGGCTATTTACCCAAATAATTGGTATTAAAGAGGTTACTCTTTTGACAAAATTAATTTTCAAATATTCTTTCGGTTCTTGAAGTAGATTATTGATATTTTAAAAAGTTATTTGAAAAGCTTAAGTACTAGAGCTATGACAACTTTAAAGAATCATTCTATTGATAAACCCCCATTCTTTGATGCTATTAGAAATTATAATGTTTGGAGAAATAGAATGAAAACTTTTATGCTTGCTACGGATTTTAAAATTTTGTATATTTGTGAGCATGATTTATCTAAATTGCAATTGAATAATGAGTTGCTTACTATTGATGCTAAAGCAATAAATATCATATATTGTGCATTGGATAGACAATTATGTGATAAAATTTTACATTTTGATTATGCATATGATATTTGGAATTTTCTTGATAATATGTATGGTGTAGAAAATTCTCCTTGTACTACTAATGATTTATTTGATGTGAAGGAGAATTACAATTCTCAAATTCAAGATATTTTCTATGACGGGATAAAGGAAAAATGTGATGATTCTTTGTTGTGCTTAATGGCTCATTCGGATAATGATTCTAGAGATGAAAGTGACAAAAATGAGGTAAATCAAAAATCTCCTTCTTATGATGAATTGTATGATGCTTTTGAAAATATGCAACATGATTTAGAAAAACTTAGCTCTAAATATTTAAAATTATCGAAGAAGTATAAAAGCTTAATTATTGAAAACAAATCTTTGATGGATAAAAATGCTTGTTTGAAAAATGGAGCAACTATTGATCTTTTGAATGTTGATACATTTGGTGATGATGAGAAATTTGCCTTGAATGATAGAATCAAGTTTCTTGAAAAAGAGAATGTTAAACTCAAATCTTCATCATGTGAAGTGAAAGTTGAAATGAATGATTTGAGAAATGAAAATGAGAAATTTAGAACTTGTTCTTTGGAATTAAGTGATAATTGCTAGTTTGAAAAATTAAATTATTGATTTGGAAACTAGCAATATAGCATTAGAAAATGAGAATCTTCTCTTGTTGACAAGATTAAATTTCTTGAATGTGATGTTGATGAGAAAAATAATCCGTTGCATGTGTTTAAAGAGAAAGAATTAGTTGCTACTAAAGAGCTTGAAATTGCAAAAGATTCTATTAAGAAATTGACTATTGATGCACACAATTTGGATAAGATTATTGTTACGGGTAAATCTTTTAATGACAAAAAGGGATTAGGCTATATGAATGAAAATAATTCATCTACTTCTAAGAGTAATACTTTTATTAAAGTCACCCCTTGTTTGTCTCAAGGTGCTTTACCCAATGTGCCTAATCTTGTTGAATCTAAATTTGTTCTAAAGCATGAAAAATCTAGAAATATTCATGGAAAATCAAATCTTGTGCCTAAACAAATTCATGCAGATTAAAATGTGCTCATAATGTGAAATTTGTTAATAAGCATGAAAAAACGAGGCCTATGCTTGAAAAATCAAAGTTTGTACCTAGCCATGCTCATGAAAAATCAAAATGTATGCATAATGCTAAATTTGTGCCTAATCATAGAAATGTTAGAGATATGCATGTGAAATCAAAATTTGTACTAAATTGTCATTTATGTGGAGTTAAAGGTCATATTAGACCAAATTGTTTCAAATTGAAAAATGCTCAAAGAATGAATTTATTTAAGAAAAAGGTTGTGCAAAATCAATTAGTTCAAAAGAAATTTTTGCTTAATGTTGTATGTTATTCTTGTGGCAAAATTGGTCATAAAATTGATACTTGTTATTTGCCAAGAATGAATTATAGTAATGTTGGAACTAATTTGAAATGGGTTCCAAAATCCTCGCTAACTAACAATGAAGGACCCAAGAAATAGGTACCAAAATCTTTTTGTTGAGTTTTATTTCTAGGTGTGATTCAAGAAGCAATTGTTGCTTGGACTTCAATTGCGGAATATGATTCAAATTGGAGCAACTAGTATGGCTTGCTTGAATCCAAGAAAGGAAATGACTTATTTTGGTAACTCTTATTTTTTGAATTATTGAGTATTTCTATTAGTATATTTATGTGAATTACATTTGCTAAATGAGTTTGGAATGTTTGAATTCGATCTCTTGCATTCTTCTTGGATTTAATGTCATGAAAAATGATTACATATCCATCTATTTGATATCTGTCTTTTTGGCTTATTACTTGGCTTTTTGGCAATTTAGATGCTCGTTCTACCCTTGTATATAAACAAAAGGATATTGAGTCTTGCAAAAGATTGTTATGGTTTTGATGATTAAGATATGTTATGTATCCTTTGGATGAAATTGAAAAGAATTTTTATTAAATGCCTTTTGAGCATGAATTATACATAGTTTATATGGATTATGTTGCTAAATGAAAATTGTTTGGAGTATCTTGTTTGTCCTACGTTGAAAAGTACGTACTTAAAAATGTTGCTTGTAAGAGTTGTTGAATTCTTTTCAATAAGGGGAGTATTTATAGAATTTAGTTTCTTGATCCCAGTAGCATTTTCTTCAAAGTTAGTATAAATTTATTTGGTATGCTACCATGCTTATATTTGATTGATAATGTTTTCTTTAGGTGATATTGAATTTGATAATGTTGATTTGTTATTATTTGGTATCATTATTTATTTTTCAACAATTGATGTTTATTTTATAATATTACATATTTTGGTATATCAGTTATTTGATTTACACTTGATTGATTTTATCTGCTTTTGGCATATACTGATATTTTTTATTAGAAGGAGAATTCATATTTTTAGGGGGAGCTATTCACTTAATTTATATATGAATTTCATGTTAAAATGAAATTGATTCCTACATATTGGTTTATTGTTGTGTGTCCCTCTTATGTATATAGTTTATCCTCTTTGGGGGAGTTATCCATATTGTTTATCATTTTAGGGGGAGTAATTATCTTTGAAATAAATTTTAATTTTAAAAAAATTTAATTGATATTTCTACCCTCAAGTTGATATGTGTTAAATGTCTTTTTGTCCCTTGTTAAGAGGGAGTATTCAATTGATTTTAAAAGGGAGAGAAATCTGTGAAATTGGTTTTTATCTTGAGCTTCGTTAATACTCGGTGATGCTTCTTAAATTTACAATGTTGTTTGTTGTATTTCTTTTAGAGGACATGTTGATAGCAGAAGAATTGTAAAATTATGTGTACATGTTTTTAAGGAAAACTGTCGTGTCATTCCTTATTTTTCTTAATTGCTCTTTTTGATTGATTCCAAAAGGGGGAGTGGTAATAAGAAAAATGAAAACATGTTAGTATTGAATATCTTTGTTGCTATTGAATTGTGAATTGTTGTTATTGAAATATATCATTTTTTTACAAGTGAATCAAAATTATGTATGTGTGTTGATTGCGATTTCAGTTCATATTTTATATCGTGAAAACCTTTGGGTTTCATTTTTTTGAGTTGTTTGTCATCATCAAAAAGGGGGAGATTGTTGACTTTTTGGCCCTTAATCTCAAATTAATTAATTTTAATGGATTGATTAATTAGTGTTTTGATGATAACAAACCTGATTTTATTTATTAACCATTTGAGTGATTGAAGTGTCTATTGTGTGGGGCTTGGAACAACGGTTCCAATGCAATTTAAGTAACTCAAATCGGAGTTCAAACGAAGAAGATATGACCGAAATAAGCTTAATGGAAAAATCTCGAGCTGATGACGTGGCAGCTTTTTTTAAAGTGGACAAATTGAAAGGTGCCACTTGGAGCAATACAATTGGTGGGTTTTTTTATTTTTGGATTGATGTTAAAAAGAAAATGAATTTAAAAAGAAAATAAATTTAAAAAGAAGATGAATTTAATATTATTATATGTGTTTGTAACTAACGGCTAGTTGCTTTTTAAAAAGGTTAATTTAATATTATTATATGTTTGTGTCTAACGACTAGTTGAGTTTAAATCTCCACCATTCAATTTTCTTTTACAAAGATCTAATGGTCCAAATTAATTTAGTTTTCACCCACTTTCATTTCTTTTTAAACACTTCATGTTATCCAAAATTTTACAACAGCTCTTATTATTTTCAATCCTCCATAATTCACCAAGCCACCATTGTTGCTCTCTCTCCAAGCTTCAATTTTCTTCTTTTCATCTTATTCCTGAGAGAGATATATTGTATTGTGAGAATTTATTTGTGAAGTGCTTAAACTTGTAAATCCACTCTATTTAGAGAGTCTGTCAAGTGTGCTCTTTGTTTTTCTAAATTTTTGTATGGGTTGGCTCTTGATCCCGAGAAAAGAGTTGTTGTAACGGTTTTATCCTTAACCGTAGAAATGATCGTGTTTGTTTTTGCGCCCGAAAAAAGAACGTTGTAGCGGTTCGACTCTAAGTTGTGAAAAGAGTCAAAGACTTCTAGTGAAGTACCCAAGAGGAGCTTAGGAACTGGACGTAGGCCGATTTTGCTGAACCACTATAAAATTCATGGTGTCATTTTTCTATCCCTCTCCTAATTTATTTTTGCAATTAATTTTTGTTATTATATTTTATTGCATGAAATTAATTGCAATTTTTAATTCTTGAAATTAATTGCTCATATTGGTTGTTCTTAAATTTCTATATTCATTACCAATTTTTTTATTAGAAGTAAACAGGGTGCTTTAAAGTGTGATTGTTAATTTCTTGTTTAATTCAAAGTGAATTTGTTTGCATAAAAAATATTGTTGAAACTACTTATTTGCAAAGAGTTTATTAATTTGCTTAATTGGGCCTACATTAGTAAAAAATTTAAATTAGTTTTAATAAACCCTATTCACCCCCCACTAGGGTTGCCATACCGATCCTGCACCATGAAGCTAGTTGAACGCATACTTCATATAAGGAGGAATTTGTGACTAAAGTATTGGACTCTTAGGAGTATGTTGGACGTATAGAAGGTAGTATGTTGGACGCATAGGAAGGTCTAAAAAGGAAAATTTGGCTAAGTATAAGGTTGGAAGAAGCAAAAGAGACCATAACCTAAAAATAACAAGGTGGACGCATAAGGAGGAGGAAGTTGGATGCATAGCCCATCTCTCGGGGCTAGGTTGGAGACATAGTTGAGAAAAATTCGTGCTAAGTGGTTTCATTGGAGTTTAACACCTCACGAGTAGGAGGTGTTGGGATGCATTTCAAGGTTATCATGCAAAGAAGCAAATGTGTGGATGCATGTTGAGCTTTCATGCATGGAGGCAAGTAGAAGCTTAAGTGAAAAGCTACGGAGGAAGGTTTCTTCACTCAACAATTCATTCGAAAACAACACATTTGAGAGAAGAAAGAAAGAGGGTCAAAGAGTTGCAGGAGGTACCTTACGTCTAAAGGGGTCTAGCCTGCATCCAAGAGCTGTGTCAAGAATTGTGGTGCTGTCCTATTTCTAGATTGGTCTACCTTGCTTCCAGAATTGAACCCTGCGTCCAGGGAAGGAATCCTAAGCATTCCAGAAGTTTTTTAGGGTTTCCTAGGGTTCTCTATTTGCTGTTTTCTCAGTTTCAGAAGTTGGGGAAGAACTAGAAAGTTGGTATTCTAGCAAAAGGAAGAAAACCATAAAGTACTGCAACTACCTTTAATTTCTTGTCACACTCTACTTTTAAAAATCGATGCGTTGAAGAGCCTATAAACTAAAAAAGTAAGAGGCCATGTTGGACGCATGGTCAGGAATAAGGTAACGCATGCTAAAGGTGGACGCAGAGGAAGTAATCCAAGAGTTTGAAGGGAAAGAAGTGAAATGCAAAAAGGAATAAAGTTATGTCGTGGAATATTGTAAAGAGATCCAAGTCTCAGAAAAGAAGGATAAATGCATAAGGAGGAACTGGAGAAAGAATACTATAGCAAACTGAGTAACGCATAGACTACTATCGAGGGATGTTCTCGAGTGTTGGATAAAGTAGAAGGTTGAGAAGTAAGCTTAAAGACTAGAGCAGGAGGTGGACGCATACTAATTTATCATAAGAGATATTTTAGTACAAGGAAAAGGTTAAATGAATAACCTTGGATTACAAGCCCAAGAACGCATAGAGGGATAATCAAGGAATCCTCAAGGATAGAAGGAAGATCATAGATGCAGAACGAAGTGGAGGTGAACGCAAAAACGCATAAAGGGTGGTTTTGAGTTGGGTTTGGTTAACAAGGGTAAATCACATCGTCGGATGTGTGATCACACAAGAGAAGGATTTGTAGTTAAGTCTTGACATAAGGGAAGAAAGTTGGACGCATGGTATGATGCGGTAAGGTACAAACGCATGGTATGATGCGATAAGGTACAAACGCATAGTAGTGTGTGTTTGAGGCATTGACGCCTAGTAGTATGCAGTGGAGAAACGGGTTCAAAGGTATTATGGCAGAGAGTAAAGGAAGTAATGAAGCTAAAACCTTAAAGGAAATTCAATGGACGCATAGGGGCAGTATGATTAAATGAATAGTTTGTATATTGGAATATGTTGGACGCATAAGATAAGCTTATAAAGGCTAGGTGGCTTCATATAGACTTGACACCTTATAAGTAGGAGGTCTTAGAAGGCATGTTAAGTATTGCACGCAAGGTGAAGCTTGGATAAATACATGGTTGGTTAAGTATGCAGCATGACATGTGGCAAACAAGTGGCAAAAAGAGAGGAGAAGTAGTATGACAAGCCCTCTATTCCAAAGCTATAAATAGGACCTTGAGGGAAAAGGAGCGACTGATGATGCTAAAGTAAGAATTTTTGAGAGAAAGGGGAGAGAGAAGGAAGAAAGGAGGAATCCTTGCGTCCGTAGTAGAAGTCTGCGGCCAAGAGAGAATATATTCTTGACAACTTAGCTATCTTATGTTAAAGAAGTTGTCTTGCATCTAAGGGGTCAACCTTGCGTTTAAGACGAACGATGCGTTCAACACGAACGATGCATTCAAGATGAACGATGCGTTCAAGGTGAACCTTGTGTCCAAGAGAGGTTAACGAATCCAGAAGAGAAGTAAAGAAGAGTTAGGCTGCACCTCGTGTTAGCTATCAACCTTGCATTCAAGGGAAGGGTTGCGTCCAACCCAGATGACAGAGGAATATAAAGCCTTGTGTTCCAGGGTTAGAATGCTGCGTCTGAGAAGCTCGGGAAAGAGGAAATAATGGAAAGGAGGAGGAACTATTCTTGAGCAAGTATAATGTGAGTAACGTTAACGTTCTTCAAAATATGATTTCATGAGTTTTCGATGAGTAAGTGCATGTGTTTTATTTGAAAAACATTTGAGTATTCTTGTTATTTGCTATATGTTTTATAAAACGCATGTTGATTGATAATATGTGATTTCATGATTTTACTGAAAAGTATGATGCTGATATTAAAGCTTTGAACTTAAGTTTACTGGAAGCATGCTGTTTTGATATTATATGATTTTATTTGGAAACGGTTAACTTATGAGTTTATGATATAATGTTTCCAAAACATAATTGGTGTATTTATAAAACTTTGAAAAGGGGCACCCGAGGCTCAGGGACTTGGAGAAGGCTAAGGGGTAGCCGGGATATGAATATAGAGAAAGGTACCCAATGTTGAGGGACTCTAGAAGGCAAATGGGTAACCTGTATATGGAAATGAGACCAATGCTCAAGGACTTAGAGAAGGCATTGCAGACGGCCCAGATTATAATATTTATGTCCACATAGAGAAATATACGATGCTAATGTGTTGCGATTACTCCACACAGCTAGGGATAATTGATGTTGAGTAGCGTAGAGCTCAGCTCCGCCTCAACGAAGGGAAATTTTTAAGAATGAACTGATTTCATGTACAACTATTATGGAATGAATTTATGTGATTTGATTAAGTTGATGGAAAGTATGATTTTACAGAAATGATGTTTGAACCATGTTTTATGTAGATTATGGAACGTGTGTAATTTGACTAAATTATCGAGAAATATGTTTTTCGGTAATGATGATTTGAATCCATGTTTCATGATTTTGGTATATGGTAATTTTAACATGCTTGTTTTCGAAGTAAAGATAGTTTTACAAAAATTGTTACTCACTGAGCTGTTAGCTCACCCTTTCATATGTTTTCCATTTTTCAGGTAGCATGACAGTTCTCGTTGCTGGTCGAAGTCAAGGTTTGTCAAGAGTTAATGGTATCACCGTCCTAGGAAGTGTAGTTTAATGGGAATAAAGGAAGTTCGACAGTGGAAGTCGACCAGTAAGTCAATGAGTGCTGTCTTCACGCTCCGTCTTGGCTACAGGAGGGTAGTTTGGGATGAGGTGTGACATTTCTTGTGAGTGGTTATTTTACTATTCTTGTGAATAATTATTAATAGCATGTTTATGATTATATAATTGAGGCTATTATGATTATACACGTGCTATTGTGAGATATCGATTACTAACTGCTCCATATTGAGCTATGATGAATCCTTAGGTTATATAAGTGTCAAAATCGACGTCAAAGGACCATGAGAAGGATGAATATATATATATATATAGATGCAGTCGTGACTGGGGCTGGAAATTAAGTCTGCACAGGATAGTTAGAGGACCGGAGGATCTACTTTCTAAGCTTGTGTCGGGGATAAAACCTCACAGGATAGTCAGGGGGTGCCGGAACATAGTTCATGAGCCTGTGAGAAGTACCTCTGGTAGGATGGTTAGAAGGCCGACGGGCCTAACTTCTGAGCCTTGGAGGTAAGACGATGTGCACATAGGAAAAAAAATTGCTGAGCCGTGTGTGTCAGCAGAGTATTTAAACAGAAGAATTGTTGAGCTATGTGTGTTAGTACAGTATTTAGACAGAAGAATTGTTGAGCCATGAGTGCCAGCATAATAGTTGATATCGAGGTTAAGCAGAAACGGGAGGTTTGAGTATAATCTTGTCATAATTGTGCTTAATAATGAATTTTATCATATCTGTTATGTTTGAAGAGTCATATGAACCCTAGTTATATTGACCACTCATTGGGCTTCATGAAGTTCACCCTTTTCTTATGTTTTTCTTTTCAGGTAGCAGTCGAGTCCCTGTTGCTGTGTGAAGTCGAGGTCTACCAAGATATAATGTTGTCATTTGAAATAGGCAGAAGCTTGTATCGAGCTAGGGTTACGCCACTTGTAAACAAACCTTATAAACAATTGTGTAAATAAAATAATGCATGTTAAAATGATTTAGTATTGAATTCGATTATTTACGTTGTACATGTCAAAGTCGTAAAGGACTACAGGTTCACAATAGATGTCATAAAAGGGTTGATGTCTTCTTTCCTCACACCTTTTCTAGGTTAAGAGGGTAACTTGAGAGGGGACTGTGACACCTTAGGCGCTAAAACTAGTAGGTAGCAATTTTTGACAACGCTACGGCGCTGCGCGCGATTATAAAATCTATACTTTGGTAATTAGGTCATAACTTTTGATCCAAGTGGTCGTTTTGGGCAAATGACCACTCATTTTCTTTGTTTGTTCATCCTTTACCCATCTAGAATATTAGCTTTTAGGTTTCATTTCTTCTTCTTTCTATAATCATGGATTGGGTGGTTCTTCTCTTCTTCATCTTTGTTGATGTCAAATTTTGGCCAAGGGAAAACGCACTTGACCTCCACGTGACAACAATGGAAAAGTTTTATTACGAGGAAGAGTGCTCTCCTTTAAGCAAAGAGAAAAACTGCACACTGGTGTGGTGTAGGCCACATGCACTTTGATGCCTAAGCTAGGAAAATCTCCAATTAATCTAACTCAAAGTCTAGAACTTACTTCCTTATGTCTGCCTCTCCTTGTCTTATTTAATTTATAGGCTTCAACTCTTCTCCTATTCCTTATCTGACTAGGATTTCTGACTGAGCAGGTTGCCTGTGGAACTTTCTCGAGCCGAGGCCAACCGACCCAACTTCTTCGCCAGGTGTGCTAAGGTTTCATCCCTTTTAGCCCTTGCTAAGTTGGGCCTTTGGCCTTTGGGCTTTTTTAATGGGCTCAGCCTTGGCGGGGGCCAAGGCCCACTAAGCCCAGCTTCCATAAGGGGCCTGCCGAGGTTGACCAAGCATGATTTTTTCTTGGGTCCACGCTTTCATTCTCCTCTTGCTCTCCTTTGACTGTTTTACCCTTGATTCCAAAATCCACCTATAACATTAGCCCCCACTCCTAAGTTAAAGTTCGTAGTTTTCTAAGCCATAACCTATCTTGGGAGTACAATCTCCCCCTTGATCTCCATGCCACCCCGTCGCAAGACTTAATTCGAACTTGCTAGCGGTTGTTGGGCCTGTCGAGCCAAACCCTTTTGAGGTCCAACTGATTTCCAAATGCACATTTCCATCTCATGACGAAGTTATGCGGTAGGCTGTGTTTTGCCCACCTCAAGGATCGACTCCTCACAGATTATTGCTCTTTATACCCTAGGTGTGCCTTGGGTCATGAGCTCACATAGAATATTATCTGGCTAATCCCCTCAAGACTTAACCAACTTCTTGGCCTAATTCTCTATCCTGGGTTCAAACCTGTGGTTGCTTCTCTTATCATTTCCTTGGATGGATTTGTTGCCACTACTACAAATTTGGCTTTTCTTGATGTACGAATGTTTTGTTTTGTTGACGTTCGTGACATAATACAGTCAAGAAAATCTTAATCTAGAGCTTAAAAAATAATTATTAATTTTAAAATACATATCTTGATGGTTATAAAACATCAATAATTGTTTATATTTAACTTGATGCGCAAAAACATAAATAAGAACACTTTTTTTGACACAAAAGTACCTAAGTTTCCTTCAAAAAACAAATTCATGATTTTTTGATACGTTGATGGTTAAAAAACATGAAGAAAAGTTTGGTGTTTTAGTCCCGCGTTATTTTACCTGTATGAATGTTTTACTCGCACAAATGGAAATTTTGTTGATGCTGATTGGCCATCAAGGAGGATAGTATTCCTGACGAACAATGTCTGTCAAAAAAAACGCTCAAAATGGGTTTGATAATGAAAGTCAGAGAAAGTTTTAGGAGCGAAGAAATCCAAGGGCTTTAGATAACCAATGTCTCCTCCCTCGATTGGAGATGACTCATTCTGAAAATTTTTCATTTTCTATTTATTTTCAATTTTGCCGATGAGACCCACAACACACTTTTTCTTTTCGTCCATTTTTTCTCTTTTAGCTCTCACAATCTATTGCCGCGAAGCTCACGAGATCTCAAACTTTTCTTACCGTTTTACTTTCCGAATCTCACATGTCTCTTGCCATCGCGTAGCAAATGCAACCTCTTAGAACATTGTAACTCTCACCGCATTACCGTTTAAAGAATAACGCATGCACATTTCTTGCTAGATCTCACTTGTCTCTTGCTGTTTCAAAGAACAACACACTCATCTCTCATTGGATTTGAACGAATCTAAACAGATCTAAACATATTTGAATATATCTGAGCTCAGAGGGCCTAAAATTGCCCATTCTATAGGAAGCCCCTCTCTGCCAATGTCTTCCACATGTTGGAAAAAAGGTGGAACATGTAAGCCCTAACTTGTAAGACATGCTTAGCCTTGGGAGAAGGCAACCTAAGAAGAAGTTATGTGTTATGCATTGTAAAGAGGAATGGTGGCCGAGAGTGAAGGAGCAAAAATTGTTAAGTGTTGGCCACTGCTATGCATTGGTAAGGTTGAAGAGTTGTTATATTGTGATAGGACTACTATGCGTTGAAGGTGCCACCATGCGTTGGAAGTGAAGTTGGAACTTGGCCGGGAGAAGTTGTACTTGGCCTACCATGCGTTGGTAAGGTTACTTTGCGTTGGAGAGTAGCTATATGCGTGGACTGCAGCTATGCGTTGAAGGTTGTTGTCATGCATTGGACTCAGTTGTGTGTGGATGGCTGTTGTGGGTGTTGAAGGTAGCTTGCGTCGAGGGTTGCTATGCGTTGGTGTGTTGGTGAAAAAGTCTGCACCGACCAACTTATTTTAAAAAGGAACGGAAGTGGAGGTTAAGTCGGCAGCATATATATATAGGTGGGCTGAGGGTTTAATCATTTTAAACACTCTCCACAGCTTGAGTTGATTCCATTTTTTAGAAAACAACAAGGAAAGGTAGAAAAAGGTGTTCATGTCTAATTCAAGTGGAATTCTATTCGTTTTGGTGGTGTAACTAAAGCTGGAACAGAAAGTTTAATTGTGGTTGTGAAATCCAAGCATGGTCTAGTGATTGGAGAAGGGCGAGCTGAGGAATTGAAGATAGGGCTGAAATTTTGAGGTTAGTAAGTTAACTCAATTTCTAACCATTTCTATGAAGGATGTTTGAGTTAAATTTGAGAGGAAACATGTAAAATTGTAGGTGGAAGTGATTGCTATTGATTTGGTAGGTGATTGGGAGCAACTCGGTGTTATTTGAGAATATCTCTCAAACAGAGAAGAATCATGCTCTGAAATTTTGAGGTAAGTTAGAGAATGTAAGCCCTAACTTGTAAGGCATGCTTAGCCTTAGGGAAAAGCAAGCTAAGGAGAAGTCTATGTGTTATGCATTGAAGAGAGGAGTGGTAGCCAAGAGTGAAGGAGCAAAAATGGTTAAGTGTTGGCCACGACTATGCATTGTTGAGGTAGAAGAGTTGTTATGTTTTGTTAGAGCTACTATGCATTGAAGGTGTAACCATGAAAAGTTGCTGTGCGTTGAGGGTGTCACTATGCGTTAAAGGTGTCACGTGTTGGAAGGGAAGTTGGAACTTGGCAGGGGAAAAATTTATACTTGACCTACCATGCGTTGGTAAGGTTAGGATGCGTCGAGCGTGCTACGCGTTGGTGTGTTACTGTGGACATTTGTGGTAGGGTGCGTCGAGCGTGCTATGCCTTGGTGTGTTACTGTGGGCGTTTGAGGTAGGATGCGTCGAGCGTGCTATGCGTTAGTGTGTTACTGTGGGCGCCTGAGGTAGGATGCATTGAGCGTGCTATGCGTTGGTGTGTTGCTGTGGGCATTTGAGGTAGGATGCGTCGAGCGTGCTATGCGTTGGTGTGTTACTGTGGGCGTCTAAGGTAGGATGCGTTGAGCATGCTATGCGTTGGTGTGTTGGTGAAAAATCTGTGCCGGCCAGCTTATTTTAAAAAGGAATGGAAGTCGAGGTTAAGTCAGTAGCATATATATAGGAGTGGACCAAATATTTAATCATTTTAGACACTTTCCAGAGCTCGAGTTGGTTCCATTTTTCAGACAATCAACAAAGGAAGGTAGAAGAAGGTGTTCATGTCGAATTTAAGTGAAATTCTATTCGGTTTGGTGGTGTTTGATTGTGGTCGTAAAGTCCGAGCATGGTCTAGTCATTGGAGAAGTGCGAGCTGAGGAAGTGGAAGATAGGGCTGAAATTTTAAGGTTAGTAAGTTGACTCAATTCCTAACCATTTTTATGAAGGATGTTTGAGTTAAATTTAACGGGAAACATGTAAAATTGTAGGTGGAAGTGACTGCTATTGATTTGCTGGGTAATTGAGAGCAACTGGGGGTTATTTGAGAATATCTCTCAAATAAAGAAGGATTGTGCTCTGAAATTTCGAGGTAAGTTAGAGAACTTACTCCTTTACAAGTTTGTAGAAGGGAAGAAGTTCTGAATTTAGCTGGAAATACGATTTTTATCAGGTAGGAGTGGGAACAAAAACGAAAGGAAGGAACTCTACTGTCGGGTGTTGCTGAGTAAATAAAGTATAGGTAGCAAGACGAATGTCACTGGAATGCAGGGGGTTTTTGTCACACCCCCTCCCTGATTACCTACTTAACCTGAAAGGAGATGTGAAGACAATATACATCACCCCTCTTGTGACGCATATTGTCCTATCTTACAAAACTTCCTATATAAACATTCCATACATATACATTCATAGAATCCAGCCATATTAACGCATGATTATAAAATAACATTCCTTCCTGTACAGAGTACACTTTTATAACATGCTCTCTCATAACTCACTTGTAAACAACTAAATCTACATGCCACCAGTGCTAGGTTATTTACACGTGCAACAACGAGAAAATAAACTGTTTCTGGAAACTCGAAGCTTAAGCAGGGCGAGTTGGCGTAGGCAATGTACCAGGAGCGTCCTTGCTACCTGGAGTGGAAAAGAAAACTTGAAAACATAAGCTAATAGCTCAGTGAGTGACTAATTTAATAAAACTAATTTTGTATAAAAACCTTTAAGCTTTAAACAATTTCTGGCATCATGAGTAAAACATAGAATCATATCATTTCCATTGACTAAATCACGTCTAAATGCCCTTATAAAATCATATGTGGTTTTTTAACCATTCGTAAGTAAAACAGTACGGTTACGATACCTTTCCTTAGTTGAGACAGAGCAAAACTCAATGCCCCAACGTCGAAAACAAGTCTCGATGCAGAGCAAAACTCAATGCATCAGCATATAACCTCTATGTGCACATAGGAACATGGCGGGTTGCCCAAGTACCTTCTCCATGTCCATCAGTACTGGGTCCCGGGGAAACTCACATGCCCTCTCAACGTCCCTTAGCATTGAGCCTCCTCTAAAACATTTTCCTTTAGTTTATTACAAAACTTTATACAAAACTGTTCCTAGTCAAATCTTCCATGAGAAAACAGGGTATTTATAAATCATTATCAATCCATAAATCTGCTTTTCAATATCGTTTAGTAAAACATCAACAAATAAGGAAAACCAATCTGACTTATACGAAAGAATTATGAAAACAAGAAAAGAAGTGTCACTCACAACTCTTTTCTAGGCCTTGAATGGATTATACGCCTTTTCTATCTCCTCTTGGCTTGAAAATACACATTTCTTGGGTTAGGCTTTTTCCTAAACTTCCTTTCCATAACCAACAAACCTTAACCATTCATATATGATCAAAATAACCTTAATGAGCGAGTTTTAACTCTACTAGCGAGACCACTAGCGAGACTAGATTGCACTACATGCCACTAGCAATACCAGGGTGAGCAAAACTAGTGATACTCACTTGATCAGCGAGATCCAGCGGGACTCAACGAGAATTGTGAGACGCAAGACTTCTAGCAATACCTGCGTTACCCGTCTCGCTTCTCACGCTTAAACTTTTAGCGTTACTTGCAGTCCAGCGATACTTATCTTCCACAACTTCTGCCTTCCCTCTTTTCCTTCTGGTTCTTCACTGCTATCGATTAAAAGTTATAATTCCAGCCAAAATTAGAACTTCTTTCCTTCTACAAACTTGTAGCAAAATATGTCTTCTAGCTTACCTCAAATTTTCGTAGCTTAACTTGTCCTCGTTCGTCAGATATTGCAAGATTTCTCCGCACTACTACATTGCACAAAAATTCCTTATCAGTCATTTCCAACTGAAAATTTTCATGTTTCTAATCCATTTCGACTCAAACATCCTTCATAAAAGTTGTTTAGAATCGAGTTAACTTACTAACCTTAAAATTGCAGCCTTAGACTCAATCTCTTCGATTCGTTTTACTCCAAATCTCAACCACTGTTCAGTCTGTGCGACTACAATCAATCTTCTATTCCAGCTCTATTTTCAGCACCGAGGCGAGTAGAATTCCGCCTAAAATCTACAAGAACACCTTCCTCTATCTTCTCTTATTGCTTGTCTGAAAAATGGAACCGACTCAAGTTCTTGAAAATGTCTAAAAATGATAAAATATTCAATCTATTCACCTATATATATACTACCGACTTCACCCTCTCAAGCACCCTTATACATGTTGTCGACTTACCCCTCATCCGCAGGCTGACGCAAGGTTCTCCCTTCGACGCAAGGCACTCGTCGAAATCCTCTTCCAACGCCTTCAGCAACTATCCACACCCAACGCATGGCGCCTTCAACGCCTCCTACTTTCGACGCATACAACTCCGTCATTCACACCACTATTTTTGTCGCATCGAGACCACTCTGTCTTCGACGCAAAGTGACTTCAGCGCAGCAAAATGACTTCAGCGCATAGCCTTACCAACGCATGGTGGTTCAAGCACATTTCTTCCCCGCCAATGATCACTTATCCTCCATGCGGGTAGCTACTTCAGCTCACAACCCTTCGTGATTCCATTGACCATACATGGCCACTCAAAGAGTTCAACTTCCTCTTCATTCACTAACGCATAGTCTTGGCCAACACTTAGCCAAAATTTTGCTCTCATTCTCGGCTACTTTTCCTCTAACAACGCATGGTCACATTTCACTTGTTTGTCACAACACTTAAGATTAAAAGTCAGTGCTTACAGTTTTCTGTCTCACAAATCTCGCTGGGTTTCGCTAAGTTTTGTTCCTCAGGTAAATCTCGCTAGTCTCGCTTATCCGGGTGTCGCTAGTGTCGTGACCTATTGGGTATTTTCGCTGGTAATCTCGCTAGGAATGTGAAATCTCGTTGGTAATTTCTCTAGTGACACAAAATCTCGCTTATTATGTTTACTTTAGGAAAAAGGGGAGTCTCGGTAATGAATCATGATTTGAGTTTAATTATACATACTTAATGATTAAGTAAAGGAAGTTTAAGGAAAGCGTAACATGAGGAATGTGTATTTACAGGCCAAGATGAGCTCGAAAAGGCATATAATCTGCTCAGGGCCTAAGGACAAGGTGTGAGTGACACCTTTCTTTCTTTGAAAACGATTTTATTGAAAACGTTCAGTTTGGTGTTCTTATGAGATATGGCTTTGAGATGAATTGTTTTTTTGAAAAGCATGATGTTTGATTATATTGTTCACAAGGCATGTTTTATCTGCTTTCAAAAAGATATTGGAAGGCATGTTATGAAATGTTGTTTATCGTGAAATATCTGATTTTTCATGAAAGATTTTCAAGTGAATCATTTATGTAAAATATTGGCTTCTAAAATGTTTTAGAGGAGGCTCAATGCTGAAGGACGTGAGAAGGCATGTGCGTTTCCCCGAGACCCAATACTGAAGGAAATGTAGAAGGTACTTGGGCAACCCGCGATATTCCTATGTGCACATAGAGGTTGGTATTGCCGGTGCATTGAGTTTTGCTCCGCATCGAGTCATTATTTCGATGATGCTGGTGTGTTGAGTTTTGCTCCACATCGAGCCATGGTTTTCGACGTTGAGTGCGTTGAGTCTGGCTCTGCCTCAACTAAGGAAAAATCTTTTAAGAACGAACTGATTTCATTTACGACCATTCTGGCATGAACTTATCAGGTAGAAGTGATAACAAAAGGAAAGGAAGAAACTGCGGCTGTCCGGTGTCGCTGGAATTGTAGTGTCTCCTAAAAGTTGGAGAGAGAGTAGCGAGACGAGTATTGCTGGTAGCACTGAGGGCTATGCGTCTCTTAAATCTCGCCGAGTGTCACTAGGTATCGCTACTCAAGGTGAATCTCACTAGTCTCGCTCATTACGGTCTCGCTAGTGTTGTATATTTGTAGGCCAATCTCACTAATAATCTCGCTCATTATGAATTATTTTGGTTGAAATGAGTCTCCAAGATGAAGCATGATTAGAATTTAATTATGCAAACTTAATGGATATGGAAAGGAAGTTTAGAAAAGCTTAACACGAGAAATATGTATTCACAGGCCAAGAAGAGCTAAAAAAGGCATATAATCCGCTCAGAGCCTAGGACAAGTAGTGAGTGACACTTTTCTTTCTTTAAAAATGATTTTATTGAAAATGTTTAGTTCGTTTTTCTTATGATGATTTATTTCTTGAAAAGCATGATGGATGATTGCATTGATTATAAGGCATGTTTTATCTATTTTCTACAAGTTCTTGAAAAGCATGTTCACAAGGTGTTATTTATTGAGAAACACTCTGTTTTCCATGAAAGATTTCATATGACTTATTTATGCAAAGCATATCCGTTTCTAAATTGTTTTCTAAAGGGATTCAATGCTGAAGGACGTTGAGAAGCCATATGGGCAACCCTATGGCTTAAAGGAGCTCGATGCTGAAGGACGTTGAGAAGGCATGTGAGTTTCCTAGGGCCCAGTACTGAGGGACTCGGAGAAGGTACTTGGGCATCCCATGATATTCCTATGTACATATAGAGGTAGATGACGTTGTTGTGTTGAGATTACTCCATATTAGCTAAGGTTTTCGACTTTGGGTGTATTGAATCTTGCTCCACCCCAACTAAGGTTTGTTTTCGACGTTGAGAGCATTGAGTCTTGCTCCGCCTCAACTAAGGGAAATGATTGTAAAATTAAACTGGATTTCTGTATGATTTTTCTGAAACAATCATGTATGATTTGGCAAAGGCATTTGAGCATGTTTTTCCAATAGTTATGATTTGAATCCATATTTTATACGTATTGCGCTATAACGGTTTTACCATGTTGGTTTTCAAACCAAAGACATTTTTACAAAACTAGTCACTCATGGGGCTTTTAGCTCATGGTTTCCTTGTTTTCTTTTCCACCTAGGTAGCGATGACGTTCTCGGTGCTTAGCCTACTCCAGCTTGGCTTGCTTAAGCTTCGAGTTATAAGAAACAATTCACATTGTGGTTGTTGTATGTGTAAATAACCTTATATAGGTGGCATGTAGACCTAATTATATAAATGTTGGGATGGGAGATGGGTTGTTGTATAAGTTTATTGTGAACATGTTGGATTGTTTAATTATATAAACATAAGTTCTTATGGTTTTGAATTTATGGGTAGATATGTATGAAATAATATAACAGGTTAATCAGGTAAAGATGGCAGTGTACGTCACAAGAGGGGTGATGTTTGCTGTTCTCACATCTCCTCTCGGGTTGAGTAGGGTAATCTGGGAGGAGGTGTGACAGAATACGTTTGACTTAGCTACTGTTGGAGATTTTGTGTTGGCGCTTTATTCATTAAGGTAGCTGTGGAGTTTTGTGAATGTCACAAATATAGCATTAACATCTGGCTGTGACATTAGAAATTCCTGCAAAATATTTTCTTTCCTTATTTGGATATTTCCTGCTGATATATTTTGCTCAATACGTTTTCTTATTGAAAGCAATGTCTTTTATTTCCGATTACGCCAATGTTTTCCATTATTAGCATCCTATTATAAAAGGTGATTAATGATGATTTTTAATGTTGCTGCATTTTATATTTTGTGAAGAAAGTTTTTGTTCATAGTGGCCGAGAAGAAGAATTGTGTACTTGGTTAAGTGTTCTTATTATTCTATTATGCATCTTCTCTACTTTGTGAGAGCAAAACCTTGAAGATAATCTTTGCCTTAGGGAGCTTAAGATGTCGTTATTCATTGGGAAAGGAGTTCTCAAGACTTAGGAGGACCTAAGTTCTCACGTGAAAGGAGTTCACTAAGTCACGAGGAAGATAAAAGTAGAGAGAAGTCTCACACACTATCGGAAGCCGAAGTGTCCATCACTAATATTATCACACTTAAGCGGAGCCTACGTACACTGAGAGGGAGTCTTATATCTAGGGGAGCCTAGGTGGTTAGCACATTAAGCTTTGCAATAGTCACTGTAGAAGTTGTTGCTTTGCAGATAAGTTCTTCGTTGCAATCGCTTAACACTTTAATATTAGTGGATTATATTTTTTGGGCACACTATGTCACACCCCTTCGTGAATCACCCTATGTAACCTGAAAAGAGGCGTGAGAACAGTAGACATCGACCATTTTACAACATCTACTGTCAACTTATACTCTTTTTAGACCTACTATGTACAACGAAAATAATTAAATTACAATACTATAATATTTTAACATGCATAATTTTATTTACACCATTGTTTATAGAGTTTATTTACAAGTGATATAAACCTAGCTCGATACAAGTTTCTGCCTAATTCAAATTACCAAATTATATCTCGACAAACCTCAACTTCGTTTAGCAAAGGAAACTCGGCTGCTACCTGGGAAGAAAAACATAAGAAAAGAATGAGCTTCATGAAACCTAGTGAGTGATCAATATAACTAGGGAATATAACCCTTCGAACATAATAACTATAAAAGAATTCATGAGCAAGCATAACTATATCGAGCTTACACTCAAACCTCCTATTTTAGGGTTATCCTTGAAATCAAATATCCTGCTGGCATCCTCAGCTTAGCAATCAGCTGGTTAACCTGCTGGCTCACACGACTCAGCAATCAATTGGTTAACCTGCTGGCTCACACGGCTCAGCAATTTGATTGGTTTTTCTCTACTGGCCCACCCGGTTCAGCACTACTCATATCTCTGTCCCTATGTGCACATAGTCTTACCTCTAAGGATCAGAAGCTAGGCCCGTCAAACTTTTGACCGTCCTCTTGAGGTAATTCTCGTAGGATCAGGAACTAGGTTCCGTCATCCCGTTATCATCCTGCAAGGTTTTATTTTTGACACAGGCTCAGAAATTAGATCCTTCTAATCCTCTAGCTATCATGTGCAGACTCAATTCCCGGTCCCAGTCATGACCATAATCATGTTCATCAATGCCTTCTCATAGTCCTTCAACATTCAAATATATCTTAAAGATTCATCATAGCTCGATATGCAATATACTAATTGATATCTCACCATAGCACGCATATTAAAAATATCATATAATCATGCTTTCAAATATATACTCATAAGTGTGCTATTAACAACTATTCTCAAGAGATAAAGTTTAATCATTCATGAAAAGAAATCAATCACTCACAGAGAAAGTAGTTGTAGCGCTTAGGGTTCCTTCCGTAGGCTTGGATTCCGAACCTCTCAGTTTTTCCATAGCATCTGGGACTGAGAAACAACAACTAAAAGTCCTCTAGAACCCTAATGACAACCTTCTGGACGCTTGGGACCTCTTCCTTGGACGCAAGACACAATTTCTGGATGCAGAGATGACTAAGTTAGACGTAGGGCAGCACTTCAACTCTCCACACAGCTCTGTTGGACGCCTAGCTTGGTACTTTGGAGGCTTGGCTTACCTTGTGGATGCAGGAGAGTACTCTAATAGCAAGAAAACAACACCTTGGATGCAACCTAGGCTTGTTTGGACACAAGGTTTCCTCTCTCAACTTCCAAACCTTCTTTCTCTCTTCTCTCTAGTGAGTATTTCAGATGTTTGGTTGAATGAGGAAGCCCTCTCACTCTTGGTCCTATTTCTAGCAGTTGGATGACATGCTTGGTCATCCCACCTTTGCTTCTAAACTTGCCATTTATGCTCCCACTTTTCACCATGCATGCAAGTCACACCAAGCATCCAACCACTTGTCTTCTTGCATGGTATCTTTGTTATGCATCCTGACACCTCCTCCTTGTGAAGTGTTAAGCCCAAATGAAACCACCTAGCACAAGAAATTTTCAACCATGCGTCCAACCTAGCCCTGGGATATGGACCATGCGTCCACTTCCCCTATTCTATGCGTCCACAATGTTGATTCTTGGGTATGGTCTTTTTTGCTCTCTTTTCTTCTTCCAACCTTCTTATACTTAGGCAAAATTTCCTTTCCAAGACCCTCCTATGCGTCCAGTATACCAAGAATGTGCCCAATCTTCTTCCAAGACTCCAATACTTAGCCAAAATCCCCTCCTTTATGAGGTATGTGTCCAACAAGCTTCATGGTTCCCACACTTAGTCAACTTTCTACTTACAAGCATTGCTATGCATGTGGATTTCCTCCTTTTTCCTTAGGTATGCGTCCACTTAGCTAGATTCCTTGGTTCATGAGTCCAAGTCCCCCTACATGCAGCCATGGACTCATTGTTAACTCCTCTACGCGTCCATGGTATGCTTCCCAAACCTATGCTTCCAACTTTGCTCTTCTACGCATTCCACACTTAGCCATTTTCTCCAAAATCTTCCAAGTATGCGTCCAAGCCTTCCTTCCCTTCATTAGGGTTGCTTCTCAACTCTCCAAGTCATCCAACACTTAGCCTATTCTTCCTTGGAGTATGGCCTATGCATCCAACTCTATACCATGCGTTCATCCTTATTTTTCAAGACTTAGGTTTCCTTCCAACACCTCAACACTTAACCAAAATTCTTCCAAAGTTCTTCCACCATGCGTTGAGTTTACCAACCAATGTGTCCAACATGGTAGCCTTTCCCCAAAGATGTGCTCAACTCTCAACTACCTCCTGACTATCCTTCCAACTTTTCCTTCTTTAACACTTAGTGAAATTTCCTTCCTTTTCGTAGGCTATGTGTCACGGTCATGCTTGTCCAGGGCGTGTTGCCCGTGGCCGCATGCCCGCCTCGACCCCTTTTTACCATGCTTTCATGTTATGTACTTTATTTTACTAGTTAGTGTATTTTCCTAGTGCTTTTCTTTGTAAGTGACTGCTCACCACTTTGCATGTGCAAGGGTGACAATTCCAAAAATGTTTAGAATGTACTATATGAGGGTGAGACTAACCATAAAATCCTCATACCCGGAGTTGTGAGCTATAAAGCCGTTGTTGTCCCTTTTTGCTTTCTAGTCTTACAACACATCTTAATTTCTCAAACATGCTTTCAAATGTTTGCAAAATCCTTTTCCTCTAAAACCCGTTTTCTAAAACTGTTTTCCTTGGAACGGGGCCGGAGGTTACGAGAGGCACTCGGTGTGCCGTAGGCGATCAGAATTTGATCAGGTTTACTTGTTCACGAGCTAGAACAAGTGCCGCACAATCGTCTAGTCCAGCGCAGAACTACGATTGTGACACTATGCATCCAAGCTTTGAGTTCTCCAACTATAGTTGAGTTCTCAAAGCATAGTTGCGATACTTAAACATTATTTGTTAGCTCATTCACCACCTCGTGGTCGAAGACTCAAAAATCGCCTATCATGGTTTTCTCCCAAACTCTCCTATGGTTCATTCTCATCCCAAAACTCAAGTTGGCACAAACATTTTTCCTCCCCACATTATTCTAAATGCATAGTACCCCTTTAACACTTATATTAAAATGATGCATGACATGCTTAATTAATATACAACATATAATATAACATTTATATCAAGATATGACGCATGAATATGTTTAACCTATGGTAGGATTTTAAATTATATGGCATACTTTATGCAACATATAATTAATATAATTAAACATACATCTCATGCATAGTGAAACTAAATTATAGCAATAATAGACCAAATATTGGCACACTAATAAAACAATAAAATAAATTACATTAAATTCACTTAAAAAAAAAAAAAAAAACTGCTTTCAAAAGGTGGAGGAAAATTGCCACTTTCGTGTTCAAACAAAACTATTTTGAAACTACCAGAACCTTTCCATGATGAACAAACAATGTTAGACAACAGTCTAAACCTTTTAATGACGCACAAAAGATGACAGACAGCAGAAATTTGCACAAAAGCTCTCGGGTTTGCACTCCAAAAACCCTCTTTCACCTTTATTTTTGGTCTTCTTCATAGCAAACACTTCACCACAAACGACCCATACTTACAGACTCAATTTACATAATAAATGCCTAAAACAACGAGCCTTTACATTGATCAAATCAACGTAAAAAGTTGTAAATTTAAGTGCCAATATTTGTAAACATCTATTACGCAAATCCACATACATTATGCAGAAAACAACCCACCTTTTCTCTATTTTTCAATCCAAAACAGAATGAAAAGTACGATTTGACTTTGATACCAATTGAAGTGATTTGAATTTCGTGTGGAAGCGCATGAATGTGTGTACTTTTAATTTACGTTTTGAATTTATAGAAAATACAAAGAAATTTAATATATTTTAATTAAGCATGTTTTATTGTAAAGAAATTCAAAAAGAAAAAAAATACCTATGAAGAGTTCTTCAATATTCTCGAATTCTTTAGTGTTTTTCCATAGCAAATGATCACGAACGCTGCAACTCTTGTCACCGACGAGATCTTCCTCGATATTCTCAAGGTGAGAATCACAGTGGTGTTGTGTGGGCTCGCTTGGATTAAATTTGGGAAAGGGAGAAAACAAACTCTTTTTCTTTGAGGGAGAATTGCCAAAAAAAAAGAAGAGAATTTGTAGAGATTAACTTCTTTTTCACCTCCTACTTTGTCTTCCTTGTTGTGAATCAAATATATAGGGAGAGACGTATATGTGAGAGTTATCAAATAACTCCCCACTACGTCAAGTGAAAATAACTCCCAATGGAGTTATTTCTAAGTTTGAATTTTATTATATTAATTAATATAATTAAATTCAAACCATGTATTATATCCCATATAATTTATAACCTATAGTTTATTATATCACATATCATATAACCTATAATTTAAATTCTCTCATATAACCTATAGTATTAATACGAATCATATTCACATTAATTTTAACCTATAGTTTATATATGAACCACATTGATATAATTAACATTTGAATCACATTCAAATATTTATTTCTCAAAAAAAAAAAAAACTTTATATTATAATGTATCACATACATTATATTAATTGTATCTCATTCAATTAAATCCCTTTAATTAATTTGAACAATCCAAAATTAATTTGATTCTCATTATTTCTTATTGAGCTAACAAGGGGATCTTATGACTTATAGATTGAAGCTCCAATGATACTAGATTAATTAATTCAACTCTTTAATTAAATTAATCTTCATTCATTAACTGTCGGTCACTCCACTAAAGACCGACAACTACACTGTTCGCACTAGAGATGTACTCCTGTGTCCATTGGATATAACCAATCAATTCTGCGTTGACCCTTCACAAATTGCTCGTAAGTACAGCTGGGTCAAAATTACCGTTTTACCTCTATTGTCACATCTAACTCCTTAAGTACCATCGATTCCTCTAATGAACAATTAGTTGTAGTTCAACTATAACCGAACCTCTCTTGGGCTAGGAGAGGGTGTGGTGCCACATTGTTCAAGCCCCGGAATCAGCCCTTAAGGGAGCAATTTCTCTATTTTCCCTAATAGTAGGGAAGGAGTAGATTCCTTCTTGTGTAGCTATGTTCCCAGCTCCCCTATCAAATGAATCTCCAAAATGGTATGTATATACAGTCGGAGAATTGGGCACTTTCACCCATGCAAATCAAAGGGCCACCCTCATAGGTAGGAGTTCACAACTCATTCAAGAGTCAGGTCAAGTCACTTATGGTCATCCTGATGAAATGTAAGTCTTTTCTAGTAATGGTGTTATAAAGAGAGAGAGTTAACATTTCGTGGTTCGATCTTATACAAACTCTTTGTATAGAATATCCTCGCTCACATGTCTCTAAAGGGAATTGAATCTCGGCGGAAGCGTGTGATCGCGTTATTTGATTTATTGAAAGAACTAAAAATACGAAAAGTAAAGAAAAAGGTTAAGCATCATATCTTTGACAATCTATAATTCTCGACCGATAGTCTTCTCCTTATAGTCTTCCTTTTCCAGAGATCTTCCTCGCTATGACTCTGGCAAAGATCTAGTTTGTGAGAATCGTTTCTTTGAAAGAATGGGAAGAAAAAATTTCTTAGAATTTTTCTAAGAAAATTGGGAGAATTAGTAGAGGAAGATTGTTAAAGTAATCGTAGAGATTATTCTTTTAGAGAGTGTGTTCTGTGAAGGCTCCCAAGGGCCCTATTTATTGAACTCTATGGGTTACACCTAATCCTATTAGGATAAACCCTGATCTGCAAAGATTTTAAATCAAATATTTAATAATATTCAATATTAATAAATATCTACCCAAATAATATCTCATATTAAATGGTTTAAAATATTAAATCTTATTTAAATATTTATTTTTTGCAGAATCTTTGATTTGGATCTCATCCAAATTAAATAATTAATTATTTGAATCCAATTCAAATCAATTAATTAATTCTCCCTCTATCTATTTTCTACAAAATCTTTAATTCGGTCCCATCCAAATTAAATAATTAATTATTTGAATCCAATTCAAATTAATTAATTAATTCTCCATCTTTTTATTTATATGGATTTTATCCAAATAAATAATTAATTATTGAATCATATTCAAATAAATTAATTCTTCATATTATAAAGTTATAATTTGAATCACATTCAAATAAAATTTATAATAAATCATGTAATTAATCGTATCCAATACAATTAATATTTTCCCTCATAAATTTGAACATTTCAAATTTTTCTTTCAACATAGTTGATCCTTGCTGGTCTATAGTGAGTTACCAAGGGGACCTTATGGACCTATAGATTAGCAGCTCCAACGATATGAGATTAATCTGCCAAACTCATTAACCACATTAATCAATATTCGTTAACTGCGGGTACGCTCTACTAAATACTCACAGCTGCATTCTTCTCATTGTAGATATATTTTTGTGCCCATGGATATAGACTAATAATAGCTAATTAGTCATTCACAACTGTTAATAACATCAGCTTGGTCAAATTATCGTTTTACCACAGGGTTACTTTTAAATCCTTAAGTACTAGTGCTTCTCTAATGAACAACCTGTTTATGGTCCAACCATTAAACAGAAACCCCTGTCGGGCCAGTGAGAGGGTAGGGCCCTTCGTTCAAGTCTCGAAGACACCACTTAAGAGAAGACTTATCTACATACCGTAAAAATGAGAATGAGCAAATTTCATTTTGTATAATTATGTCCTCAGCTCCCCACTCCGTCTTATTCGCAAGATAGTAGGCATATTGAGTCGACAAATGGCCACTCTCACCCATACAAATCAAAGGGCAATCCCTCGTTGAAAAGAGTTCATAATATACTCAAGATTAAGACTAAATTGCCTAGGTCACCCTATTGAAATAAAAACCCATTGCATAGGATAACCCCACTCGCGTGTCACCTACACAAACGCGTTAGATCATTACGTTTCTATCAAATACAAAGTGGGTCATATCCATAGTCTCACTAGGATAAGGTATCTCGCCTTATCCCTATACTATAGACCCTGTAGACTGTATCTTGAACATTGATCTCCATATGTTCTTACATACAGTTCAAGACTTATAAAATAGCCTAGGATGTTAGTTTATTGGATTTAGGGTTATTAAGACAAATCAAACAAAAATAATCGATAACGCTTATTGAAGTAACAGATCAATAACTCTTTATTAATGATTTAATTAACAGTCAAATTATTACATTTACAATCTATGAGTTTTAAGGCGTAAAACCCAACAAAATCCTACTTGAACTAAAACTCTACTGGGTTGTACATAAAGAGAAGTGAGAATGGTAAGTATGTAAATACAGTAAACTAGGGCATCCATATACCCGTTACACATCTCCCACTTGCCCTATATTACACAATTTATATATCTCGCAGACTTAGACTTTCTAGATGACCCTCGAACACTTTAGCCTAGAGAGCCTTCGTAAATGGATCGGCAATGTTATGCTCTGAAGGGATTTTTATGACAATCACATCTCTTGGTTGCACAATCTCCCGTATCAGGTGATGCTTCTTCTCAATATGCTTTCCTCGTTTGTGGCTACGAGGCTCTTTAGAGTTGGCTACTGTCCCACTGTTGTCACAGTATAATGTGATGGGCAATTGCATGTTTGGAACGATTTCCAAATCATTTAGGAACTTTCTGAGCCAAGCTGCTTCTTTTATTGCTTCACAAGCAGCTACATACTCAGCTTCCATAGTAGAGTATGCAATGCATTCTTGCTTGATGCAATGCCATACTACAGCTCCTCCATTTAAAGTTAACACTAACCTTGACGTGGATTTCCTATAATCCTTGTCAGTTTGAAAATCAGAGTTAGTGTATCCCGTAAGGATCAAATCCTTAGCTCCATACACCAGCTTGTAGTCCCTCGTTCTCCTAGATACTTGAGGATGTTCTTAACCGGAGTCCAATGGTCTAACCCTGAATTGGACTAGTACCTTCTGACTATTTCCACTGCATAATAAATGTCTGGTCTAGTGCAAAGCATAGCATACATTAAGTTGCCCACAGTTAAGGCATGGGGAATACGTCTCATACCCTCAATTTCTTGAGGTGTTCTAGGACACTGTTCCTTAGACAAATAAACCACGTGCCTAAAATGTAATAAACCCTTTCTTAGAGTTCTGTATCGAATATCAGGTCAACATTTTGTCGATATAAGTTGCTTA
Organism: Citrullus colocynthis; assembly: GCA_031780015.1. Taxonomy (NCBI): domain Eukaryota; kingdom Viridiplantae; phylum Streptophyta; class Magnoliopsida; order Cucurbitales; family Cucurbitaceae; genus Citrullus; species Citrullus colocynthis. Next base: position 49,459 of record QLSR01000163.1, read on the forward strand.
AGATAGGGCCAACGTTCTGTTTTTGCAATCCTTAATGATTTAGATCCCAATTACATACTGCGCCTTTCCCAAATCTTTCATTTGGAATTGAGCTGCCAGCCAATTTTTAACATCAGTAAGATATCCTACATCATTTCCAATGAGTAGGATGTCGTCCACATAAAGTACTAAGAAAGCTACTTTACTTTTGATGATTTTCTTGTATGCACAAGGCTCATCAGAATTTTGTTGAAAACCAAAAGATTTGATCGCACTATCAAACATAATATTCCAAGATCTAGATGTTTGTTTCAACCCATAAATGGATCAATTTAGCTTGCAAACTTTTTGCTCCTGACCTTGGACTATGAACCCCTTGGGCTGAGACATGAAAATACTCTCTTCAAGATTGTCATTCAGGAAAGCAATCTTTACATCCATTTGCCAAATTTCATAATCATAATTTGAGGCTATGTATAAGAGGATTCTTATAGACTTAAGCATAGCAACAGGGTAAAAAGTTTCCTCATAGTCTACCCCTTCCCTTTGGGTGTATTTTCTTATGAAGTTTGGTCTCGGTGGTGAACAAACATCAATGTTTAAGACTTGTTTGCTATGTTAAAGCAAATTTTATGAAATCTAACAAAGGAAACTAAACCAGTTTGAGGCCGAAAGGAGCTAGGGAAAGCATATAAGCCATTCAGGACTCAGGACAAGTTGTGAGTGACAATTTTACTTAAAATGAGCTTATTTTAAATAAAGTTTTCATGATATATGATTGGGTTTAGAAACATGTTTATATGTTTATGTTTTTCACGAGTTTTAAATGTGAGATGTCGAGTACTTGCTTGAAGAAAACATGTGTTTCCATGTAAATAAAGATTATGGTTTTGCATTGAAATTATTTGAAGCATGCTAGTTATTACCGAGTTTTACAAAAGGCATGCTATTTGTTAATCTATGTTTTTATGGAAGCGTGATGATTGTTAATGAAGTTATGAAGGTTTAAATGTTCAAAGTCGTGAATATTTATTATGTTATTTTCAAAACATGTCGCTTTTGAATATTCTTTTTGAAAAAGGCTTCCAATGCTGAAGGGCTCGAAGAAGGCATTTGGGTAGCCGGGATATAGAAATGGTTCCCAATGCTGAAGGACTCGGAGAAGGCATGTGGGTAACCTGAGTGTAGAGATAGCCCTTAGTGCTGCAGGACTCGGAGAAGGCATGTTGGTGGCCTAAATCTTGTATATGGGACCCTGTATTAAAGGACTTAAGAAGGTATTCGAGCAACCCAAGATATGATATCTATGTGCACATAAAGGTATGATTGACGTTGTTGTGTTGAGATTACTCCACACAGCTAAGAATATTCGACTTTGGGTGTGTCGAGATTACTCCACCCCAACTAAAGATGTTTTCGAAGTTGAGTTGTGTTGAGCTCTGCTTCGCCTCAACTAAGAAAAATATTTCTAGAATGTGTTGTATTTTCATGGTTTTTCGGATAGGAAACGTATATGGTTTAATAACGTTATTTGAGCAGTACTGCCTGAACATGGAAATGTATTATTTATGTTTATCAATTATCATAATTTGGACACAGTTTTGATTTATTTCTGAGCTTAGAAAGATTTTTTTGGACTTTCACTCATTGGGCAACCTAGCTCATGTTTTCCCTATTTTTCTGTTTTCCAGGTAGCGAGCAAGTCTGGGGTGCTTGGCTTACACAACAACTTGTCTAGGCCTACCACGAGTGTCAGTGAACTTTAAACATTGTAACATATTTGATCTTAAACACGTGTTGTACATATAGAGGGTTAAGGAGTGGGAGTTAGTAAACTCATGTAAATTTTAAGTTTGAATGTAAGCCAGTATTTCTATGATAGGTTAACCCTTGTTGGAGATAAATGTCCTATTTTTGTTTATAACTGCATATTAGGTGTTTGGTCATGGTTTAAGGTTGAACAGGCTGACAGCAAATGTCGTAAGAGGGTTGGTGTCGGCTATCCTCACACTTTCTCCTAGGTTAAGAGGGTACCTAGGAAGGAGTGTGACAAGTTGGTATCAGAGCATAAGATTTTGGAAAGTAAGGACATGCATAGTAGCAAGGATCATGTTGAGTCCGTAATATATTGATGTTATGATAGGTTATAGGAAACATGCCTAGACAGACGAGACGAGCTAAGCAAGTAGACATCGAAATATTGCACACTACCAGCGACGTGAGGGAGGCCTTCGAGGGAGAGTTTAGTAACTCTCAAGTGAATGTGAAAATCGAATAACAAATTTTCAATAGAATAGCACAGAGATTGGTAGCTAGTGTGGAGTCAGCTTATGGGGATCCTGAGAAAAAGTATGGAATTGAAAGGTTTAAAGCCTTAGGTGTAATGTGCACTTCAAGTCTTAATCACAAATGTACGGGTCAAGTTATAATATAAGACGGTAAAGTTCGAATATCGTTCCACTAAGGATCCAATTGTGAAGGTTTAAGTTACTTAGCTATTCTAGAATCAAATCAATTTTATTCGAGGGTTGGAATTGAAGTTGTGAATTTTGGAAAATATAACCTAAATAAGGAAAGTAAATAAAGTAAGAAACACAAGAGTCAAAGAGAGTTCTAGGGTAATGATTCCTTGTTTACTTTATCATGCAATATTCTAGGGTTTATAGATTTTATTGTAACTCATATGCTTAAGTCTAGAAACTTAATTCCAAGTTATTTTCTCTGAAAAACAACCTTTTCTCATGCAACTCAATTGATTACTAATCTCTTGAGATCAATACAAATTACATGGGATTAAGAATAGTCTTTAGCAACTTTCATTGTTAACCTAATTATTTTCATGATAAATTAACAAAAATTCTTTTTTATAGATCTAGTTAAAACATACAATCTATCAATCATACATCTAACCTAACATTCAAACATGCCATTGAACAAGAATTTAAGCACAATAACAAAGAAAAGCATAATCATTACAACAAAACCATGAGTAGTCTACAATATCAACATGTCTTTATAAAGAAATCATCAAAACCCTAAAACTAAAGAGTTTAGCCACTCATAGCTTGAAGCACCATGCATAAACAATGTAAACAAAGAAAGAGTGTAAAGAAAGGAAAACTCTAATGAAAAGAGGCTCTTGATTGAGGAAGCACCATCACGATCTCCTTGGCCTTCACGTCCGAACTCGAACGGCACCACAACTCTTTCTCAAACTCTTTTCCTCTTCCTTGCAACTAACTCACTCTTTGGACTCCCTAATAAACTTTCACTCAATTCTCTTCTTCTTGTGTCTCTTGATCTGTAAATTCGTGATTGGGGCTACTGGAAACCCTCTTATTTATAGAGTTGGCCACCGAAATTTCTTTCCAAAAACACAAAATCTTCAATTATGGAAAGTTGGCACCGCAATGCTAACCGATATGGAAAGTTGGCGCCACCGCACTACTGGATGAAGTTGTGGCACTGACCGTCATGGAAAGGTACCCTTGATCGTCGTGTCGCAGCGTCGCAGTGATGACACTGTGTTGAGACAACTTCTGCTCTCGAGAAAAAGCGTTGCGGTAGCGCCGTATCGGCGTTGCGGCACTGCCCTTTTCTTGGCAGTTTTGGCGTTTCCTTAACTTTTTCACTGTATTTTGGCTCGGTTTTGATCTTTTGGTCTTCATTTTGATTTTCTTTATTTTGACCTAAAAACCACTAGCAAACAAGTGAAATCTAATATAAACTCCCTTAATTTAAGAGAATAGAAAGCTTTTTTCAAGCGCTGTTCTAGGTGCCCAAGTGTTTGAAGGTACCACCGATCCTGCAGAGTCCAAGGTATGGCTGAATCAGGTAAAGAAGTGTTTCAGGGTAATGCATTGTCTTGAAGACAGGAAGCTTGATCTGGTTATCTATATGCTCCAAAAAGGGGGTGAGGATTGGTGGCAGCTAATAGAAAACAGAAGTGCTGATGCGGGCTCTTTGGCGTGGGCAGATTTTAAGAAAGCTTTTCAGGATAAGTATTATCCTAAGTCTTACTATGATGAGAAGAGAAACAAATTCTTAAGGTTTGTTAAGGGAAGTATGTCCATAGCAAAATATGAGAAGAAATTCACAGAGCTGGCCAGGTATGCCTTGGCATCGATAGCTAAAGATGCAGATAAGTGCAAGCGTTTTGAGGAAAGCTTGTAGAGTGAGATACATACTGGCAGAGTGAGATACATACTGGATAGATTTTTCTAAGTTAGTTAAAGCTACCTTGAGAGTTGAGAAGAGCCTGGCAGAGGGAAAGACAAATATAGGAGAAAACAGAGCCAGACAAGCATCTGGTACATCTCAGGAGCAGTCCCACCGAGGTGAAGGACGACGTCTTGCACTAGGAGTTTCTAGTAAGGGAAATTTTAAAGCCCAGTCGAGTGGATCGTATTTTACAGGAGGTTCATGAGGTGGTGGTGCAAGGAAAAGTCAAAGGAGGTTTCCTTAGACATCAAATCCTACAAGTGACTCGCAATTTAGCCAACCTAGTGAATCGATAGTCAGTGCAGCAAGAAAACTATTATATGGTTCATGTGGTAAGTACCATTGGGGATAGTGCATAGGAGAGGTTGGTGTTTGCTACAGTGGTGGCCAGCCAGGTCATTTTGAAGAGGGATTGCCCTTAGCTAAGAATAAGAAAAGAGACAGAACAAAGAACAGTGTCACAAACAGTAAATCAGCTGAGGCAAGAAGCAAGAATTGGTGAAGATAGTAGTGGTGGCAGACAAAAAGGCCAAGTAGGCAAGCCTAGGCCATAGGGAAAGGTGTATGCCATGACGCAGCAGAAGGTTGAAGAGGCTCAAGATGTTGTGACAGGTACGTTCACTATCTATTCTAAGAATGCGCATGTCATACCCCCTTCTAGGTACCCTCCTAACCCAAGAGAAAGTGTGATGACAGCAGACACCGACCCTCTTACAGCATCCACTACAAATCATAACACTTGACTATCATTTGATACATAGTTATGCACAATAATAGAACAAGTTATTTAAACCAGGGTTAAGTTATCATGCAAACATGTTCTTCACTTAAAATATACATTTATATCAGTTTTTCAACAACACCCTTAACCCTCAATATTTACAACTCATGGTTAAGTTCAAATGTTTACAATTCTCAAGATACTAAACACTGCTGATGGGCCCAAACGAGTTTCCGTGTAGGCTACCCGGACTTGCTCGCTACCTGAAAAACAGAAAAACAAGGAAGACATGAGCTAGGTTGCCCAGTGGGTGACTGGTTTTGTAAAACTACCTTTAGCTCGAAAACTAGTCATAGTATAAACATTTTAAACAATACATATAAAACATCAATTCAGAGTTATACACAATTCAAAGCATGCCTAGATAGCATTATCAAATCAAATATGTTCATTCCAGGAAAAGATACTCAGACAATTCCGTTTATCTCAATCAATTTCCCTTAGTTGGGGCGCGAGCTCAACGCTACTCAATGTCAAAAACATCTTTAGTTGGGGTGGAGTAATCTCAACGCACCCAACGCCTACCATCTCTCTATGCGTACATAAATATCATATTCTGTGTTACCCGAGTACCTTATCTGAGTCTTCAATACTGGGCCCCATATATAAGATTTCGGCCACCCACATGCCTTCTCCAAGTCCTTCAGCATTGAGGACTATCTCTATACTCAAGTTACCCATATGCCTTCTCCAAGTCCTTCAGCATTGGGAACCATTTTGATATATCCCATATGCCTTCTCCGAGTCTTTCAGCATTAGGAATCATTTTCATATCCCATATGCCTTCTCCGTGTCCTTTAGCATTGGGAATCATTTTCATATCCTGACTACCCACATTTCAAATGGCATAATATAAATTCACGAATTTTAACATTTCAAATCTTCACAAGCTTCAATGCTTTCCATTAAATCATAAACTAACAACAACATGCTTTTCATATACTCATTAAACAAACAACATGCTTCAAATGATTTTCAATATAAAACACATAAGTAGCATGTTAAAACTCGTAAAAGCATAATCATATAATCACGTTGCAAACATAATCTTTGAACAACGAAACTTGGTTCAAGGTAAACACATTTTAAATACAAATGTCACTCACAACTTGTCCCGAGCCTTTAGTGGGTTATACACCTTTCCCAACTCTTCTCAGCCTGTAATAATACATTTCTCGTGTTAGACTTCCCTAAAATTTCTTTTTACATAACCAGCAAGCTTACACATTACACTTATTCAATGGTTCACCACTGAGACCAATTTCCATCAACAACATAATCATTAATAAGCAAGATTTCACACACCAGCGAGACTACTAGTGAAACTAAGTTATGGATAAAACTATACTAGCGATACCATGACTAGCGAGACCAGCGAGACTTAGTTAGTCAGCGATACGAAAGATACCCAGCAAGAATTGTGAGACACAAAGCCTCTAGTGATACCAACAACAATCGTCTCGCAACACCCGTCTCGATTCCCATCTACTTCAACTTTTGCCTTCACTTCTATTCTCACTTCTATCTGTTAAAAATCATATTTCCAGTCCAAATTAGAACTTCTTCTCTTCTACAAACTTATAAAGAAATATGTTTTCTAGCTTACCTCAAGATTTTAGAGCTTAACTTCTCTTTATTTGACAGATATTCCTAATTTACTTCAAGCTGCGCCAAATCACTCGAGGGATCCGTACCAGTCACTTCTACCTAACATTTAACATATTTCCCTTCAAATTCAGCTCAACCCTCCTTCATAAAAATTGTTAAGAATTGCGTTAACTTACTGACCTAAAATTCTCAGCCCTAAACTTGATCTACATAGCTCGCTATCTTTCAAATACAAAACCTTGCTCAGATTGCACTACAGCAATCAAACCTTCTGTTCCAGCTTCAATTATACCATGAAACCGATCAGAATTCTACTCAAATTTACTCTAGCACCTTCTTCTATCTCTCTTCATCACTCTGTTGAGAAATGAAATTGACTGAAGCTTTTGAATATGCATAAAATGATCAGAAACTCAGCTTTACACCCTTAAATGAGCTGCAGACTTACTTCCACTTTCATTTTATTTTATTTTATTTTATTTTTCGATAAACAAAGTCACTCCTTCATCATACGAACGCAACCTTCTTTGGCCTACTTGGGATGTTGGCTTGGACGCATAGCAAACTTGGATGCTAGCTTGAACGCCTAGCACCATGCGTCAGTCCCAAAGGCTCTCTTGATCACAAGCTTCTCCAACGCAACCCCTTGCTAACATCAACCAACGCATGGTCACTTGCCCAGTGACCTCAACGAACGCACAGCACCAACCATCACCCGTGCTCAATCTCACAGACGTATACCTCAACAAGCCAACGCATCAATCCTCATGCTTGGCCTCGACTACCCAAGGTCTTCACTTATTTTCCAACCATCACCCACGCTCACTCTCTCATGGACGCATACCTCAACCCAACCAACGCATAGTCACTCAAGCCAAAGACTCTCGGCCATCTCTTCCTTAATCACCCGCATACTTTACTTTGCTTGCCATCTTCCAAAGATAAGAGTAGGGCTTACAGCATATGTGTTAATTGATTCTGGAGCTACGCATTCATTTGTTTCCCATGAGGTTACTTTGCATGTGAATAGGAGTTTAAAGCTTGTTCCTCACGCCTTGTTAGTACATACTCCTATTGGTGAAATTGCAATTATAACATGCCTATTATGATTGCAAGTTGGTGATTGATAATGTGGTACTATTAGTTGATCTGTTATCTTTGAACCTGATAGAATTTGATATTATCCTAGGCATGGACTTCCTATCGAAGTATCATGCTAATGTTGATTGTTTTAAGAAGAAAGTGTGATTTGTGAAACCTGATGGGGTTGAGGTGATCTTTAAAGGAAGAAGGAGAATTCTTCCTACTTGTGTAATCTCGGTAGTGAAGGCTAGAAAGTTGTTGAGTAAAGGTTGTGAAGCGTACTTGGCACATGTAACTGAAGTGAAGATGGAAAATTTGAAACTGAAGATGTGTCAGTAGTACGGGAGTATTTAGATGTGTTTTCTGAGGAGTTGTCAGGTTTGCCACCTAATAGAGAGGTGGAGTTTACTATAGATTTTGTACCTGGTACAACACTTATTTCTCAGGCACCATATTGTATGGCACCTGCGGAGTTGAAGGAGCTAAAGGTGCAACTACAGGAGTTAGTAGACAAGGGATACATTAGATCAAGTGTATCTCCATAGGGTCCGCCAGTTTTGTTTGTTCAGAAGAAAGATGGCACAATGAGGCTATGTATTGATTACCGTTAGCTAAATAAGGTAACAATACGTAACAAATACCCTTTGCGTTGTATAGATGATCTATTTGACCAATTCAGAGGAGCTTCGGTGTTCTCGAAGATAGACCTGAGGTCAGGATATCATCAGTTGAAAGTTAGAGAATCAGACATACCTAAGACGGCTTTTAGAACAAAGTATGGACACTACAAATTTCTGGTAATGCCATTTGGTTTGATGAATGCACCAGTAATATTTATGGATCTGATGAATAGAATTTTCCATCCTTATTTGGACCAGTTTTTCATTGTGTTCATTGATGACATATTGGTGTATTCAGGAGATAGAGGAAAGTATGCTGAACATCTCAGGATTGTTTTGCAGACTTTGAGAGAAAAGAAGTTGTATGCTAAGTTCAGTAAATATGAGTCTTAGTTGGATCAAGTTGTTGTTTTAGGCATGTGGTATTAGTTGCGAGAGTCAGTGTAGATCCTCAAAAGACTGAGGCAATTGTGTCAGGTGGGAACGACCTAAGACTGTGACAGAGGTACGTAGTTTCCTAGGTTTAGCAAGATACTATAGGAGATTCGTTCAAGGGTTCTTGAAGATAGTGTTACCACTCACCAATTTAACTAAGAAGAATACTAAGTTTGAGTGGAACGAGAAGTGCGAGCAGAGTTTCCAGGAGCTAAAGAGGAGATTGGTAATTGCACCTATTTGGCACTTTCGGAGTTAGTTAAGGAGTTTGAAGTTTACTGATGGACAGAATTTGTCACCCAATTCCGCGCCAAATAAATTTTCCTAGCTTATTGATAACCACTTGAGAAGTGCTTTCTATTCTCTCAAATTAAGGGAGTTTATATTAGATTTCACTTGTTTGCTAGTGGTTTTAAGGTTAAAGTAAGGAAAATTAGAAGAAAAGTTCAAAAGATCAAAACCGAGCAAGGATACGATGAAAAAGAGAAGAAAATAACAAAGTTGCCAAAATTGGGGTAGCGTCGTGGCTCTAAAATCCGAGAGGGGGTCTGCACAACACAGTCGCATGCCACAATGCTCTCTTTCCATAATTGGTAGCGTCGCGGGGCCAGTTTCCTTTTTTGTAAAATTTGTATTTTTGGAAAGTTTTCTTGGGTAGGCAACTCCATAAATTTGGGGGCTTTCAGTAGCTCTAATAATCAATCAAAGCACGAAATTACAGACCAAAAGAGTCACGAGAAGGAGAGAATTGAGTGAGAGTTTATAAAAGAGTTCAAAGAGTGAGTTAATTGCAAGGAAGAGGAAAAGAGAGCAAGAGAGTCGTGGTGCCATTCGAGTTTCGACGTGAGAGCCAAGGAGATTGTGACAGTGCTATCTCGATCAAGAGCCCCTTTTCAGTAGAGTTTCCCTTTCCTTACACTCTTTCTTTGTTTATATTGTTTGCACATGTTGTTTCAAGCTATGAGTGGCTAAACTCTTTATTTTTAGGGTTTTGATGAATTGTTTATGAATTCATGTTGATATTGTAGACTTTCATGGTTTTGTTGAAATGATTATGCTTTTCATTGTTATTGTGTTTAATTCTTGAGGATTGGCCACCTTCACATGTTAGGTTAGATGTATGATTGAGAGATTGTATGTTTAACCTGATCTATAACAATGAATTATCGTTAATCTATCACGAGACCAGTTCATGCAAGGGTAAGTTCGAAGCCCTTCTAATTAAATTCCTAGCACCCCGGAATTGCATTAAATCGCTCTCAATTTGTTTTCCCCTAATGGTGGCTCATCCACAAATCATCAAGTGTCCAAAAAAATCAAAGCGGCAATATTTCAACTAAGGTGCCCAAATTCAAACTCTAGGGCCCTAAACTTGCATTTATTTTACCTAGGGGCATTAGCTTTCCCACATTTACAGCAGGGAATTATACTCACTCTTTTCTCGCGAGTGTCCTAACTAATCACAGCAAAGGCAGCTCTTTCTACCCTAGTCATGCATATCATTACAATTTTTTTTTTCTTTTTTGTCCTTTTTTTTTCATGCTTTTTTTTCCTTCTTTTTTTTTCTTTCATGATATTTCTTTAAAGCACAACATTCTTTTTCAGCAGGCATATAAATATTTTTTTTCTTCCTTAGTATTACATTATAACCCATCATAAAAGACACTATCCAATCAGTGGGGCCTATCAAGGTAACAACAAAAATACAAGCTAAGTAATACGATTCTAAGCATGCAGGACCTAATATTAGGCAGACGAAGAACTTATGGGTGCATGAAAAATCAGAAAATTTTTTAAAAAAGGCTAAAAATCATGATCAATCACTTCAAACATTACATCACGCAAGAGAATAAAAAAAAGTGCATCATCTACCAGTCATCATAACGAACTAAGCACAGATGAGCAAGTAAACATGAAAGCGCACAATATTTAGTCCGAGCTCGGATGCTCAAGGACTTCAGCCAGAACACAGACATTCCCCACCTGCAACTTAAAATCTAACATTGTCCCCAATGTGAGAAAAGAAAAGAAAAACAAGGGACAAATGAAATGGGAAACATAAAACTTCCGTAAAATTTGGCACGAAGGATGGCGGTGACGTCAGGCTCGTAAAGGTAATTTCATTTCCAACTCCCTTCAAGCAAGAAAACCTAAAAGATCAAGAAAGGTAGGAAGCATTAAGCTCAATAAAAATAAAAACAAGAAAAAGAAATAACAGAAATATAAATTCTGGCTGCTTCCAGGTAGCGCAATTTTTTAAGGTCGTCATGCTCAACTTTACTCGACTTCATTATCTGTATCCACTTGGGAAAGTCGAGTCCCCATCCAACACCTCCAACTTAGGGTGTTAACCACAAGCCTGAAAAATCACAGAGCTAAAGCACACAAGATTAGTGGTGGAGAATCATTAGAAATAAAGAATTTTCAATTTTTTCTATGCCTTAGAGAAAAGGACCCTTCATCCACATCGATCACCACCTTCGTGGTCTTTAGAAAGGGTCTCCCTAAGAGCACAGACAAGGGAGAAGCATAAGAAGTAGAATTAACGTCCATATTGATCACATAAAAATTAGTAGGAAAGCATAGGCCACTGATTCTAACTAGGATATTTTTAACTATACCAATTGGTCTAACAAGAGAATGATCAGCTAATTGCACTACAATATCAGCCGAGTGTAGGATGTGAGATTGAAAATCAGCATAAACAGAAGCAGGCATGATATTGATTGCGGACCCTAAGTGATAAGTTGTAGAAATACAAGTTATTATTGTCTCTCGCTTAGAAAAATAGAGTTTAAATAGAGAATCATGCGGTAGTTGGTGTTAAATTCTATTGATAAATCTTCCTATGTGTCCTACTCTTCAAAATTCATGAAGATAATTGTTTTGAAGCTTTTTTAGCCTAAAACGCATGCTTTGACGTAGGAACGCAAGCAACCTGTGGATGCGTTGGCAACCTTTCAATGCAAGTTGATGCGATAGCAACCCATGGATGCGTTGGCATACTTGAACGCAGGAACCCAAGTTATCCCTGAATGCATATCAACTAGAAACGCAAGGCAGCGGAAAATCAGATACGAATCTTGAGAGATTGTCAGGAGATTGATATGCTTGATATGCGACGAGAGTGGTGGATCTAAATTAAACCAAAAATCACACGGTTAGGCCAGATGGACGCAAGGAAGAAATTCAGCCTCCAATCATGCAGATTTGCCAGCGATTGCAACACAACATCTAAAAGGTCAGACCTGAAGACTAAAAGGTTGTTGAACCTCTCGGAAGAATTCCTAAGTGACAGTAGAGTTCTCTCAAGACGACAACCAGAGACAAATAGCTCGAAAGAGAAGAGTCTTCCCTCCGCCTGACCACTTCACAGCAGAACTCACGCTACCATCCCAGCGAGCTCAAGACATTGAGAAGCCATTCCATACTTTATATCTCTTTTCTTACTTATGTTTTAGTCTGTTAGCAAGACATTGTATTCTCTAAAACATTTATTTCGTTCATCAATCTCTACATCTTCCATGGCTATTCATGTGTTATTTCTTTCCATTTGTTGTTTATCATCCATGAGTAACTAACTCTCTTAAGGGTCACAGGTTGCATTATCATCTAAATAAGAACCGTAGAAGACTATTTCATCTTGTCAATTGTCCTTCTAATCAAATGCTTATGTCCATCTAACTAATCAATGTAAGTAGTAATAATCAGACTGCTCGAAAGATTAAGTGCTTGTGGAACTCAATTAACAAGGCTAAGAAGTGTTACCTAGACATAGGAATAACCTTGGTACTTAACACTCTCCTATGCGTTATAGACATATAACACATAGCGGCTGACAATCGAGAGAAGAGTCGCTAGTATGAAATAGATCTCACTGTGCGTTTTCGAATTAAGATGATGACCAACCCCAGCCCTGCGTTTACCATTCATATAATTCAATTAGTTGACTTTGCTGTGTCGCATACATCTCCATCAAACCACTTTAGCTTAGGTTTACTGCTTTGTAGTTAGTTAAACGTATCACTTCTCACCACCTTTTTTAAGCGCATGACTCAAATAATCCAACTAATTATAGAACCTGCATAGTCCTTGTGTTCAACCTCGGACTCACCGAGAAAACCTCATTCTTTGCTTGTACTTGGTGAAGAATAGGAAAACTTGACAGATTAGTAACGCATAGTATTAAGCATGTTGAACGCATAGAAAACGTATTTGGGTCCTCCTGTTCAACAAGCAATTCACCTGGAAGAATTACCTCTTGGCGGATCACATCTGCTTGTTTATTTTCTTCTTTCTTTTCCTCTCGGTGGACTTCAGTCCACCTTTTTGCTCTCAACAAGGGACTTCTGAATTTCGAGAGACAGAGCAGACCTCACCTCTTCCTTGCGTGATCCTCCCTGAGCAACAGTCAACCTGCTAGGGAAGGGAGCACGAGGAGCATAAATGGAAAAATTGAGAGGTCGGTCGAATCTTATCCCATGTTTCCTTGGTGAGCTTGCTATCTCCACTGTGATGGATAAATGAACATGCAGCGAAAGTTAATTTGATCAATTTTCACTCTAAGATGCTCAATTTAGAGGATTAAACATGCAATTAAGAAGAAAAACCAAAGTTTCAAGAATACTTACCCTTGAAGCTCCAAATTCTCCTTCAATTCTTGATGAATTTCAACACCACTTGGTTGTAGACCACCATAAGAGTCTTCTCTACTATTCTCTAGGCTTAGATTGGATGGTGGGATCCAAATTTGTGGTGAATTTGAGAAAGAATGAAGGTTGGGAAGAAGATGAACAATGGACGGAATTTTGCAAAATTAACCCTTAATTTCACAAAATTCTTAACCATTTTTATGTCAGAATCATCTCTATTTATTAAAGAATAACATGTAATCCAATTGCATCAAAATTTGAAAACATAAAATGGTTAATTTGTTGGTTAACTGTGAAGAAGACAACCAAGCTCCTAGCTTCGTTGTGGGAAAATCCAATCTTCAAAAATCAATTTTAAAATTAATTTTCAATGAATTTCCAAAATTGAATTAAAATTCATTTTTAATTTAAAAAATAATTAAATAATCAAAAAATAATTTAATATTTAATTAATTAAATATTATTTTAATATTAAATAATAAAATAATATTATTTTTTCCACTTGTCTCGATTTTTCTGAAAAATCGATATGAATCCCTATTCATATGATTAATATTTAAATCATATTTAAATATTATAATTAACTTTATTTGTACGTTTAATTCATCATTAAACGTCGATATATCATATATATATCTGACTTTCATTCCTTAAGCCAAGATTTGAACGGTTCAAACTTATTCACCACATTATCTAAGATTTTAGTCCATTTATGAGCTAGTAGAAGGACCTACTGGACCTATAGATCATGAGTTCCAACGATCCGAGATTAATCGGCCAAATTCTTTAACCTAGTTAACCAACATTTGTTAACTAACGGGATACTCCACTAAAGCTCGTAGCTACACTATCCTCACTGTACATATATTTGTGTCCACTTGATATAACCGTCATCAATAAGTCAATCCTTCACTGGTTGTTCATAACTTCAGCTTGGTCAAATACCGATTTACCGTTAAGTTACATCTTTTCTCCTTAAGTACCATTGTCTCTCTAGTGAACAATTGATTTAGGATCCAATCACTAAATCTATTCCCTCTTGGGCCAGTGAGAGGATGGGGCCCCTTGTTCAAGTCCTAGGAACAGTACTTAAGAGAACAACCTCTCTACTATCCCTAAGTTGGGTAGGAGTGAATCCCTTCTTGCAAATTCTATGTTCCCAACTATTTATCCGGTCTTATCCCTGAAATTGGAGGAATGTTGAGCAGCGCTATTGAGCTGACTTTTAGTTCTGAATAAACAGGAGTTCATAGTGATGCGCACTTTGAGTGTTAACCACAAGTGTACGGGTCAAGTTATAATATAAGACGGTTAAGTCCGAATATCGTTCCACTGAAGATCCAATTGTGAAGGTTCAAGTTACTTAGCTATTCTAGAGTTGAATTAATTTTATTTGAGGATTGAAATTGAAAATTATGAGTTATGGAAAATATAAATCAAATAAGGAAAGTATTAAAGTGAGAAACACAAGAGTCAAAAAGAGTTCTAGGGTAATGAATCCTTGTTTATTTCATGCAATATTATAGATTTCATGGATTTTATTGTCATTCATATGCCTAAGTCTAGAAACTTAATTCCAAGTTATGTTCTCTCAAAACAACCCTTTCTCATGCAACCAATTGATTATTAATCTCTTAAAACCAATACAAACTTACATGGCATTAAAAATAGTCTTTAGCAACTTTTATTGTCAACCTAACTACTCTCGTGATAGATTAACAACAATTCATTGTTATAGATCAAGTTAAACATACAATCTCTCAATCATACATCTAACCTAACATGTGAAGATGGCCAATCCACAAGAATTAAACACAATAACAATGAAAAGCATAATCATTCCAACAAAACCATGAAAGTCTACAAGATCAACATAAATTCATAAACAAATCATCAAAACCCTAAAACTAAAGAGTTTAGCCACTCATAGCTTGAAGCAACATGTTTAAGCAAAATAAACAAAGAAAGAGTATAAAAAAAGGAAAACTCTACTGAAAAGAGGCCCTTGATTGAGGTAGCACCGTCACGATCTCCTTGGCTCTCACGTCGGAATTAGAAGGGCACCACGACTATCTCGAACTCTTTTCCTCTTCCTTGCAACTAACTCACTCTTTGAACTCTTACTCAATTCTCTCCTTTTTGTGCCTCTTTAGGTTTGTAACTTCCTTGATTTTATTTGATGCTTAGGGCTACTGGAAACCCCCGAATTTATAGAGTTTGGCCGCCTAAAAACTTACCAAAAATAACAATTTTCATTCAAGGAAAACTGGCGCCGCGGCGCTGGTCTATAGCGCCGAGACGCTAGTGACAATTTTGGAACGGCGCCGCAACGCTGTTGGAGAGCGCCGCGATGCTAGGTCTGCGTCCAGAAAAACTTGCTCTCGGGTTTTAGCGCCGCAGCAGCGCCGTCCAAGCGTCGCGGCGCTGCCCCAATTTGTGCCATTATGAGTTTTTCAGCTCTTTTTCGCGGTATTCTTGCTCGGTTTTGATCTTTTAGTCTTTTCTTCTAATTTTCCTCATTTTAATCTGAAAACCACTAGGAAACAAGTGAAATCTAATATAAACTCCCTTAATTTGAGAGAATAGAAAGCACTTGTTAAGTGCTTATCAACACCCCAAACTTAGAGATTTGCTAGTCCCGAGCAAAGAATAAAATCAAATAATAGGGAGTTTAAATGAAGAAGTGTGCAATTGACTCATGCCTCAGAGAATAGCATTTAGAGCTTAAGTAGAAACATGCAAGCATATCTATATTGTTATAATCATTCAAGGCCAAATCTTGCTATCTCCCATGTGTGTGTGTGCAAGCCTCCTTCAATTTAAAATACTAGAACTCAAATTACAACTTAAGAGAGTTTCTTTAGTTTTCCCCCTACTCTAGCTCATGCACCAATCTTCAAGCTTTCATACATTTCAAGTGAGTAATATGTCCACTAAGGTGCCTTTCAATCTTTTTTTTTCTTTTTTTTTTTTCCATGGGCCCAAACTTGCATTCTTTTACCTAGAGGCACTAGTTTTCACATATTCACTGTTGGGACTTGTACCAAGTCAATTCCCAGGTGTCCTTACTGATCACAGCAAAGGCAGCTCTTTTTAACCCTATCCATGCATACTCATTACAAGTTTAACTTTTTCTTTTCTTAAGGCATGTATACTCTTTTCTTTTTCCTTAGTCTAAGATTACAAGCTATTATGCATTTCCACTCTCTAACCGATGGGGCCTTTCGGAGTGACAACCAAATACACCCAACTTAATCCTTTGTTTTTAGTTAAAGATTCTAATTTAAAGTGGCTACATGCTCAAGAATATGAGAGATTTTAAGAGGGACTTAAATGAATTTAACTCAAGATAGTGCCATTCTATTTCCATAATAAGTCATCTATCATGCAAATTCGAATCTCATCATGGGCAATCAACATCAAGGCACACAACCCTAAGCAACATTCCCATTAACTTTGAAAGCTCCAAAATTTTCAAATTTTTTCAAAAATTGACATGCATATGATCATTAAAACCTTCACTAACATGCATAGCAGGATAAGAAAACACACAAAAGTCTAAACACACAAAAGTCCGAAAGACACCTCCCACCCCAAACTTAGAATCATGCATTGTCCCCAATGCATAAGAGCATCTAACAAAGAAAGAACGAGCTTGGGAGCAAGCGGGAAGCCACCAAACAGGCTTGGTGTAAGGAGTACTTTGTGTGATGAACCAAGTTCCTGAGAGATAAAGCATATGAGTGACTACAAGA
Source organism: Citrullus colocynthis (assembly GCA_031780015.1). Classification (NCBI taxonomy): domain Eukaryota; kingdom Viridiplantae; phylum Streptophyta; class Magnoliopsida; order Cucurbitales; family Cucurbitaceae; genus Citrullus; species Citrullus colocynthis. The sequence goes on from QLSR01000163.1 coordinate 66,593, forward strand.
TTTATTGAAAATAAAATAAAAAGAAAAGTAAAGAAAGCAATAAAGTTGGATTGCCTCCCAATGAGCGCTTGGTTTAACGTCTTCTAGCTAGACCGAACTAATGGATCATGCAATGAAGGCCAGGTTCTCAAATCGGCGTTCTTCATCACTGATGTAGTGCTTCAATCGTTGACCATTCACTTTGAAGGTTGTTCCATCATTGTTTTGCAATTCCACGGCTCCGTGTGGTGATACCTTGACAATGATAAAGGGTCCCGACCATCGTGTCCTAAGCTTGCCTGGAAACAAGCGTAAACGTGAGTTGAAAAGTAATACTCTTTGTCCAGGAAGGAAGGTCTGTGGGGTGATCTTCTTGTCATGCCATCTCATTGTGCGTTCTTTGTAGAGTTTGGCATTCTCATAAGCTTGAGCGCGGAACTCCTCCATCTCATTGAGTTCTAAGAGGCGTTTCTCACCGGCCTTCTCAAAATCCATGTTCAGCTTTTTGATGGCCCAATAAGCTCTATGCTCGAGCTCTACCGATAAGTGACAAGCCTTTCCAAACACCAACCTATACGGTGAAGTACCAATTGGATTTTTGAACGTTGTGCGGTAGGCCCACAATGCATCATCGAGCTTAAGGGCCCAATCCTTCCTATTGGTCTTAACTGTCTTTTCCAAAACCCGATTGATTTCCCTATTAGATAACTCAGCAAGGCCATTAGTTTGAGGATGATAAGCTGTAGCAATTTTATGATTAACCTTATATTTTTGCATCATGGATTCAAACAATTTATTGCAAAAGTGAGAACCTTCATCATTAATAATAGCTCTAGGTGTACCAAAACGTGTGAAGATGTTTTTATGCAAGAATTTTAAAATAGTGCGAGCATCATTGGTCCTAGTGGCTATGGCTTCTACCCACTTAGATACATAATCTACTGCAACTAGAATATATAGGTAGCCATCAGAAGAAATAGGGAAAGGCCCCATAAAGTCAATACCCCAAACGTCAAAGAGCTCCACTTCCAAGATAAGTTTCATTGGAAGCTCATGTTGTCTAGAAATATTGCCCGTATGTTGGCACCTATCACATGATTTAACAAAAGTATAACAGTCTTTGAAAAGGGATGGCCAATAAAATCCTGACTGAAGTACCTTGGATGCAGTTCTAGTGGGTCCAAAGTGACCTCCATAGGGGAAGGCATGACATGAATTTAGAATACTTACCACTTCCTCTTGAGGCACGCACTTTCGTATCATATTGTCAGCACAAACCTTGTAGAGAAGTGGGTCCTCCCAATGGTAAGACTTAGCATTGTGCAGGAATCTCTTCTTTTGTTGAGAGTTCATGTCAGGTGGCAAATGTCCTCCTGCAAGATAGTCAACTATGTCAGCAAACCAAGGCAAACTATCTTTTACCTGATACAGTTGTTCATCTGGGAACATCTCAACAATTGAGGGCCATGATGTAGCATCCTCATTCTCAATTCTAGACAAGTGGTCTGCAACCACATTTTCACATCCTTTCCTGTCTTTGATTTCTAAGTCAAATTCCTGTAATAATAATATCCACCTCATTAGCCTAGGTTTGGAATCTTTCTTAACAAACAAATACTTTAAAGCAGCATGGTCAGTATGCACCACTATTTTAGAGCCAAGCAAGTATGGTCTAAATTTATCAAGGGCAAACACAACAGCTAGTAGTTCTTTTTTAGTAGTAGTGTATTTCTGTTGAGTATTATCAAGAGTCCTACTAGCATAGTAAATTGCCCTAAACATGTTATCTTTACATTGGCCTAAAACAGCTCCTAAAGCATAGTCACTAGCATCACACATGATCTCAAAAGATTGACTCCATTCTGGTACAACAATAATAGGTGCAGAAATTAGTCTTTCCTTCAAAGTATTAAAAGCTAATAGACATGCATCATCATAGATAAACTTAGCTTCCTTTTCTAGCAAATTACTCAAGGGTTTAGCAATTTTAGAAAAATCTTTAATAAATCTCCTATCAAACCCAGCATGCCTTAGGAAGCTTCTGACTCCTTTCACATTGTTGGGGGGTGGCAGTTGTTCAATGGCGGCTATTTTAGCCCTATCCACCTCCAATCCCTTTTGAGAGACTTTGTGCCCCAGGATGATGCCTTCCTTCACTATGAAGTGACACTTCTCCCAGTTTAGAACAAGGTTAGCATCTTGACACCTCTGCAAAACACGAGTTAGATTAGCAAGACAAGAATCAAATGAAGACCCAAATACAGAAAAATCATCCATAAAAACCTCCATTATATCTTCAATGAGCCCCTGAAAAATAGACATCATACAACATTGAAAAGTGGCAGGGGCATTACATAAACCAAATGGCATTCTCTTAAAGGCAAATGTCCCATAAGGAGCAATGACAATTTGATTATAACTTGAGTATCCATCTAGGAAGCAATAAATGAGAATATCCTGCAAGTCTATCAAGAATTTGATCTGTAAAAGGAAGGGGAAAATGATCTTTCCTAGTAGCCTTATTCAACTTCCTATAATCAATGCATACACGCCATCCTGTTACAGTTCTAGTAGCTATCATTTCATCTTTTTCATTCTTAACCACAGTCATACCACCTTTCTTGGGTACCACTTGAACAAGACTTACCCATGGACTGTCAGATATGACATATATGATTCCTGCATTCAAAAGCTTGAGCACTTCTTTATTAACTACCTCCTTTATGGTGGGATTAAGTCTCCTTTGGTGCTCTACCGATGGTTTAAAGGTATCTTCCATCAAGATTCTGTGCATACAGACCGATGGACTAATACTTTTAAGGTCCTCAATAGACCAACCAATGGCAGACTTATAATCCCTTAATACTCTCAACAATTTTTCTTCTTCCCCAGAATTAAGATCAGAAGATATTATAACAGGAAAAGAAGATAAATCATCTAAGAATGCATATTTTAAGTGAGGAGGTAACACCTTTAGTTCAAGCTTAGTGTTCTCAATATCATTCACCACATGCAAGGGAGCTAAAGGTATAGGTCTATCCATTTTAGAACATATTGGCAAACTATCTAACCACCTAGCATAAAAGGCTATTTCATCAAAAATTGTATCTTCATTCTCAAGATCCATTATGCTTTGTTCTAGATGATCACTAGCCAACATAACTTCTACATGCTTAAAAATAGTATGATCAATTATGTCTATAGCATGGCAAGGACTACTCTCATCATGATGACTCAAGGACTTGTAAATATCAAATACAACATTCTCATCATTTACCCTTAGAGTCAACTTCCCTTGTTGGACATCTATGATAGCCTTTCTAGTTGCTAGGAATGGCCTCCCAAGTATGATAGGAACCTCAGAGTCTTCCTCCATGTCTAATACTACAAAATCTGCAGGGAAGATAAATTTGTCAACTTTAACCAATACATCTTCAACAATACCTTTAGGATAGGCTAACGATCAGTCAGCAAGTTGCAAGGTGATGGTGGTAGGTTGCACCTCTCCAATGTTAAGCTTCCTATAGACAGATAAAGGCATCAAATTAATAGAAGCACCAAGATCACAAAGAGCTTTAGTAACATTTAAAGAACCAATAGTGCAGGGTATAGTAAAACTCCCTGGATCTTTCAATTTTTGTGGTAGCTTCTTTTGCAGCACAGCACTGCATTCCTCAGTCATGATAATCATCTCATATTGCCCAAACTTTTTCTTTTTAGACAAGACATCTTTCATGAATTTAGCATAGTTGGGCATTTGCTCTAAAGCCTCAGCAAATGGGATGTTAATGTGAAGCTTTTTGAACAACTCAAGAAATTTAGCAAATTGGGAGTCTATTTCTTTCTTTTTATAACGTTGAGGATATGGCATAGTATTAGGTAAAACGGGTAGAGGGTTAGATGACTTACTTGAAAATGTTGACTGTTTTACCTTTACCTCTTTTTCTAAGATCTTCTTCGATTCATCTTCTAAAATTGGCTCTTGGATAGTGTCATCTACCTCTTGCTCATCATTCTCATCCATGATCAAGGGAGTGGATAGCTTTTTCCCACTCCTCAAAGTCATGGCCTTGCACTCCTCTTTTGGATTTATCTCGGGACAACTAGGAAATTTGTCCTTTTGCATTGTTTGGAGTGAAGTGGCGATTTGGCTTATTTGCACCTCAATGTTGTGAATGGCCTTACCATGGCTTTGTACGGTGCTTTCCAATGCAGTGGTCCTTCCTCTTGATTCTTTTATGAACTCTATCATCAACTCTTCTAAGTTAGACTCTTTTCGGTGTGTGATGGACCTACAATGGATAAACCGGGAGGACCTTGCAAAACATTCCTATTGTTAGCATAAGTAAAGTTTTCATGGTTCCTCAAGTTAGGATGATAATGAGTTGGAAGTTGTTGGTGTTGGTGGCCTCTATAATGTCCTCTATCAACATAGTTGGCCGTCTCATTATCTCCTTGTTCCAACTCCTTTTGTGTGGCCATCTCCGATGCCAAAGCGGCAAGAGAGGATATAGATGGTGGATTTGTTTGAGCTCAGCCTCCTTCAGTTAATTTAGAAAGAGCATTAGTAAGGGAAGCCATTTGGGCTTTGAGTGAGTTTACCTCATCCACCTCATACAATCCGGCGGCTTTTGGGATGATTGGAGAAGCCCGTTCACATGGCCAATTGTAAGATATAGTGGCCAAGTCTTCTAGTATGGTGTAGGCTTCTTGAGCATTCTTGGAGAAGATTGATCCTCCGGCGGTTGCATCTAAGATGGATTTGGTTGAGCTTGCTAATCCATTGTAGAAGAGTTGAATTTGCAACCAATCCGAGTAACCATGTTGAGGGCACCTTCTCAAGAGATCTTTATACCTCTCCCAAGCCTCATATAATTGTTCATCCTCAAGTTGGCGGAATGTTCCAATCTCCGTCCTTAGTCTTTGAGATTTAGTCGGTGGAAAATATTTGTTCAAGAAAGCTTGAGCTAAGATCTCTTACGTTCTAATGCTATCCGGAGGGATGGTTTCCAACCAATCCTTTGCACAGTCCTGTAAAGAGAAAGGAAAAAGTCTTAGTTTAATAGCATCATTAGAAACGCCATTCATCTTTACCGTTCCGCATATCTCCAAGAAGGATCGCAAGTGCTTGTGAGGATCTTCATTGGTTCTTCCTCTAAAGGCTAGCTCTCTAGCCATTTGGATCAATCCCAGTTTCAACTCAAAATTGTTGACATTGATGGGCACATTCATTATTCCGGGTTGATTTGCCGGTAACATGGGTTGGAAGTAGTCCCTAATTGCCTTGGGTATCTCCTCCGCCATCTCCTTAGTGTGATTGAGTAAAGCCCTTAGATTCCGTCTATACGTCCTATCAATCGCGGGATCAAGAGGGAGGAGGTTAGTATTATCACGAGGCATAAACCGACAAATTAATCAAAATAAAATAAAATAAAATAAAATAAAATAAAGAAGGAATATATATATATATATATATATATAATTCAATAAAATAAAATATCAACAAATAAATAAATAATCAACCAAATAATATACACCTCAAATTAAGATCTATCAATTCTAATGAATATTAAATAACAAAAACCGTTCTTTGGAGCCTCGGCAACGGCGCCAAAAACTTGATACGCACTTTGAGTATTAACCGCAAGTGTACGGGTCAAGTTATAACCTAAGACGGTTAAGTCCGAATATCGTTCCAGTGGAGATCCAATTGTGAAGGTTCAAGCTACTTAGCTATTCTAGAGTTGAATCAATTTTATTTGAGGATTGAAATTGAAAATTACGAGTTATGGAAAATACAAATCAAATAAGAAAAGTATTAAAGTGAGAAACACAAGAGTCAAAGAGAGTTCTAGGGTAATGAATCCTTGTTTATTTCATCATGCAATATTATAGATTTCATGGATTTTAATGTCATTCATATGCCTAAGTCTAGAAACTTAATTCTAAGTTATTTTCTCTCAAAAACAACCCTTTCTCATGCAACTCGATTGATTATTAATCTCTTAAAACCAATACAAAATTACATGGCATTAAAAATAGTCTTTAGCAACTTTTATTGTCAACCTAACTACTCTCGTGATAGATTAACAACAATTCATTGTAATAGATCAAGTTAAACATACAATCTCTCAATCATACATCTAACCTAAAATGTGAAGATGGCTCATCCACAAGAATTAAACACAATAACAATGAAAAGCATAATCATTCCAACAAAACCATGAAAGTCTATAAGATCAACATAAATTCATAAACAAATCATCAAAACCCTAAAACTAAAGAGTTTAGCCACTCATAGCTTGAAGCAACATGTTTAAGCAAAATAAACAAAGAAAGAGTGTAAAGAAAGGGAAACTCTACTGAAAAGAGGCTCTTGATTGAGGTAGCACCGTCACGATCTCCTTGGCTCTCACGTCGGAATTCGAAGGGCACCACGACTATCTCGAACTCTTTTCCTCTTCCTTGCAACTAACTCACTCTTTGAACTCTCACTCGATTCTCTCCTTTTTGTGCCTCTTTAGGTCTGTAACTTTCTTGATTTTATTTGATGCTTAGGGCTGCTGGAAACACCCAAATTTATAGACTTTGGCCGCCCAAAAACTTACAAAAAATAACAATTTTCATTCAAGGAAAACTGGCGCTGCGGCGTTGGTCTATAGCGCCGCAACGCTAGTGACAATTTTGGAATGGCGCCGCTACGCTGTTGGAGAGTTCTGCGGCGCTAGGTCTGCGTCCAGAAAAACTTGCTCTCGGGTTTTAGCATTGCGGTAGCGCTGTTCAAGCGCCGCGCCGCTGCCCCAATTTGTGCCATTTTGAGTTTTTCAGCTCTTTTTCGCGGTATTCTTGCTCGGTTTTGATCTTTTAGTCTTTTCTTCTAATTTTCCTCATTTTAACCTGAAAACCACTAGCAAACAAGTGAAATCTAATATAAACTCCCTTAATTTGAGAGAATAGAAAACACTTTTTAAGTGCTTATCACATAGATAGCTCAAGATTCAGATCAAGTTATAGGTCATCGATAAGTGAAATATCAGTGTTAATCGTAAACGGTGTTAATACGTAACAGTGATTATTTCAGGGTCAGTCTTACACAATCTCATTATGTAGAATACCCCCAGTCACATGTCTCTACATTAGTAAATCAGAATCACTTCATTTATGAAACTTTACAACATTTGTAACAATCATGAAGCGGGTCGTATTCAATAGTGTCTCCAGGAAGAGTTACTCAACCTGATCCATGTACTATAGACTATTGAGGCTACTTACTCGAACTTGATCCTGTTTATGTCTCCACATAAAGTCCAAGTACTCATGATAGTAGCCAAGGGTTCGTAGTTTAATTGAATTTAGAGTTAATAAATAATTAATTCACTTGAATAACTTCATATGTATTAAAAATTACCTATTTACAAAAACTACGAGTTTTAGGACATTCAACCCAACACACTGGTTCGCTTATAAGCTCTTCAGGCAAGGGTGCAGCCCACAGCCCAAAGAGATGGCACTCACGTTCTGCATGTTCGGTGTGGGCTGGGAAGGAAGCTTCCCCTGTTGGATGTCTAGCCTGCTCACAGCATCAGCTAGCTGGGAGAGCTGGTTGGCCATGCTCTTAATATGTAAGGTAGTGGACTAGATAAACTACTCGTGGGTGCACTAGATCTGAGCGTTGGAATCGGCCAACTGCTTCACCATATCCTCCAAGGGCATCCCTGAATTGCTATGGCCCTAGTTCGCGCCCCAGCGGTTATAGTTGTACATCCGCCCACCTTGCTAATTTCCAGCATAACTGACCTCAGCTGGCTCTTGGGGTTGCTGTGTGGCAGCAAAGACTTGCTTAACCAAAGAAGAAAGTTCAGAAAGTTCAGCTTTTATTTCACTTACCTCTCGTGAGGACGTGGTACTATCGGGAGCTCACATCCCGAACTGCTGCGCATTCTCCGTCATGGTAAAGATGAGTGCCCTAACCTCTGTGGGAGTCCTGTTAACCAAGGCGCTACCACCAGCTGCATCGATAGTACTTCGATCACTAAGGACAAGCCCTTCATAGAAGTAGTTTATCAGCAGCACATCAGAAATCTGGTGGTTGGGGAAACTGGCGCATAGGCATTTGAACCGCTCCCAATACTCGAACAGTGTCTCCCCCACTATCTGAGTAATCCCGTAAATCTCCTTCCTTATGCGTGCAACACGTGATGAGGGAAAGAACTTCCCTAAGAATTGACTCTACATCTCCTTCCAAGTGGTTACGGAACCTGGAGGAATGAAGTAAAGTCAATCCCTAGCATCATCTTTTAGGGAGAAATTGAAGGCTCTGAGGTTAATTTACTCCTCAGTCACACCATGGGGCCTCATCCCCTCGCACACGACGATGAACTCTTTAAGATGCTTGTAGGGGTCTTCACCTGCACGTCCAGAAAAGGAAAGGAGTTAGTGAACTAAGCCTGATTTAAGTTCAAAATTACCTGTCGTGGCCGAATAAGTAATGCAAAGAGGTTGTTGATCAACATTTGGGGCCGAGAGCTCCCGCAATGTGCGCTCTGCTGGTTGCACCATCGGTGTTTCTTCTTCTTTTAAGACTTCTTCAAATGTGCCTCCTACACGAGTATGTTCCTCTGAAGCTCTTCGTTCTCTAGCTTCCTTCCTCTGTCACCGCTTTTCTCTATTCGATGTCTGCAAAATACAACAAATTGTTTCGATCCTGGGAGGATCAGGTCATACAAAGAAGGAAAAACTAAAGAGCGATAAGGAATTGTAAACCTCACAAAAGTAAAATTTCTTGGCTTCCCAGCAACGATGCCAATTTGACAGACGAAATTTGTTGCCCAATTCTGCGCCAAATAAATTTTCCTAATATATCCATAGTAGTGGTGGCAAGTCGAGTCGAACACAGGGAGCCCTCGAATTTCACAGTTGAAAAGTTTTGTACTCACTATTGTACCAAAAAGTATTAATAATAATAAAGTATCTCCTTTTGCTTATATTATTGAGTCTTTTGTTTGGCATGGTAGATTAGAACATGTCAATTTCAATTCTTTGCGTAGGCTAATTATTATGAATTTGATTCCAAAATTCGATTTTGATGCAAATCATAAATGTGAGGTGTGTGTGGAATCGAAAATGACTAAGGCACCTTTTCATTCAACTAATAGAATTACCAAACCTTTAGAGTTAATACATAGTGATATTTGTGACTTGAAATTTGTGAAAACTAGAGGTGGGAAAAAGTATTTCATTACGTTTATAGATGATTGCACAAAATATTGCCATGTTTATCTGCTGAGAAGCAAAGATGAGGCAATTAAAATGTTTAAGCTTTATAAAAATGAGGTTGAGAATCAACTGAGTACGAGGATTAAAGTAATAAAAAGCGATAGAATTGGTGAATACGGTCCTCCTTTTGAACAATTTTGCGAGCAAGATGACATTATTCACCAAACTACTGCTCCTTATTCCCTTCAATCAAATGGAGTTGTTAAACGTAAAAACCAGACACTTAAGAAATGATGAATGCGATGCTCATAAGTTCAGGTTTACCCCAAAACTTGTGGGGAAAAGCTTTATTAACGGTAAACTATCTATTAAATAGAATACCTCATAAAAAGTCACAAGACATTCCATGTGAAGAATGGAAAGGACGAAAACCCCTCATACTTTAAAGTGTAGGGGTGCATAGCAAAGGTTGCAGTACCTAAACCAAAATTGGTTAAAATAGGACAAAAAACTATTGATTGTATATTCATTGGTTATGCTATCAATAGTTGTGCATATTGATTTTTAGTCCATAAATCAGATATTTCAGATATACATGTTAACACAATCATTGAATCAAGGAATGCCATTTTCTTTGAAAATATTTTCCCACATAACATGTCATGTGAAGCAAGGTTACAAAAGCGTTATTGGGATACTATAATGAATGAAACTCAAAATGAATCAAATGTTGAGTTAAATAAGGAAGAAGAACTCAGACGAAGTAAAAGGATGAGGATCTTAAAATTATTTGGGCCTGATTTTTTAACATATTTGTTACAAAACGAACCTCAAATAGATAAATATAAGGTGAGACTTGTAGCTAAAGGTTACAAGCAACAAGAAGGACTTGATTATTTTCATACTTACTCACCAGTTACTAGAATTACTTTCATTCGCACGCTCATTGCAATATCAGCTTCGCATGGCTTGATATACATCAGATGAATGTAAAGACAACCTTTTTAAATGGGGAGTTAGAAGAACAGATCTACATGCAACAACCTGAAGGATTTGTTTCTCCCGGTCAAGAAACAAAAGTTTGCAAACTAATAAGGTCTCTTTATGGTTTAAAACAAGCACCAAAACAAATGGGTTTCAAATTAATGAATGCGATAAATGTGTATATGTCAAAAGTAATAAGAATGATCATGTCATTGTATGTCTGTATGTTGATGATATGCTAATTATAGGTAGCAATATCAATATTATTACGGGTACTAAACAAATACTAGCCAATCAATTTGAGATGAAAGATATGAGTGTCGCAGATGTTATTCTAGGAATTAAAATTTCTAGAATCCCACTAGGGTTAGTATTGTCTCAATCGAATTATATTGATAAAATGCTCGAAAAATTAAAAAATCATAACATTAGGATAATAAAGATTCCTATAGATACTAGTCTCCATTTAGCTAAGAATAATGGAGATAGGATAGCACAACTAGAATATTCTTGCATAATTGGCAGCTTGATGTACATCATGAGTTGTACACGTCCAGATATGCATATGTTGTAAGCAAGCTAAGTCGTTATACGAGCAATCCATGACAAGATCATTGAAAAGCTATATTGAGACTTTTAGGATACCTAAAGCACACTAAAAATTATGGCTTATATTATACTAGATATCCTGCTATACACTTGAAGGCTATAGTGATGCTAATTGGATATCTAGTACTAAAGACTCCAAATTGATGAGTAGTTATATTTTCACTCTTGGAGGTGGGGTTGTGTCTTGGAAATCTTCCAAACAAATGTGTATAGCAGAATGCCTTCAAAATTTTTTGGAAGATATTCCAAATTGGTCTAAGCCAGTGCCTGCAATATGTATATATAGTGATAGCCAAGCAGCTATTGGAAGGGCACAAAATATTATGTATAATGGTAAGTCTCGACATATACGACGGAGACACAATACAATCAGACAACTACTTTCTAGTGAAATTATCATTATTGACTTTGTGAGGTCAAAAGATAATATTGTAGATCCACTTACTAAAGGCCTAATTAGAAAGTTTATTAAAAGTTCATCAAGGAGAATGAGATTAAGGCCTATAATATAAGTTAACCAGAGAGGCAACCTGACCTAGTTGACTGGAGATCCCAAGATCTAACTTCAACGGACAAACCGATCTATGGATAGCTTAATGAGCACTGCGTTTAAACTTTGATCTCTTACCCATTCTAATGATGATGAGACAGTGCAAGTGTGGTTCTAGGGTAAACACTATGCTTTTAATGATTTCTATAAGTGGTAAATAGTTATTTGTAAAAAGAACATATATGATGCTCTTTATAGGAATCACCCATATGAGTATGAAGGGGCCGCTTCTATGAGAATTATTAAGGCGAAATTCTCTAAAACACTCGTGAGACCAGGCGGTGTTCAAGGCAAAATGAATACAATTATGAGAACAAACTTTGTTATAATGAGAAACTATGTGACTTCTATTGACTTAGTTTACTCTGGAACGGTTGACAGTTCAAGGCATCAAGTTCACTGATTAACCAAGTAAACTTGATTGATGTTCACTAGGAAAAGTTAAAAGTTTTTACTATTTATCCAGATGCAGGTTCTTCATTGGGACATACAGAACATTTTTCTTTATTGTAATTTGTCAACTTACCATTTATGGGGGGATTGTTGGAACAAATGATATGTAACTCTTCGATAAGAGTTACATTCTTTGGTTATCATAAGATTGCATTCTTTCATTAAGGGATGTCTCTTTTCATTAAATAACCAAATTAAAGAAATGACACGACTATTCGAATGGCTACGAATTAGTCTATAAATATGACATTTCTTCAATTTGGTTTAGTATATTATTCATTTAGCCATTTTTCTTCATTAAAAATTCTATGCATTTCAAATTTGTTCAAGTTTGATATATCCACAAAGTGTGGTTCATTGATCTTGTGGAGGGGGTGCTACCTTGAGAAGAAAGGTAATATGTTCTATCCTGGGAGACAATTACACTTAAACTCAAGCACTGGAGTGAGTAAATTTGTCTTAAGGAGACGACGTGAATTCGTTAGGCTCAGATAATTTTTTGTATATGAATTTATGGTTTACGCGTTATAACAATACTCTCAACTAAAAATGAGTTAGCAATTGTCTATAGTTTCTTTAAATATAGACATCTAAATGTGCTGAGTTTGCCAAGTGCTCTAACAAATAATAGTTGATGTGAACATGTTAGGTAGAAAACGAACGAAAGTTATATCTCTTATGATGATACTTGCTTTTAGTTTCTTCATTTATTAGCCGCAAAGCGTGCTGCGTCTGAACTTGGCCTGAATTATGATGTTGTCATGGCTCTTTCAGATGGAGACTTGTTGAGAAGACACAGACTTGGTTAAAGGTGTTTTATCTATTTCTCTTCTTAAGTAGATTCAATGGCTTTTACGTGAAGTTGTCAACATAATGGGAAGGGGTCATGTTGCTGCATCTATAACTGGACTAATGTAACTTCTTTTTGGTCATTTCCAATTTGTAATGCAATTCAACCATTAATTATATTCATTACTTTGATAGAACTTTCCCATTATATATATACTTCATAGATTTGTGGTACAAAATCTTATTGTCCATTTGGAGTATCCACAACCATCTCATTGGACATTAAATTTCTTTTTTCTAATATTTTGATTTAACTTGCTGAAATATTATCTTTTGCTTGAGTTTTATTGTGTGGTTGATAAATTTGTTTAATTGTTTAGGTGGATAAGGATTTTTTTCCTTTTTTTTTCTTTTTTTTCAGTTCATTTTAGTTAATGAGTTTTACTATCTTGTTGAGTTTAGTTGTTTGAGGTGATAAATTTGTCAAGTTTCTTGTGTTTGTCAGTTTCATTGTTTATAGTAGTGCCTTTTGCATAATGTATAGATGTTGTTTGTTTATTAGGTTAATAAATGATTATCCTCTTAAATTAAATTACATCATTGTTGGGCCTCAAAATAGGAGCAATTATAAATAATTTCTAGTAATATATACAAAAAATTTTCTTATATTGAAAAACCAATACGAACTTTACAAGCAAAACGTATCATATTATTAATTAGGTGTCAAGAAGATGTTAAATTTGACAAATAAAAAAGGTTAAGAATTTAGACAATTAACACTTTAAATGAGTCAACAAATTTTATATACTTGACATTTTTAACATATCAGCTAAATCATAGCTTGATGCTTTTATTTAGTAAAAAATATTATTTTTATCCTTGACATGGTTTTACTTGACATTAATTTTAAAAAACGTCAAGTATTTTATATTAATAGTCGACTTGAAAAAAATATTAAGTAATTCAATTTCTATAGTAGTGAAAATACAAAGTGTACATCATAAAGGAAAATAAAAATTGACATCTAATTTTGATAGTTTTTTTACGTTAGGAACTAAATACTAAAAAAATTTAAAGTACATAAACTAAATTGTCACAAACTAAAGTTTAAAGACTAAATTATTATAAAATTGAAAGTACAGGGACTAAATTGTTTAGGATAAAAATCACTTTTAATCCCCAAACTTTCATACAAGTAGCAATTTAGTTCCTAAACTTTGATTTGTAATGATTGAGTCCCTATACTTTCAACTTTATAACAATTTAACCCCTGGACTTTATTATGTAATAATTTAGTCTTAATACTTTAAACTTTGTAACAATTTAGTAGTCCCTATTGTAGAAATTAGTGTTAAAATTTTATAAGATTTCTTACCTAGATAAATCGATAAACTAATTAGAGACTCAATATTTTTACAAAATACATAGTCTATATCGTAAAATAATAAAAATTGACATCTAATTTTGATTATTTTTTTTATTATATTAGGAACTAAATTGTTACAAATTTGAAAGTACAAGGACTAAATTGTTGCATACTAAAGTTCAAGGACTAAATTGTTACAAAATTGAAGGTACAAAGACTAAATCATTACAAATTAAAGTTTAGGGACCAAATTGTTTTTTTAACCAAATTGTTAAAAACTAAAGTTCATAGACTAAATTGTTAGTTTATGAATGTTTAGGGACGAAAAGTGTTTTTTAATTTTTTTAATTTATTTTTGTCCTGTTTTTTTCTCTTTTTGACTGGAAAATGTGTGTGTGGTTTATCCTTGATGATCAATATATACCAAATGTCAAAAACTTTAAATTGATAAGATAGAACATACTATTCTAGATAACAACAAGGTACTCCAAAATTCTTTTGGTCATACATGCGATTAAAAATTTTATTAGACTCAAAAAAATTCAGCATGTGAACTATTAACAATTTTTTTTTTTAACCGACAGAGCTTTATAATCTTTCATTACCAACTATTCTTTTTATATGCCAAACATGTTTTATACATTAACATTTCTAATATGATGTGAACGATTGATTTATTTTAATCTTTTGTTGTTTTGTCATGTCTAACGTGAAGCTTCACCTAAAATTAAATTGATAAATTATTTTAAATGGCAAAATTTTTGAAAATATTTACAATTAATAGCAAAATACATAGCATAGTTAATATGCGATAGACTACGATAGATCGCGGTCTATCGCAGATAGACAGTAAAATTTTGTTATATTTTTAAATATTTTGACTTTTTTTTTTCTATATTTAAAAAGATCCCAAATAAATTTTATAAAGGAAAGATAAAGGAAATGTGAGCATAAATAAAAATATTGACCCATATCGGTTCAAGTTACATTAATCTTCTTTACATCTAAAAATATTGGATGTTAAACATTTGGTGTGGTTCATTTTAACGCATTATATTATAGCTTATCTTTTGGCCATTGCTTTGCAATTTGTTCTAACAAGCTTCAAATCGCATTACACCATTTAAATCTAGATGTTTGTTTTAAATGAACTAAATTTAGATATTTTCCAAAAAAACTAATGAAATACTTATGAAACGATAGGTAGTTACTATTCGACAAATATGTATAAGAACATTCAAAATAAGGATAAACGTTTATAATTATTAGGTTAAAATACCATTTTAGTTCAAGACGCTTTCAAATATGATAAAATTATTGAAAATAATTACAAACATAGCAAAATTTTACTTTTTATCCGTATAAATCACGATAGACCCAGATAAACATCTATCACTTTAGCAATAGATATTGATAGATGTCTATCTAGGTTTATCGCAATCTATCACACATAAAATATAAAATTTTGCTTTATTTGTAAATATTTTAATAGTTTTGTGATTTAAAACAATTTCTCTTTTAGTTCCCATATATTTGGATTTTATTTTAGGGACAGTTGCAAATATAACAATTAATCCTAAAGAATTTGTAAATATAGCAAAATTTAGATAAACTCTCAGAGTTTATCAGTGATAGACCATATCGCTGGGTGGAGTCTATTAGTTATAGACCTTATAACTAATAGAAGTTTATTAACAATAAAATATATTACTGATAGATTTTGCTATATTTTTAATTATTTTAAAATTTTATTATACACTTAAGCCACGTTTACCAAACCTTAATAACAAATGGTGTAATTGAAATGAGATTTCATCAATGGATGAATCGTAATAAGTCTGAATAAAAAACATAATTGGATTTCTTTTGATCGCATCTACCTATAATTATGCATTCGTCACATTTTATTGTTACTATTCTTGTTACCGTTATTGCTTGACCCTAGGTAAATATAACAATAAATGTGACAGATTCATAATTTTCATACTATTATAGTAGCAATATTTGTAATTTTCAACATCCCACATAATTTTCAACCACAATCAAATTGAGCCCTCTTCATTCTTCAATTAGATTGCACGATTTGATTACAAATTTCTGGACAGACCCTACAACTCATTAGGTTACGGGACGCAGGTAAACAACAAAAAACCATGATCAACTTGGGCTCACTTTTTACATTGCCATTGACAAATTACCTTTCATTTGGTATAAATATTGCCTCTATTATCATCCTTAAAAGTACTAAATTTTAATCTGTGTACTTTTGTAATAAATCTTAAGTCAAAGTACACATGTAAATTTTAATAAATCTCAAAGAATATATTGAAAATTATTCGGTTGAATAAATTTGAATTAATGGACCAATTTTAAAACGATACATGACTCTTTTTTTTGAAAAAATTTTATTTAAAGAACAAATATGAATTAAATTCCTTGATATCCACATGTATAGGGACCAACATCCAACTCTATAAATGTGGCAAGTAGGAGTGAGGAATGAGAGCAAAGCAGCAACAATTATAAAGTGTTGTTAATTAGGTTTTCATAGTATCATCAACCAAATTTTTTTTTTTTTTAAAAAAAAAAAAAAAAAAAAAAAAAAAAAGGTAGAATGAGTAGTAACATAACAGTGAATGATGATAATGGTTGGACGCCAATTCCAATTGATGATTATATAGACATAGTTGGAAGGTTTGCAGTGGTGGAGTCTACATATGGAAAGGTGGGGATAATACGAAAGTTCATTGTTGTGCTAAAGGCTTGGTTTAAGCCACTTGAAGATGGAAAAACATATCGCGTTAACGTGAAGGTGGAAGAAACTGTATTACCAAACCCATCATATGAAAAGATATATGATGCCATTGTGGAGCATCAAAGAGATCCTCGTTCTTTCGCACTCTTATCCTTCGATCCCTTACATTAGATGAGGATGCACGTGTTGCATTCTCTTTATCTTTATCTATATCAAATCTAATATGGGAATAATAAAAATACACCCTCTTATATACCCTCATCTATGTATCTCTTACTCTTCATTTTTCAATCTTTCTTATGATATACCTCCTTTGTTTTAATGTTTTGGTAATTATTTTAAATAGTAAAATATTATAGTCTATCTGTTAGTGATAGATGATATTAGTCTATCAGTTTTATCACTCATAAACATTAGTAATATTTTGTTATATTTGTAAATAGTTTGGCTCATTTTATTATATTTGAAAATAGCTCTAGATATGTTATTCATGTATATTTTTTTTCTATTTATGTTTCTCTTCTTCTTCTTTTATGGAAATACATATGTTTGGTACCTATTTGATAAGTTTTATATATTCATGTTTCAAAAATGCTGAGTCATGTTTTGAAAATCTAAAATGATGGTTTTCAGTTTTCCTTATTAATTCATCTTGTTTCTTGTTTATTTTTTCCAAAATCATTTCAAAGCGTTTCTAAAATTGAGATTAAATTTCAAAAACCACTAGGGGCCATTTGATATCATTCTATTTTTTTTTATTTCTTGTTTATTTCTTTTTAAGAACTAGAACTAGGAACATGTTAGATAACATTTTATGTTTCTTGTTTCCTCAAGAATAAGCATATATCTGTTTATATGTATATTTATTGTCAATTGAAATGAAATTTATTACATATAATACAGTAAAATATATAACATAGATTTACATTTATTATAAAAGTTTGTAGTGTTTAATACAATTTCACGTGTAATATTATATATATATATTATAAATTGGAAAGAAAAATTGTAATGAGTGACAAAATAACTTAGATATTTTATAAATGGTGTCAATCAAACTTCTAATTTTGCAAAACTTTTCGATTCAAACTTTCATTCTTTTCCTATTCCGATTGTACCCTCTTAATAAAGTAGAGCAAAATTTTCTTTTTTCTTCTTCGTTTTCTTCTTCTGTTGGCAATGGTGAATCCAATTCAATCCGTGGTAGCTTTCCATTCCCTAAAGCAGAATCTAGGATTCAATATTTGAAGTATTTTCATTAATTTTTCTAAATTTCTTTTCATCCCCAAATCTACCGTCATTCTTGTTGATCAATCACAACTTCCATGGAGTTCTTCTTTTCCAGCTATCAGGAAGGTGTCGTTTTCTGTGAGAATTTCGTTTCTATACTTCTTCTGTCGAGATCTTCTCCAATTTTTCCATTACTGGAGTTTCATTTATGAATGAACGTTAGGTGTTCGCCATGCGAAATGCTAATTATTAGTGTACAATCAAATTTGTTTATTTGCGGCAGATAGGTGTAGATTGCTGATTTGTTTATGTACTTGAGATAATTTGTGTTCTTTGGTTATTCTATTTATTATAGTTCGAACTTAGGGAGTTGCGAAGTGGGGAAGAGGGAAATTCAGATGTTAATGAAAACACAAGTTTATCCTTTGAAGATATAGTTTCTAATTATTAAACAGTACCTACATCTGCAGAAAATTTTTTTCCTCTCTCTAAGTGTGTTATTTCTTTGCGGTAGCACCAATTTCCCTCTCTCTTTATGTGCATCACGATGGAGCCTTCATAATTATAATTATGAAGATGAATTTATTTGCAAAAATGTCATTGGTCTTAATTTATTTAAATATTCTTAATGTTTGAAAATTCAATCAAATAGCAATCACATATTAATCAAATGATTATTGGAAACTACTAACTAATTGACAAAAAAAAATAGAAGGCAACCAAATGACAATAACAAAAATTACAAACTATGTGGAAAAAAATATAAGGTAATATGTAAGCCCTACATTCATTTTCAACATTCTTGGGAGGAATGGTAAGCAAGTGTTGGGGTAGTGTGTGGTAGGTGTGTGGTCGAGAAAGGGAGCTAAATGTTGGAGCAAGTGTGGGAGACCTTGAGTAGCCGAGCCACCAAAAGTGTGCGTGATCCGTTTTGCTTGGTGAGCCATGCATCCATGATAGTTAGCTTGGTGGAAGGTTTGATATGTTGCTTGTTGGCCAAGTGGGCTAGGGGTCCATGAGCTTGGCTATGTTGGTTGAGGTTAGTGAGAGGGGGGTGAGCAAACCACTCATGCTGTTTGCAATTTTCTTCGACTAAATTGTCCCAAATTGAGTCTAGTTTTATTGAGAGGCCTGCTGGAAAGAAATTCCTTGAGGAAGAACCCGGATTTCATAAAAAAACTCAAGCTTGCTCTAGAGGTAAGTTAGAAGGAAAGTTAGTGATATCTAGCTAAAGAAAGAAAGTTAGAAGCTGAAATTTTGAGGTAAGCTAGCCAAGACAATTTTCTATATGTTTGTAGGAGGAATAAAAAGTCTAATTTTGGTTAGAAACATTACTTTTGGCAGCTGGAAGTGAAGACAATGTTTTTGAGGTTGTCGGGTGCGTTTTGAAGGAGTTGTGCATGTAGGCAAGCTAAGGCAATGGCCAGAGGTAAGAATCGTTTGAGGTTATTTTGACGTGTTTTGGACACCCAGAAGGCAGGCCGACACACCACTGGGCGCGCAAGCGTGAGCGAGAGGTGTTGCTGTCGCTGTGCAGGCTGTGGGGGCAAGATAAGTCTCACTGGTGAACAGGAGGTTGTGCTGTGTGTGTGTTGGGGTTGAGCGAGACAAGTCTCACTGGTCTCGCTAAGGTGCACAACACAGAGGTGCGCCTCTTTTGAGGTTATTTCGGCCGTAGGTACGCAAGGACTACTGCCCACGAGGGGCAGTGTGAGCAAGGTAGCGACTGGGTATGTAGGCAACATGTTGTTGATAGTATTTAAAATGCTCTATCTTCCTCAACTTAACTTGGGATTGTTGTGCTATTTAAATTGTCAATTATGTTATTTTGTAGGTTTTGAGCACTTAGCAGGTAGAATGGGGCGTTACCAATAAATTGGAGTTAAAACAAACTGAAACAGAGTTCCATGGCATCAACCGAGAAAGAGAACCTTAAAAATGACCAAAATGCAGTCATGGCGCAGCTGCGACGCTTTTTCCAGGGAATAATTCAGCTGGCATAGAGTAACAGCGCCGTGGCACTATCCCAAGTACTGTGGCGCCCCGACACTTCTTTAAATAGTAACCTCGATTTTTAGGTGAAGTCAACAGCCACCTACCGAATTCTCCCCTTTTTCTCTCTGCTTTTATTCTCTCTTTTCATTGTTTCATGTACAAACCCGATCCTTGGATGCTCGTTTCCATGTATCAAGGCTAAGGTAAACATTTTCTAGCTTGGGTAATAGGGATTTTCCTTGTAACTAATGTTCTTTTGAGGTTTTGAACTTAATTCATTGTATGCATGATTTAATTCAGATTTTATAAGTATTATGATCAAATTGTGACGCTGGTATACGCTTGATTGTTGCTTTAATTGAATCACGAATCGTGACACGTGGTTGTATATCGATCATAGAAGCAGGTTAGGTTAGCTTGCAAATCTAATCATTGACGAATGTTGTTCTAATCAACCTAGGATTAAATCAATAGGACATTTAATCTAGGCCTTTCTAGTTGAATGTTCCACCTAATTTTTCCTTAAACTTAATGCAATTAGAGTTAATACAAATTTTGCATGTCTTTCATAGGTTTGTTTTAATTCTAGTTATTCAAGGACAATTTAATTTTGACCTTTTCAATTGAATTGATTAGGTGCCAAGTATAGCAAATTTAGTAATGACAAATTAACGAATAAGAACATTGAACAAGGAAAATCCCATGCAACGCAAGCTAGAGGTTTCTCCATTTGAATTTTACCATCTTTTAATTTGTGCATTTTATTTTATGCAATTTAAATTTCTTTGTAAACAACCATCCAAAACCTCATTCGGTTACTGGAATTGTAAAATGTCTAATTGTGAAATTCAAAGGACTCCCTGTGTTCGACCTATCTTGCCACTACTACTGTTGGTTAAGTTCGATAAATTTATTTGGCATGAAATTGGGCGACAAATTTCATCCGCCAGCTGTGCGAGGCTTGCTGCTCATTTGAGGTTGGGCCGACTAGGTGAACGTGTTGCAGGGCTGTTGGACACGCCTAGGGACAGTTTTCCACTTTTGGGAAGTTTGGCTAATTTTTGCTTGTGGGTGAGCTATTTTGAGCTAAAACGGCTTAAATTATGCCATGAAGGAAATTTTAAGAATATTGACAAAGAAATTAATTTATTCTAGGCTAGGAAGAGCTAGGGGAAGCATATAGCACATTAGAAGCTCAAAACAAGTTGTGATCGACTTAATTTCACTTAAAATGATTTATTCTCTCGATATTTCTAGATGCTTGGTTTAGCCGCAAAATACGAGATTTCTAGCATGAGTTGAATTTGATAAAGCATGTGTTTTTTTATATGATTTTGAACATGCTTTTACATGATTTTTAGCATGATGTTTTATGGTACCGAGCTTTGTGAAAAGCATGCTGTTTGAGAAATACTTTGAAAATTCTGAAGAATTGTTTAACTAGTGTTTATAAATGATTTAGCATGCTTTATTTTCAAAAGATGGTCCCTATTGCCGAAGGACATAGAGAAGGCATATAGGCAGCTTGAATACAATAGAAGGTTCCCAATGCCAAAGGACATAAAGAAGGCATATGGCAACCTTAATGTTGGGACCCTGGTACTAAAGGAATAGAGAAGGTCACGGGCAGCCCAGGTTAAAATTCCTATGTGCACATAGAGGGAAATTCGACATTGGGCGTGTTGAGATTACTCTACTCTGACTAAGGTTGTTTTCGACATTGAACATTATTGAGTTTACTTCGTCTCAACTAAGGGAAAATCTTCAAAATATGCAAATGTTTATAAGCTTCCAAAAGCTTTACTATTTGTTTATCAAGCATGATTTTGTTGAGCTTTTAAGCCAAGCATGGTTTTCTAAACTTGTCACTCATTGTGCAACCTAGCACATGTTTTCAGTTTTTTTTACTTTCCAAGTAGCGAGCAGAACCGAGGTGCTTAGCCTACTCGTTGAACTCGTCTAGATTAGTTACTTAGTTTTGAACATTGTAAAAATTTAAACTTAGACCTAACATTGTACATATTAGGGTCTAAGAAGTGGAAGTTGTGTAAAAACTCTTTTGTTATTATTATAAAGTTTAATTTGAGATTATTTATAGCTTAGATGTGATATATACTTATGTTATCGAGTGCTTGGTAAGGAATTCGAGAAGAGTTAAATTGACAATAGATGTCATAAAGGATCGATGTCTGCTGTCATGACGCCTCTTTTCGGGTTAAGAGGATAGCTTGGGAGGTGGTGTGATAAATTGGTATCAGAGCATAAATTTTGGGAAATGAGGTCATGCATAGTAGTTAGGAGCATGTTCACTGTATAAAATATTAATGTCATGTTGTATTATAGGAAAAATGCCCCGATAGACCAGACGAGGTAGGCAAGCAGACGCTGAAACATCGCACGCTACCGATGACTCTATAGAAGGATCGGAGGGAGATTCTAGTAACCCTCAGGTAAATATGGAAAAACAAATTTTTAATAGAATAGCACAAAGGTTGGCTACTAACGTTGAAACAGCTCAAGGAGATCTCGAGAGGAAGTATGGGATTGAGAGGTTCAAAGCCTTAAGAGCCCAGATATTTGATGGTACTATTAATCCCGCGGTTGCCAAGGTGTGCTAAACAAGATAGAGAAATGCTTCAAGGTCATGCGTTGTCCAAAAGAGAGAAAACTTGACTTGGTTACTTATATGCTCTAGAAAAGAGCGAATGATTGGTGGAAGTTGGTGGAAAATAGAGGAATTAGTACAAATCCTCTGACGTGGCAAACTTTAAGAAGGCTTTCCAGAAAAAATATTACCCACAAACATACTGTGATGAAAGGAGATATGAATTCTTAAGATTGGTGCAAGGGGACATGACTGTAGTTTAGTACGAGAAAAAGTTCACAAAGATAGCCAAGTACACTCTTAAACTAGTGGAAGATGAAGCTGATAGGTGCAAGCGTTTTGCAGAGGGCTTGCGAGTTGAAATTCATACTCTAGTTACGTCTAGTATGGTGTGGATGGATTTCGTACAATTGATTGAAGCTGCATTAAGAGTTGAAAGGAATATAACAGCTGAGAAGGTTGAGAGGGAGGCAATAAGAGAATATATAGAGAGGGACGAGCCTGGGGTATGTCTAGGGAGCAATCTCACCGTAGTGATAGTAGATGGTTTGTACCCACTATTTCTAGAAATAGAAGTTTTAAAGCTCGATCTGGTGGATCATACTTTGCAAGACCTAAAGGTGGTGGTTCAAGGCAAAGTTAGAGGAAGTTTCCTTAGACTTCAGAACCCCCAAGTGGTTCACAACTTAAGCAACCTAGTGAGTCGGTTGTCAGTGCAGTTAGGAAACCATTGTGTGGTATATGTGAAAGGTACCACTAGGGTCAATGTGTAAGAGGAACTGGAGTTTGCTTTAATTGGGTCAGCAAGGTCATTTCAAGAGAGATTGTCCTCAGTTAAGATTGGGAAGTGGTGTGGAGCAAAGGACTGTGTCCCAGACGGTGAACCAACCAAATAGAAAATGGGTGTTGATAAAGGAAGTAGTAGCCAGAGAGGCCAGGTAGGAAAGCCTAGACAACAAGGAAAAATTTACGCTATGACTCAGCAAGAGGCTAAGGAGACTCCAGATGTGGTGATCGATATGCTTGCTATTTATTCTAAGCATGCTTGTGTATTAATTGATTTTGGAGCTACGCATTCCTTTATCTCTCGCATGTTTACTAAAAATGTGAATAGAAAATTAGAGCATTTGCCTAATGCGTTATTAGTACATACCCCCTGTTGGTAATTCTGTAATGATAGAGCATGTCTATCATGATTACGAATTGGTAATTGATAAAGTAGCTTTGTTAGTTGATTTTTTACCCCTAGAATTAGTAGAATTTGATATTATTATAGTATTATGTGATGCTTACTCTCAAGAAAAATTAATAATAAGACTATCACTAGCTAAAGTGGGAACTGAATCACCTACGTTTTTAGAACGAAGCCATGGTGATATATATGGACCTATTAACCTACCAAGTGAACCATTTAGATATTTTATGGTATTAATAAACGCATCCAGTAGATGGTCACACGTATGCTTATTATTAAGTCGAAACCTTGCCTTTGTAAGATTACTTGCTCAGATAATTAAGTTAAGAACACAATTTCCTAATTATACAATTAAAACTATTCGTCTTGATAATGCTGGTGCATTTACATCCTAAACTTTTGATAATTATTGTATGTCAATTGGGATCAATGTTGAACATCTTATAGCTATATTCATACACAAAATGGTTTAGCAGAATCATCTATAAAACGTTTACAATTAATTGCTAGATCATTGCTTATGAGAGCTAAGCTTCCTACATCTGTATGGGGTCATGCTATTTTGCATATAGCGTCACTTGTACGCATTAAGTTGAGAGCTTTATCATAAGTACTCACCGTTACAACTAGCTTATCGCTATGAGCCAAATGTTTCTCATATGAGAATTTTTGGATGCGCAGTATATGTTAAAATTGTTCCACCACAACGTACTAAAATGGGTCCTCAAAGGAGGTTAGGAAGATATGTTGGATTGATTCCCCATCAATTATTAAATATCTTGAATCCCTGATGGGTGATGTATTTACTGCATGATTTTCTGATTGCCATTTTAATGAGACAAATTTTGCATATAATGTTGCACTTGATATTACATCTGAAAATGAAGATTCTAAACCAAAATCTGCTGAAGAATGTCGACATAGAAAAAATTGGATTCAGTAGAAAGAAGCAATCGAGGTAGAATTAAACTCACTTTCAAAACATTAGGTTTTGGGACCAGTAGTCAGAACACCAGAAGGTGTCAAGCATGTAGGATATAGACGTGTATTTGTAAGAAAAATAAATGAAAACATTGAGATCACGAGATTTAAACCAAGATTAATTGTACACGGTTTTTCAAAAATACCTGATATTGATTATGAGGAAACGTATTCTCTAGTGGTGGATGCAATTACATTGAGATATTTAATTGGTCTAACTGTGTATGAAAGTCTAGACATGCATCTTATGAATATAGTCACAACATATTTATATGGACCTCTTGATAATGATATCTATATGAGAATCCTAGAAAAATTTAAGATACATGAAACATATAAAACAAGTTCTTGAGAATTGTATTCAACCGAATTACAGAGATAACTATATGGATTGAAACAATCAGGATGAATGTGAAATAATCGCTTGAGTGAATATTTGTTGAAATAAGGATATCGAAATAATCCAATATGTCTGTGTGTTTTTATAAAGAAATCATAGTCAGGATTTGCTATTATAACTGTATATGTTGATGATTTAAATATAATTGGAACTCCTGAAGAGCTTTCAAAAGCAATATAATATATTAAAAAATAATTTAAGATGAAAGATCTCGGAAAAACAAAATTTTGTCTTGGCTTGCAAATTGAGCATTTAGTAGATAGAATATTTGTTCATTAGTCAACTTATATAGGAAAAATTTTTAAAAGATTTTATATGGATAAAGCACATCCATTGAACATTCTAATGGAAGTTCGTTCACTGGATGTGAAGAAAGATATATTTCGACCTTAAGATAATAATGAAGAACACTTCTTGGTCCTGAAGTACCATATCTTAGTTCAACTGGTGCACTTATGTATTTTGCTAATAATACAAGACTAGATATTGCATTTTTCAGTTAATTTATTAGTTAGATACAATTCTTTTCCGACAAAAAGATATTGGAATGAAATTAAGCATATACTTCATTATCTTTGAGAAACAATGGATATGCGTTTGTTCAAACAAACCAAAATTTGATTTAGTTAGTTATGCAGATTTTGGATATTTATCTGATCCACACAAAAATAGATCTCAAATAGGTTATCTGTTCACTTGTAGAGGAATTGTTATATCATGGCAATCTGTAAAACAAACCATAACGACTACTTCCTCAATTTATGCTGAAATTATTGCAATTCATGAAACTAGTCGAGAATGTGTATGGCTAAGATCAATGACTCAACACATTCATGAAGCATGTGGCTTGTCTTTTAGTAAAAGTCTTCCAACAACATTATATGAAGACAACACAACATGTATTGCCCAAATCAAAGGAGGATATATTAAAGGAGATAGAACAAAACATATTTCACCAAAGCTTTTCTACACTCATGATCTTGAAGAAACTGTTGACATCACTGTACAACAAATTTGTTCGAAGGATAACCTGGCAAACGTATTTACAAAAGCATTACCCACTGCAATCTTTGAAAAATTAGAGTAGAACATTGGAATGCAGTGATTTAGAGATCTCAAATAATATTTCCATGAGGGGGAGCAAATATATTGTAATCTTTTAGGCGTATAAATTACATGAAATATGTACTATTTTCCCTTCACTAGGATTTTTTTCCCATTGGATTTTTCCTAGTAAGTTTGTAACGAGGCATATTTCATATATATAATGGGCATCTAAGGGAGAGGATTATGAAGATTGTAATTAGGTGTAATGTAGATGCCCATGCTTAGTGTCCAAAGACCAAATGTCACTTCTCCATTACCCCATGTGTTATATATGTGTCTTATACTTAGACATCATTAGTGTCCATATAATTCCACTTCTTACTTGCTAACTTGCCTATAAATTGTGGCATATGTTGGATTTGAAAGTGTGTGTGGATTTGGTGAGAAATCAAAAATATTGGAGAAGAAACTCCTATTTTTAATTTCCATAAATTTCATTTTTCTTTTTTATATTTTATTTATTACTTATTTATTTTAATATTATAATTTTTTGGTGTTCACGTCCCTGTTTTCATTATTTTGCTTCTCAAATTTACAATAATATATTATTATTCTATTTTTTTTTTTTATCAAGGAAAAAAAGAACTAGGTCCTTATGTGGGCAAGTCAACGAAAGTAATTTGTCTTGAGAGAGTTCTTCTTTTATTGAAAAAAAGAAAAATAGCATAGTGTCGAAAAATAGCATAGTGTCTTTTTGCAGCACGGTGTATTTATAAGGTGCTCAATTGTTTTACAGTACCATAGCAGGAAGAAAATTAGAGAAAATTAGAGCAAGTTTTATGAAAAGAATGTTAAACTAATAACGATGCTTGCACACACACACATGCAAGGTATATGAAAGGATTTGGCCTTGAAATCTCTTACCTAGGATGTGTTTGAACATATTTGCTTATAGATCTTATATATTTTTTCAACATTGATATTTGGGGTCAATAGCCTACAAGTTTAGATCTAGAGATGAAGTTGGTGCTCTTGAATGTATCTTTATTTGAATTTCTCCTACTCAACCAATTTTTTTAGCTTACTTTAGTTTAAGTTTAATTTTAATTATTTCATCACAAGTCAATCCCCTAATAAATTTTGAATGATCTACGAGATAGCTAAAAGAATTGATAACTTAATTCTCAGAGGACGATACTCGATTTTAGACGTTTAAACTAATAATTTGACATGTGTGCTTTTCTAATATCACTAACTCAATGCATTGACGACCATTTTCTCTATTTGATTCCAAGTGACTATATTAGTTATAATAAACTCTAGGTGACAAACGTTCATTCTTGATTATCGTAATACATATTTAAAAAAACAAGCACCGAAGTTATAAAAAAGATGGAAAAATTGGAAACAATAATAGAAATATTATCAAACAAACACGTAAGTTATAAGAAAAGATAGAAAAAATGAAGAGTAAGACATAGATTAATTAGGCATATATATATATATATATTATACCAACCTTTCTTTTTATTACTCTCACATATTATATTTGATATAGATAAAGATAAGGCAACATGTGCATCATTCTCCAAAGTAAGGTAGAAAGGCTAAGTTATCCCAAGAGCGTTTAACTTTATTATGAACCACAGTCCCCTCATATTTAGTTTCAAAATTTTGGTGTGTTGGATCCGATTGTTCCACCTTCACTATAAGGATATATTTTTCTTTATCCTTATGCTCCAATGAACAACGATATGCCCTTAGCACAGAAATGAAAGTTAGGTTTATTGATACCCGTAATGATATTGGTGGTTCTTCATGTGAATACTCCACCACTGTAAACCTTCCCAACGTTTGCACATAATCATTACTCTCAATATTCAGAATCTCCTGGCAATCTTCTCCATAAACAGAATGACTCATCCTAGCTTTTGAATTGCTGCTGCTGCTTTGCTCTCAATCCTCAGTGGTAGTTCCAAATTTATAGAGTTGTGTATTGGTCCCTATAAATGTGGATATCAAGGAATTTAATTCCTATTTGTTTCGATTGGATGTTTAAATTGTTATCCAAAATTAAAACTTTAACCAAACCACCATGTATCCTTTTAAAGCTAGTCAATTCAAAGTTATTAAACCGAATAATGTTCAATATATTCTTGGACCTATAAATTCTTAAAGATTTATGATACATAAAGTCAAAAGATGGTTTCTTACGAAATTAATGGATGTGTTGCTTGGCTAGATATAAAACCCTATGGTTCATGTACTTTGGAGTTTGTTCCATTTTAGATCCACCTAGCCGAACACTATGTGGATTTCACGTGTTTCTTACTTGACTTGAACTTGAGGGAAATATGTCTATTGTTAATAATTAAATAAAATAAGTATTTGAATAATTAAAAAAAGATGTAATTGTTGACTGCATCGTGTAGATCTATGGATCTTTTTTATTTTGTTCTACAAAATTGAAAATTTTAGAAAAATTATTGTAAATAGAAAAAATATCAAACTATTTCTAAATATAGCAAGATTTTATTTATTATTTGTAATAGACCGCGATAGACCCAGATAGACATCTAACAATGTCTATCTTGTTTTGAAGATTAAACATGTTTGTTCTAAAACTGAAAAACAGGGGAAGAACACTTATTTGTTGTAGCTCAAAATTGAATCAAATTCCTTTGAATTTCTAATTACAAATACTTCGTGGAATACCATAAGAGTCTTGTTATTCTCAGGCCTTAGAATAGATCGTGTGATCCAAATTGAGTAGAATTTAGAGCAACAAGGTGATGAACACATTGGTTTTTTCAGTTTGGAGTAGGAGAGAATTTCAGCATAAAATAGCTAAAATGACCAACCTTTTCTTCAATTTCTCTCTTCTATTTAAAGAAGAGAACATGTAGATCACATATGCATGCATGAAAACAACAAATTGGCTGATTAAATCAACCAATTCGGAGGGGGAAGAAGAAGAAGATGATGAAGCTTGCATGAAGAACATCACCTACTTCACCATGCAATGAGTTGATTTTCCCAATTTCTCAAATTGGGGTTTTGAATTTCAATTTCATAAAATTGAATTTCAATTAGTTTCCAAAATTAATTTAAATAATAAATAATTAATTATATTAAATTAATATTTAATATTAAATCAATTATCTCTCCACTAATCTCGACAATTTCCAATACGATGAATCTCTATTCATCCTAAAAAAAATTTAAATCACATTTAAATGTTTCTAACTCTCTAATTTCATTTAATTAAGAACAAACCACAAATTTTGCTCCTCAATTGAATTCGAACATTTCAGGTTCACTCAATATACTATACTAAGGTTTAGTCCATGAGCTAACAAGGGGACCTAATGAACTTACAGATCATGAGCTCCAACGATTCAAAATTAACCGGCTAAACTCTTTAGTTCATTAACATTCGTTAACTACCAAGACACTCCACTAAAGCTCAGTAGCTGCACTCTCCTCACTGTAGATATTTCTGTCCACTTGATATAACTATAATAAGTAAGTCAATCATTCACAAGTTGTTTGTAATTACAACTGAGTCAAAATAATCATTTTACCCTTGTAATTACATCTCACTAATCCTCTAATGAACAATTGTTTTGTGGTCCAACCAAAAAACCTAGTCCCCCTAGGGCCAATGAGAGGGTGGGGCCCCTTGTTCAAGTCCAAAATCAGTATTTAAGGGAACAACTTATCTACTAACCTATAAATAGGTAGAGTGAATTTCATCTTGCAAGACTATATCCCCAAATATCTATCTGATCTTCTCCCTAAAATTGGAGGCATATTGAGTCGGCGAACATGAGCCACTTTCACCTATGCAGATTAAAGTATAATCTCAAAAAGACAGGAATTTATAGTTAGCTTATGATTAAGATCGAATTACCTATGTCATCAGGTTTAAAATAGTCAATTTTAATAGTAAAATGTGTTAGAAAGTAAAAGTGATTATTTCATAGTGCAATCTTATGCAAACTCATTGCATAGGATGCCCCCACTTACATGTCTCTATATGTACGATATGGGATCGCATCGTTTGCATCAAATATAAAGTGAGTCGCATCCATAGTGTCCCTAAGATAAGGTTGTCACACCCCCTCCCCCTCTGTAACTTGAAAAGAGGCGTGAACATAGTAGACATCGACCCCTTTTCAACATCTACTGTCAGCTTTTTTACTCTTTCAAACCTTACTATGTGCAATCAAAATAATCAATTACAATATTATTCTAACATGCATACTTTTACTTACACCATTGTTTATAGAGTTTGTTTACAAGTTCTGCCTAATTCAAATGATTACATCATACCTCGTCAGATCTCGTCTTTGCATAGCAACGAAACTTGGCTGCTACCCGAAAAGAAAAACATAAGAAAAGAAGCTTCACTAAGCCTAGTGGGTGATCAATAAAACTAGGGTACATATAACCCTTTAAATATAACAACTATAATAGAATTCATGAGCAAGCATATCTATATCGAGCTTATACTCAAACCTCCCATTTTAAGGTTATCCTCGAAATCAATTATCCTGTCGACATTTTTAACTTAGCAAATCAACTGGCTAACCTGCTGGCTTACATGACTCAACAATCCGATTGGTTTTTCTCCTCTGGCTCACCTAACTCAGCAATTCTCGTATTCTATGTCCCTATGTGCATATAGTCTTACATCCTAGGATCAGAAGCTAGGCCCGTCTGTCACACCCCCTCCCAAGTGCCCTCCTAAACCAGGAGTGAGTGTGAAGACAGTAGACACCGACTCTCACACGACATCCACTGCCAACCCTAAACTTTAACCATCACCTGATAAACAGTTATATAATAATTTAACAACATGATTAACTCCAGGATTAAGTGGACATAACAATCAAGCTATCACAAGGTGTTTAATAATTACAACCACTACGCTCTACCACTTCAACCCTCAAAATATGTACATGTACAACATTTACTTGTTCAAGATTTACAATTTTCAAGTGTCTAGACTCTGAAGACGGGCCCAGACGAGTATCTTCTGTAGCGGAGAAGATCTTGGTGATGGTGTCATGTTCGTGATTAAAGAGATCGTGGAAACAATGAAGAATTGGAGAAAATTGAAGAAGTCTTCAAAGATATTTTCTTTCTCCTTTAATTTATTCACAGAAAAATATGCTTAATTAAAATATTTTTAAATTTTCTCTATATTTTCTATAAATTCAAAACGTAAACTAAAAGTACACTGTTTCATGCACTTCGACACGAAATTTGATTCCTTCAAAATCGGCATAGCGCTACTCTGCTAACCTCTAGCATTTTTTGTGTTGAGCACAACCTCACATCGTGTCGTTCTTGCCTTCCTCCACACTTTTTGTCCCCTTTTTTACTTCTTCTTTGCCATAGGTCAAAGTTTAGCCTATTATAAGGGCATTTTGGTCTTTTTAGATTATATTTGGCTCATTCTATTCTAAAAACTTGTGTTCTACAAAGTAGATAAATAAAACATCAATGAACTCATTTAAGCACCTCAACTAACCAAAATCTTGGCCTAAACATCCACATTTTATGTGCTTTTTAGCAGGTCCCCCCTTACCCATTTTATTCTTTGCATTAGCCTCGCCGCCGCTGGTCTCTAACAGCCCCATAGCCAGTTAACACCGTCAACTTTGCCGCTCGCTTCCACCGTCGATTGTCTCCCAACCGTCGCAGCCGAGCGAGGTCGCTTACAGTGATCCATTTTTTGTGCTCTCTCTCTCTCTATTTCTCTCATGCATTGATTGGCATCCAGTTTAGGTCTGACCATCTCCCAGCCACCAAAGGCCAGCGTCGCGCCAGTTGGAATTTGCCATGACACACATCGCCAACAGTACTGCCACCATTTGTACCGTTGCCATGATCTTCATTGAATTTTGTTTTACGTAAAATTTTATTAGCTTTGATTTGATCTTTCTTGAATGGATCTTGAATGGCCATTGAATGTTTGAAAGAATTTTTTTCTTTCTGATTTGATCGTATATGTTGGTGAGGAAATAAAACTTCTAATCTCGAAGTTATCGTTTATAGTTGATGTTAGTTAAACTATGCTATGTGACTCACTTTTATTTATTTATTATGAAACTTTCAATAATTAGTATAGAATTTTTTTTCTGTTGAGTATGTACTAAAAACTCAAAGAACTTTAATTTTAATACAATTAGTTTGTTGCAAGTTTAAATGGTGATGTCAAAATGTAATGGCAGATCATGTTATGTTGTCCAAACTACATGCTAAATTAGAAGCCATGACCGATATTTGTACGTTAAGACTAGGGATACACATTGACACGAACTGAAATTCTTTTATCCAAACGGAACAAAATTGTTTGATTTATGCGGGTCTGGGTGTGTTCAAGTAATAAAAGACTTATTGGACCAAATATTACACCTTTAATTAAGATAACATAAGAATGCTTTGACCTAAATGTATTTTCTAATTAGCCATGGAAAGCTTATATGGACATATAGTGTGAAACCCGGAAATCAAAGCTAAACATCCATGCAAAGATGAAAAGGGACTTTGGGAGGAATGAAAAGAAACTTTTATGTGAAAAATTGTCACAAGCTTGCAGACTTAAAAAATTTTCAGAGTAGTAATTCTAGGCCTGTGGAGTTGAATTTTTTTCTTGAGGTTTAAGGCACACCATGCGTTGAGCACATTTTGGAGGAAGAAAAGTATTTGTCCAAGTTTAAGTTTTGAAGAGAGAATTAGTCATAGAAGTGTTTGCGAGAAAACTACGTTATGAGATTTTTCCTAAAGCTTTAGACTAGTAAACTATGCTTTGAAAAAGAGGAAAACTATAAGGTGAACTTAGAGTTGAACTCATAAGCTTAAGGATTAAGAAATTTTACTAAGTGTTGGAAGAGAAAGTTAGAAGCATGGGATCAAATGTGAAAAAAAATTCAACTCATCTGCCCCGGAGCAAGCATAGGAAGTTGGATGCATAGTGTGGCTATGAAGTTGAAAATTTGGCTAAGTATAAGGGACTTTGGATGCATGGTATGTCACACCCCCTTCCAGGTACCCTCCCAACCCAGGAAGAAGTGTGATGACAGCGGACACCGACCTTCCTACAACATCCACTGTCAACCATAAACTCTGCCCTTACCTAATAAACAGTTATAAATCATAAACTACTTCCCACATATACCAGAGTTAACTTGCCATACGCACATCCTTTTCATTCAATCATATAATAGAATAAATACACAACAACTACCTTAATCCACACTAAATGTACAACACATGATCCAATTTAATTATTTACAATTTTCATAATACTAAATACCGTTGGTGGACCCAGACGAGATCTTGCGTAGGCTAAGCATCCCGAACCCGCTCACTACCTAGAAAAAAAACAGAAAAACAAGGAAAACATGAGCTTAAACGCCCAATGAGTGACTAATTAAAGTTTTTCTCAATAGTGTATGAAAATATAAAACCCAGCTGCATGAAAATATAAAGCCCAGCCATATCCATCACTAGCATACATCAGATCATAGTTTAACCACATCTAATTATCTATGGAACATTATTCACAAATCGTTTCCTTAAATCTCCTTTCCTAGTTGAGGCTGAGCGAAGCTCATCGCACCTAACATCGATACTTCTCAGCTGAATAGAGTACTTTTAACACCTCAGCATCAGTCAATTACAATTTGCTCACAGGCTACCCAAGTACCTTTTCCCTATCCGTCAGTACTAGATCCCCAGGATACTCAAGTGCCTTCTCTACATCTCTCAGCACTGAGTTTTCAAATACAAGATTGCCGACATGCCTTCACATCGTCCCTCAGCATTGGGTTTCTTACAACATTGGATTTCCCACATGCCTTCACATCTTCCCTCAGCATTGGGTTTCTTACAACATTGGGTTTTCCACATGCCTTCACATCTTCCCTCAGCATTGGGTCCCTTAAAAAACATTATAGAGCAAATATGCTTTGCATAAATAATTCTTTATAAATCATTTCATGATAAACAGAACAATATTAGCATGAAGCTAATTACATACACAAATATCCCACATGCCTTCTCTTCGTACCTTGGCATTGGGAGCCATTCAAATAAGAATACAATATAACATAAAATCATGAGTTCGTAATATCTCATACATCTCAACACTTTTCATATGCTCACACACTTTCATTATTCTTAACTCATAATTCATATTCTCATTCATACTCTAGTAGCGTCTCATACATCGCAATACTTTTCATAAACTCATATGCTACCTTTAGTCTCATCGTCATAAATCACATTTCATATGCTCAAATGCTTCCTTTAGTCTTACCTTCATATATCACATACTTAATCATACTTTTGTGACCTTTCATACATCACAATACTAAATATAAGCTCATATGCTTCCATCTACTCACATAATTATAAATTTCATACTTTCTTAAGTCTTACCACCTTATAACACGTAAATATTCATATACCTGAGTCCACTCCCACATCGCAATATTAATCATGGGCTCACATGCATCCATCCGTCTTATCCTTATTATTCACATACTTTTGCTCAGTCTATATATATAAATAAATATTGAAACAGCTCATTATACCGCATGGAACACACATAATGTTCATAGAATTAAATCATGTAAGCATTTATCAACAAACATTATCAAGAAACTATGTTAAGACTAAACACTTTCAGATAGAAAGTCACTCACAACTTGTCCTAGGCCTTGAGCGGATTATACACCTACCCTAGCTCCTCTCGGCCTAAGCAGCAATACCTAGGGATACCTAGCAAGATTTATGAGATGCATAGCTTTCTACGCTACCAGTGAAACTCGTCTCGCTACTCACTCTCCAACTTCTCAACGAAACTGCAATTCTAGAGACACCCGTTATCTCAGTTTCTATCTTTCCTCTTATTCTCACTTCTACTTAAATTTTTTAGGCTTAACTCCTCCTCGTTAGTCAGATATTTCAAGATTACCTCGCGCTACTTCAGGTCGCAAAGTAATTCTGTATCAGTCACTTCCACCTTAAAATTTCAGCCCTAAATTCGATCTCTTCAACTCGTTCTTCTCCAAACACCAAACCACGCTCGGATTGCATGACAGCAGCCAGACTCACTATTCCAGCTTCAGTTTTACCATGAAAACGATTTGAATTCTCCACAACTTTGCCCTAAACACCTTCTTCTACCTCTCTTCGTCTCTCAGCTGTGAAATTCAACTAATTTGAGCTTTTGAATGTGTTTAAAATGATCAAACACTCAGCTTACTCACTTAAATAGACTGACTACTTAACCTCCACTTTCTTTCCTTTAAAAATGAATTGGCTAACGCTTACTTCAGCTCACCAATGCATAGCAGCCTTCACAAACACATGGCACACCCTCACCAACGCATA
Organism: Citrullus colocynthis; assembly: GCA_031780015.1. Lineage (NCBI taxonomy): Eukaryota > Viridiplantae > Streptophyta > Magnoliopsida > Cucurbitales > Cucurbitaceae > Citrullus > Citrullus colocynthis. The sequence goes on from QLSR01000163.1 coordinate 102,158, forward strand.
GCAGCCTTCACAAACGCATGGCACACCCTCACCAATGCATAGGACACCTTCAATGCATGATAACTCTTACCTTAAAGCTCTCGACCATTCTTTACTTACCTTCTTTAACTTGTCATCTTCCAAAACCAATCTTTAGAGCTTGCTAACTTCCAAAGCTAAGTGTGGGACTTATATGTAAGTATGAAATAAGGGGTGTTAAACGCATACCTCATTAGGAAGAAAAATTTGGTTAAGTATTGGATAGTTCATTTGGGTTAAAAGGTAACAAAGGAAGCCTACCCCAAAAGGACAAGTTGGATGCATGGTGACCTAAGATGGACGCATAGTGGGCTTAACCCGAGTCTAGTTGGACACATGGAAGTCTTGGAGAAGCTTAGGTATGCATTCAAAGAGGTAAAAGTAAGAAGGAAGTGGCTAAACTTCGAGTTGAACACTTCAAGAGGTGAAGTGTCAATAGAGAATGCATATGACTAAGTGGCAAAGTAGGAGGTGTTGAGCTATGAGATGAATTTCACTATACTTGGACGCTTAGAAAAATCTAAATGAAGAGTTTCGCAGCATGCAGGTTTAAATCATGCTTGGTAAGGACACATACAAGCTGATGTGTTTAAATTAGGAGAGTTGTTGAATGAAAAGAACAATCTTCTCAAGCCTATAAATATGACTTGAAACCTTGGGAATTCAGGCAATTCTCACTTCAAAACGAAAGTTCATCAAGAGATAGAGAGCTTTGAGGGAAGAAAGAACTTTGGTCGGGAAGAAGGCAAAGATTACAAGGCATCCAACACAAATAGTTCAGGCATCTAAGTGAGCTGCTTTAGGCATCCAAGCAATACTCCAGGCATCCAAGCTATGTACCAGGCGTCCAAAAGAGGAATTATAAGCATCCAAAAGAGGTTTTGGGCATTCAGTTTGTTGTTTTAAGGCCTGTTAGTGTATCTTTTGGACCAAGAACTTAGTTGTGTGCTCAAGGGTGAAGAATAAGCTAAGTTTTTGAAAGAACAAGGAGGCGTGAACGAGGTTAAGAGGATTTGAAAGCTAAAACCCTAATCTACAGTGAGTGGTTTCTCTTCTAAGAGTTAATATTATTTTGTTTACATTGTATGTTTTTATGTTGTGAGGAAAACAGAATGTTGCATGAGATGGTTGGAGGATCAAAGGATCTAGCATCCGAGCCTATGGCGAAATCTAAAGGGATGGTAAGAGGGTTACCATAACCTAGATTCTGAGCCTGTGAGAAGAACCTTACATGAGATGGTTAGAGCACCAAGGACTCTAGCTTTGGAGCCCATAAAGAGTAGTAGTCGCCCAATTTCGTGCCAAATAAATTTTCCTAACTTAGCCACAGTAGAAGTGGCAAGTCGGGTAGAATACAAGGAGCCCTCGAATTTCAAAGTTGAAAGTTTTCAATTCAAGTAACCAAGGGGGGTTTTAAGAAACGGTTAATTGCAAGAAACTTAAATTGCATGAAAGTAAATTGCTCAAATTAAAAAGAGCTAAAATTCAATTGAAGAAGCTCTAGCTTGGGTTATGCGAGATTTCCTTTGTTCGATGTTCTTATCATTGGTTCGTCATTACTAAATCCATTGAAGCTAGCACCTAATCAATTCAATTAGAAAGGCCAGAATTGAATTATCCTAGTCGACAAGTTAGATTTAAGGCAAATCAATGAAAAGCATGCAAAATTTGATTAAACCTAATCACATTAAGTTCAAGGGAAAATTAGGCGGAACATTCAACTGGATAGACCTAGATTGAATGTCCTATCGATTTAATCTTAGGTTGATTAAAACAATGTGCATCTCCATCTAGATTTGCAAGCTAACCTAACCTATTGCTTCCTATGATTGACATACAACAAATTATCATGGATTGTAATATAATCAAAGCAATAATCAAAATAAACACCATCGTTACAAATTGATCATAATTCTTAAAAACTCTGAATAAAATCATGCATACACTTGAATTAAGTTCAAAACCTCAAAAGAACATCCATTACAAGGAAAATCCCTAATACCCAAGCAAAAAAATTGTTACCTTAGCCAATAATCGACTTACCGATTATTAGGTTCAAGTTCATAGGTATGAAAAGAAGAAAAGAGGAGAGAATGGAGCTAAAAGTCGGCTGGTCGGGCGATTTGAAACCTAGAAATCAAAGGTTTCCTTTTATAAAAACTGTCGCCACTGTGGCACTAACACTAAATCGACCGCCTGGTAATTTTGGAGCGCTGCGACGCTTGCTGCATCTCGCCAGCAGAACTCTTCCAAAAAAAGCGTCGCAGCACCATGGCTTTAGGGGCATTTTGGTAATTTTGGAGTTCTATTTCCGGTTGATGTCGTGGAACCTTATTTTGATTTGTTTTAGCTCAGTTTTGCTACTAACACCCTGTTCTACCTGTTAAGTGCTTGAAACCTACAAAATAACATAATAGATACATTAAATAGTATAACGATCCTGGGTTAAGCTAAGAAAGATAGCACATTTTAGGTGTTATCAAACACCCTCAACTTAATTCTTAATCATCATCGAGCAAGGTAGAATAATGCACACAGTAAAACAAAATTATGCTCACTCAATCATGCAAGGTTCGTTATTCAAGTCTCAACAATCCACTAAGATTCAACTCGCATTCACAATGAGATCGGTTCATAATCAATTAATGAAGCACAGATCAAAACTAATTCTAAATCAGTTCATGCAAGAGTGAGTTCAAAGCCCATCTAATTAAGTTCCTAGCACCCCAGAATGGCATTAAATTGCTCTCAATTTGTTTTCCCCCAATGATGGCTCATGCACAAATCATCAAGTGTCCAAAAAAATCAAAGCGGCAACATTTCAACTGAGTTGCCTAAATTCAAACTCTGGGCCCTAAACTTGCATTTATTTTACCTAGGGGCATTAGCTTTCACACATTTACCACAGGGAACTATTCTTGCGAGTGTCCTAACTAATCACAACAAAGGTAGCTCTTTCTACCCCTAGTCATGCATATCATTACAAATTTTCTTTTTCTTTTTCTTTTTCTTTCTTTTTCTTTCTTTTTCATGCTTTTTTTTTATGATATTTCTTTAAGGCACAACATTCTTATTAGTAGGCATATAAATATATTTTTTCTCTTCCTCAATATTACATTACAACCCATCATAAAAGACACTATCCAATCAGTAGGGCCTATCGAGGTAACAACAAAAATACAAGCTAAGTAATACGATTCTAAGCATGTAGGACTTAATATAGGTAGACAAAGAACTTAAGCGTGCATGAAAAATCAGAAATCTTTTTTAAAAAGGGCTAAAAATCATGATCAATCACTTCAAAGCATCGCATCATGCAAGAGAATAAAAAAGAGTGTGTCATCAACTAGTCATCATAACGAACCAAGCACAAATGAGCAAGCAAACATGAAACACACAATATTTAGTTCGAGCTCATATGCTCAAGAACTCCAGCCAGAACACAGGCATCCCCCACCCCCAACTAAAAATCTAACATTGTCCCCAATGTGAGAAAAGAGAAGAAAAACAAGGGTCAAATGAGAAGGGAAACAAAAAATTTCCCTGAAATTTGGCACGAAGGATGGCGGTGACATCTGGGTCATAAAAGTAACCTCCTTTCCAACTCCCTTCAAGCAAGAAAAACCTAAAAGTTCAAGAAAGTTAGGAAGCATTAAGCTCAATAAAAATAAAAACAAGAAAAGGAAATAACAGAAACATAAATCCTGGCTGCCTACAGGTAGCGCAATTTTTTAAGGTAGTTATGCTCGACCGTACTCGATTTCATCATCCATATCCACTTGGGAAAGCCAAGTCCCCATCCAACACCCCCAACTTAGGGTGTGACCACAATCCTAAAAAATCACAGTGTAAGACCATAACTCAGTATTCTTAAGATGGCTAGTAAGAGAAGAAGTAAGAAAAGAAGTAAGACTAGTTGAACGCCTAATATTAGGAAAACAATGGATATTCCATTAAGAGTAAGAATGAAGGATTGAAAGCATAGTTTGGAGATTAGTCAAAATTTAGATGTATTCTTGAGCATAGTTTGGTTAACGCATAGATGTAAGCGTTAAAGCGTGGTACCTTAATTTGGAAGGAATTTGATATTGAATTTTAAAAAGGGAAACAAGAATTAGGAAAAAGAGGAAACGCATGGCTCACACTTAGTCTTGAAAATTAGCAAGTTATAAACAAGTTATGGGATTAGCTTTGGAGGGTGTTAAGCTAGAAAGAAAAGAGAAGCCGAGGAACCTTAAGGCGTGAGCAGCATGCGTTGAAGGTTTGTTATACGTTAGTAAGGATTTTGGTGTTGATAAAGAAGTCTATGCTCAAAGACCAGGACATTTAGTGTTTAAGGTGACGATGATCGAAGGGTTGCTGTGTGTTGAGGAGTGGCTACCAGCTATGCGTTGAGGAGCCCAATTCCATGGTAAATGGAAACATAAATTTGATCTAGGGTAAAAGCATAGGTTGTAACTCAAGAGTTTAAAGGGTAGGAAGTTGGACGCATGGTACGATGCGGTAAGGTACAAACGCATAGTAGTATGTGTTTGAGACATTGACACCTAGTAATGTACGGTGTAGAAATGAGTTCAAAGGTATTATGGCTAGGAGTAAAGGAAGTAAATAATGAAGCTAAAACCCTAAAGGAAATTCAGTGGACGCATAGGAGCAATATGATTGAATGAATAATTGTATACTAGAATATGTTGGGCATATGAGATAAGCTTATAAAGGCAAAGTGGCTTCATATAAACATGACACCTTATAAGCAGAAGGTGTTAAAAGGCATGTTAAGTATTGCATGCAAAGTGACACTTGGATAAATACATGGTTGGTTAAATTGCAACGTGACATGTGGAAACAAGTGGCAAAAAGGGAGGAGAAGTAGTATGATCAGCCCTCTACTCCAAGCTATAAATAGGACCTTGAAGGAAAAGGAGTGACTGATGATGCTGAAGTAAGAATTCTTGAGAGAAAGGAGGAATCCTTGTGTCCATAATAAAGTCTACGACCAAGGAAGAAGATATTCTTGACAACTTAGCTATATCATGTATTAAAGAATTGTCTTGCGTTTAAAAGGGTCAGCCTTCCGTTTAAGTTTCAAGATGAATGATGCGTCCAAGTGGGACCTTATGCGGTCGACGCATCCAAAAAGAGAAGTAAGGAAGAGTTGGGATGCACCTCGTGTTAGCTATCAACCTTGAGTCTAAGGGCAGGGTTGCAACCAATCGAGCTGCTAGAGGAATATAAGGCCTTGCGTTCCAGGAATAGAATGATGCGTCCAAGAAGCTCGGGAAAGGGGAAATAGCGGGATAAAGGAGAAACTATCCTTAAAGTGTTCTGTGAGTGACACCTTTCTTTCTTCGAAATTGTTTATTTTGAAGTGTTTTTCTAATTTCATTATGAACTATGATTTGATGAAAAATGATTATTTGAAAAGCATTGTGCTTGAATATTTTTAGTTCACAAAGCATGTCTTATTGTTTTGAAAAGCATGTTGTGAAATGTAATTTGCCGAGGAATATCTTATTTCTTCATGAAAGATTTCATATGAACTAGTTATGTGAAATGTTGGTTTCTAAAATGTTTTAGAGGAGGCTCAATGGTGAAGGACATGAGAAGGCATGTGAGTTTCGCCAGGACCCAGTACTGAGGGACATGAGAAGGTACATGGGCAACCCGCCATATTCCTATGTACATATAGAGGTTAATACTGCTGGTGCGTTGAGTTTTGCTCCGCATCGAGCCAGAAATGTTTTCGACGTTGGGTGTGTTGAGTTTTGCTCCACCCCAACTAAGGATGTTTTCGACGTTGAGAGCGTTGAGTCTTGCTCTGCCTCAACTAAGGAAAATTGTTGAGAACAACTAATTTTATGTACAACTACTCTAAAGTGTATTTATGTGATTTGATTACAAGTTGAAAGTATGATTTTATAGAAATGATGATTTGAACTAAGTATGTTGTGATATAATGATGATAACATGCCTGCTTTTAAACTAAAGATAGTTTTTCACACAATCTGTCACTCATTGGGTGTTTAGCTCATCTTTTATATGTTTTCCATTTTCCAGGTAGCATGACAGTTCCCATTGTTGATCGAAGTCGAGCTTTGTTAAAAGTTAATGGTGTTGCCATCCTAGGAAATGCGGTTAAACGGGCTTAAAGGAAGTTTGACAGTGGAAGTCGATAATAGGGTCGATGACTGCTGTCCTCACGCTCCGTCTCGGGCTAAAGGATGGTAGTTCGGGATGGGGTGTGACACACAGAGCTAAAACACATAAGATTAGTGGTGGAAGAATCATTAAAAATAAAAAATGTTTCAATTTTTCTCTGTGCCTTAGAGAAAGGAACCCTTCATCCACATCGATCACCGCCTTCGCGGTCTTTAGAAAGGGCCTCCCTAAGAGCACAAATAAAAAGGAAGTAGAAGAAATAAAATTAACATTCATATTGATCACATAAAAATCTAAAGGAAAAATCAGGCTATTGACTCTAACTAGCATGTTTTTAACTATATCAATTGGCCTAACAAGATAATGATCAACCAATTGTACTATAATATTAGCTGGTGCAGGATATGAGATTGAAAATTAGCATAAACAGGAGCAGGCATGATATTGATAGCAGACCCTAAATCTAACATGGCATGCCCAAATTTTCTATTTCCTATCTGATAAGGAATAGAAAATGTACCTGGGTCCTCCTGTTTGATAGGCAAATTACCTGGAAGAATTACCTCTTGGCAGACTTCATCTTCTTATTTATTTTCTTATGGATAAATGAGCATGCAGCGAAAGTTAATTTGATCAAATTTTCACACTAAGATGCTCAATTTAGAGGATTAAACATGCAATTAAAAAAAAAAAAAAAAAAAAAAACCAAAGTTTCAAGAACACTTACCCTTGAAGCTCCAAATTCTCCTTCAATTCCTAATGAATTTCAGCACCACTTGGTTGTAGACCACCACAAGAGTCTTCTCTACTATTCTCTAGGCTTAGATTGGATGGTGGGATCCAAATTTGTGGTGAATTTGAGAAGGAATGAAAGTTGGGAAGAAGATGAACAATAGATGGAATTTTGCAAAATTAACCCTTTAATTTCACAAAATTCTTAACCATTTTTATGTCAAAATCATCTCTATGTATTAAAGAATAACATGCAATCCAATTGCATCAAAATTTGACAACACAAAATGGTTAATTTGTTGGTTAATTGTGAAGAAGACAACCAAGCTCCTAGCTTAGTTAGTGGGAAAATCTAATCTTCAAAAAATAATTAAATAATTAAATAAATAAAAAATAATTTAATATTTAATTAATTAAATATTATTTTAATATTAAATAATAAAATAATATTATTTTTCCCACTTGTCCCGATTTTTCTATAAACCGACATGAATCCCTATTCATATTATAATTAACTCTATTTGTACGTTTAATTCGTAATTAAACGTCGATATATTATATATATTTAACTTTCATTCCTTAAGCCAAGATTTGAATGGTTCAAACTTATTCACCACACTATCTAAGATTTTAGTCCATTTATGATCTAGTAGAGGGACCTAATGAACCTACAAATCATGAGTTCCAACGATCCAAGATTAACCGGCCAAACTCTTTAACCTAGTTAACCAACATTTGTTAACTAACGGGACACTCCACTAAAGCCCATAGCTGCACTCTTCTAACTGTAGATATATTTGTGTCCATTTGATATAACCATCATCAATAAGTCAATCCTTCACAGGTCGTTCATAACTTCATCTAGGTCAAATACCGATTTACCTCTGAGTTACATCTTTTCTCCTTAAGTACCATTGTCCCTCTAATGAACAATTGATTCAGGATCTAATCATAAATCCATTCCCCCTCGGGCCAATGAGAGGATGGGGCCCCTTGTTTAAGTCCTGGGAACAATACTTAAGAGAACAACCTTTCTACTATCCCTAAGTTGGGTAGGAGTGAATTCTGTTTTGCAAATTCTATGTCCCCAGCTATCTACCCGGTCTGATCTCTAAAATGGGAGGAATGTTGAGCAGCGCTATTGAGCTTACTCTCACCTATGCAGATCAAAGGATAATTATGAATAAACAGGAGTTCATAGATAGCTCAAGATTCAGATCAAGTTATCTACGTCATCGATAAGTGAAATTAATTAGTATTAATAGTAAACGGTGTTAATACATAATAGTGATTATTTCAGGGTCAGTCTTACACAATCTTATTATGTAGAATACCCTCGCTCACATGTCCTTACATGAACAAATCAGGATCACTTCATTTATGACACCTTACAACATTTGTAACAATCATGAAGCGGGCCGTATTCAATAACATATCCAAGAAGAGGTACCCAACCTGATCCATGTACTATAGACTTATTTTGGCTACTTAGTCGAACTTGATTCTGTTTATGTCTCCACCATAAAGTCCAAGTACTCATGATAATAGCCAAGGGTTCATAGTTTAATTGGATTTAGAGTTAATAAATAATTAATTCACTTGAATAACTTTATATGTATTAAAATTCATTTATTTACAAAAACTACGAGTTGTTAGGACATACAACCCAACAAACTCCCACTTGAACTATAACTCCTAATGGGTTACAACAAAGTTGAGTACAGTAAGAGAAATTTAAATACAATAAACTAGGGCATCCCATACCCACAATTTCTCCCACTTGCCCTATATATTCTACTCGTAGTCCTAAACTCTTCAGGTGGCCCTCAAAAACAGTAATCGGGAGGGCCTTTGTAAATGGATCAGCAATGTTGTGCTCAGATGCTATTTGTCTCACAATAACGTCTCCTCTCTGCACAATTTCTCTGATGAGATGGTATTTGCGCTCAATATGCTTTCTAGGCTTATGGCTTCTTAGTTCTTTAAAGTTCGCTACTGCCTCACTATTATCACAATGTAAAGTGATTGGCAGATGCATGTCTAAAACAACTTCATGATCATTGAGGAACTTCCTAAGCCATATTACTTCTTTGGCTGCCTTGCATGCAGCAACATATTCTGCTTCCATTGTGGAGTTGGCAATGCAGCGCTGCTTAATACTTTTCCACACTACTGCTCCTCCGTTAAGAGTGAATACTGATCCCGAAGTAGATCTCCTTGAGTCTATATCGGTTTGAAAATTAGAATCAGTGTATTCGGCAAGGATCAGATCTTTATTTCCATACACAAGCACGTAGTTCCTCGTTCTCCTTAGATACTTGAGGATATTCTTAACGACAATCCAATGTGCAAACCCAGGATTGGACTGATACCTACTGACAATTCCTACTGCAAAACATATATCTGGTCGTGTACATAGCATTGCATACATCAAACTCCCGACAGCTGATGTGTAGGGAACTCGTCTCATATTCTCAACATCTTGAGGTGTTTTAGGACATTGTTCCCTTGACAAATGTATTCCATACCTTAAAGGTAGAAGACCTCTCTTGGAATCTTGCATCTTAAACCTAGAAAACACTTTGTCTATATAAGACGCTTGAGACATAGCTGGCATTCTGTTCTTGCAGTTCTGAACTATTTGGATCCCAAGAAGATACTGAGCTTCTCCCATATCTTTCATCTGAAATTGAGTTGCTAGCCAATTCTTAATGTCAGTAAGGTATCCTATATTATTCCTAATAAGTAAGATATCGTCTACATATAGAACAAGAAATGCTACAGTTGAGTTGATGATCCTTCTGTACATACAAGGTTCATCAACGTTTTGTTCAAGCCATAAGATTTGACTGCAGTATCAAATCTCATATTCTAGGATCTGGATGCTTGCTATAATCCATAAATGGATCGATACAGCCTGCAAACTTTTTGCTCTTGACTCTGTTCTATGAATCCTTCTGGTTGGACCATGTAGATGTTCTCTTCAAGATTGCCATTTAGGAAGGTAGTCCTGACATCCATTTGCCAAATTTCATAATTATAAAAAGTGGCAATGGATAAGAGTATCCTTTTGATTTTATCATAGCAACAAGTGAGAAGGTTTTCTTCATAATCTACGCCATTTACCTAGGTATAACCCTTTGCTACTGACTGGGCTTTATAGGCCTGTACTGTTCCCATATGGTCTCGTTTACGTTTGTAAATCCATTTACAACCGATAGGTCTTACCTCATCAGGTTGATCTACAAGTTCCTAAACTGAATTGAAGTACATAGACTTCATTTCGAGGTCCATGGCTTTGATCCACTGATCTCGATCAACATCATTCATTGCCTATTTATAGGTCAATGGATTGTCACACCCCCTCCCAGATTTGCCTACATAACCTGAAAGGTGATGCGAGGACAGCGTACATCACCCTTTTTGTGACGCATACCATCCGCTTCTACACACTTATCCTATATATTTCACAACATACATATCACTCCTTAATACATTTCAACCATAACATATAGAAAGTTATATACATGTTGATGATTCTGAATACAACTCATCCATAAAGCCCTTATACAAAACCATGTTTCAACTCCCAATAAATGTACAACTAGGTCTACATGCCACCTATATAAGGTTTTCCATACATACAACTTTTCAAAACAGGACAATTTTCTGGAAAATCGAAGCTGAAGCAGGGCGAGTTGGAGTAGGCAAAGCACCAGGAACGTCCTTGCTACCTGGAGGAGAAAGAAAACTTGAAAACATAAGCTAACAGCCTAGTGAGTGACTAATTTTAAACAAATTCTTTTAGTTCGAAAATCATCAGGATTTAAACAAATTCTGATAACATGAGTAAAACATAGAATCATCTCATTTTCATTGATTAAATCACATTTAAATGCCCTTATCAAATCATGGTTTTTCAACAATTCGTAAGTAAAACAGTACGGTTACAATACTTTTCCTTAGTTGAGGCGGAGTAAAACTCAACGCCCCAACGTCAAACACAAATAAGGTTCGATGTAGAGCAAAACTCAACGCATCAGCATATAACCTCTATGTGTACATAGGAACATGGCGGGTTGCCCAAGTACCTTCTCTATGTTCGTCAGTACTGGGTCCTAGGGAAACTCACGTGCCTTCTCCTTGTCCATCAGCACTGAGTCTCCTCTAAAACATTTTTCCTTTAATTTAATGCAATACTTTATACAAAACAGTTCATAGTCAAATCTTTCATAAGAAAAACAGGGCACTTCATAAATCAATATCAATCCATAAATCTGCTTTTCAATCTCGTTTAGCAAAACACAAATAAATAAGAAAATCAAACTGACATGTACAATAGAATCGTTGAAACAAGAAAAGAAGTGTCACTCACAGCTCTTTTCTAGGCCTTGAGTGGATTATATGTCTTTCCTATCTCCTCTTGACCTGAAATAAACATTTGTCCTTACATTATGCTTCTTTTACTTGATCATTTAATTTGCATAATTAAACTCAGATCATGATTCATCACCGAGCCTCCCATTTATTCAAAGTGAACTTAATAAGCAAGACTACTAATGAAATTCCCACATTCCAGCAAGATTACCAACGATACTACCAACAGGGCACGATACTAACGACATCAGGATAAGTGAGACTAGCGTGATTTACCTGACGAGCGATACCTAGTGAGAGTCAGTGAGATTTGAGAGATAAAAAGCTCTACAATACCACCAGTGTGATTTGTCTCGCTACTCACTCTCCAATTCTCCGGAATACTAGCTTCCTAGCGACATCCGACAGTAGAGTTCCCTCTTTTCCTTTTGTTCTTCACTTATGTGGATTAAAAGTCATATTTCCAGCCACAATTAGAACTTTTTTCCTTCTACAAAATTGTAGAGAAAATGTTTTCTAGCTTACCTTAAATTTTCGTTGCTTAACTTGTCCTTGTTCCTCAGATATTGCAAGATTTCTCCGCACTACTACAGATTGCACAGAAATTCCTTATCAGTCACTTCCAGCTAAAAGTTTACATGTTTCTATTCCATTTCAACTTAAACATCCTTCATAAAAGTTGTTCAGAATTGAGTTATCTTACTAACCTTAAAATTTCAGCCTTAGAGTCGATCTCCTTGATTCGTTTCACTTCAAACATTCGATACTATCCAGCTTGTGCGTCCGCAAATAACGTGCTCTTCCAGTTTAGATTTCGATACCAAAATGAGTAGACTTCTATCCAAAATCCACAAGAACACCTTCTTCTACCTTATCTTGTAGTTCATCTGAAAAATGGAACCGACATAAGCTCTCGAAAATGTCTAAAAATGATAAAATATTCAATTTACTCACCTATATATACTGCCGACTTAACTCTCTTATGCAGGCTGGCGCGCGGGGTTTCCCTTCTCAATTCAAAGTAAGGCATTCAACGCAGCCTACCATCAACTCCCTCAGCAGACGGCCACCCTCAACGCATGGTGTCCTCAACGCCTCCTACCTTCAATGCATACAACTCAATCAGTTATATCCGTCTCCAACGCATGGAGACCTTAACGCATGCAACCTCACCAAGGCATAGTTGTTCAAAACACTTCCTTCCCCGCCAATGATCAATTTCTCTTCCAACGCAAGTGACTTCTTCAGCTCATGACTCTTCGTGATTTTCACCTTCAACGCATGGTCACTCAAAAGAACAATGCTCTTCTCTGCTTTCTTCAACGCATAGTCTTGGCCCATGCTTAACTCTTCCACTCTCGGCTACTTTTCTCTAACAACGCATGGCCACATTTCACTTGCCTTGTCCCAGTACTTAGTATTTTAAGCTAGTGCTTACATGGATCTTCTAAGCCATCACCAGGTATGGTGACTTCAGTTTTAGCTAAACCTATATAGCGGTCGGGCTATCTAACAACGCTTCCACTACGTCGACGCTCTCTCAACTCTTAAGATGGACGTCAAGGACTAGATATGCTTAGTCTATCAACAACTCTTGTTGATTGGCCAGCTTGATCAGCAACTTTTGTTGATCTATCTGTACCAACTTTTGAAATCTCTGCCAGTACTGGTTCACTGCATGGTTTATGATCACGTATGTGGTCTTCCTCTAGGAATGTGGCATTTGTCGATACAATTACATTTTCATCTTGAGGATCATAAAATAGACCACCTCTCGTTTCTTTAGGGTATCCTATAAATAGGCATAATTTTGAATGACGTTCCAATTTTTTAGGATTTTGCACCAACACGTGTACTGGGCAGCCCCATATCCGGAAGTGACGTAAACTAGCTTTATGCCCTATCCATAACTCATAGGGTGCTTCTGAAACACTCTTAGAGGGGAACGTTATTCAAAATATAAACTGCAGTCTCCACTGGAAATCCCCAAAATGAGTTAGGCAACAATGTGTAACTCATAATCGAACGAACCATGTCCAATACGGTTCTGTTTCTCCTTTCAGATACTTCGTTCTGCTGTGGTGTATTAGGTGCAGAGAGTTGAGACTTAATTCCATGTTCTATCATATAGTCCTGGAATTTTAAGTCCATATACTATCCATCTTGATCAGATTGAAGTTTTTTAATAGTTTTACCTAATTGGTTCTCAACCTCGATCTTAAATTCCTTAAACTTTTCAAGGGTTTCAAATTTATGAAGCATTAGGTAAATATAACCGTACCTTGAATAATCATCAATAAAGTTGATAAAATATTCATACCCTCCTTGAGCCCTTACACTCATTTGGTCCACAAAGGTCAGAATGCACGAGTGCTAAGGGTTCTTTAACTCGAATACCGTTTCTAGTAAAAGATCTCTTTGTCATTTTCCCTCGAGACAAGACTCACATGGTGGTAGAGAGTCATCTTCTAACTTGTTTAGAAGTCCACTCTTGACCAATCTCTCAATTCTATTGAGATTACTGTGGCCAAGTCTTAAGTGCCAAAGATAGGTACTTTGAGAAACGCATCGTCGTTTTGTTTGAGTTTAAGCTGTTTTAAATATTTCAGTATTGTAAATAACCTTAACCCTGGTTGGTTTTAACTTATATAAATTATTATTTAAGTTTGTAGAACAAATTTGTACACCCTTTTTAGTAATGAATGCTTCATTAATTTCAAAAGAAACTTTGTACATATTTTCAATCAAACAAGAAATAGATATTAAATTCGTCTTGCAAAAGGGTATATATAAAACATTTTCTAAGTATATATATCTATTTCCAAAAAATAACTTTACATCTCCCACTGCCAAAGATGAGATGAGCTCTCTTGATCCAACCCAGAGAGTTATCTTATTATCTTCTAATTGTTTCTAGAAACTAGTTTCCTGAAAAGAAGAACAAACATGATTAGTCGCCCCTGAATCCAGTATCCAAGTAGAATCATTATTCTCCACTATGCACGTTTCTAGAACCATTAAGTCGTATTTACCTTGATTCTCTTTTCCAGCCTTCTTATCGGTAAGGTACTTTGGGCAGTTTCTTTTCTAGTGCCCATCACCGTTGTAGAAACATTTTCATTTCTCTACAACGGGCTTTTTGCCTTTTGCAATAGTAGTAGGAGGTGTTTTCCCTTTCCCTTTTCCTTTTTTCTTTTGAATACCTTTATTCTTTGGGACAAATTTATTTCCAGAGGTAAATCCCTTTTGGAATCTCCTTTTTGAGGTAGTAGCAACATTTGCCTCTGCTTCAGAACCTTTATTTTTCAATAAGGACTAGTAAATCTATAACTCATTGAGAAGAGTGGTACGCTTATAATCTATGTTGTTCATCATGGCGTTAGTTCTGAACTGGAAAAAACTCTTTGGAAGAGACTCTATGATGAATCCTACTTGGCTCTTCTCGTTCATGACAGCCCCGTTTACTTCCGCGATGTTCAAGTGGACCATCATGTCCAGAACAGGTTCCCTAACATTCGTTCCTTCTTTCATCTAGCAATTGTAAATATATTTGATAGCATCATGCATAGCCGAAGAGGACAGTTGTCCAAACAAAGTTTGCAGTGAGTCCATGATCTCCTTAGTGGTGACCGTTTTTTCATACTTTTTGGATAGTATATTTGATATACTTGCCAAAATATAGACTTTGGCTTTTCCATTAGCCTTGGTCTATCTGTCATGAGTGTCCCGAACAGTTCTGTTCGCGTTATGGCTTTGAACAAAATGTTGATGAACCTTATGTATACAAAAGGATCATCAACTCCACTGTAGCATTTCTTGTTCTATATGTAGATGATATCTTACTTTTTGGGAATAATGTAGGATATCTTATTGACATTAAGAATTGGCTAGTAACTCAATTTCAGATGAAAGATATGGGAGAGGCTCAATATGTTCTCGAGATCCAAATAGTTCGGAACTGCAGGAACAGAATGCTAGCTATGTCTCAAGCGTCTTATATAGACAAAGTGTTGTCTAGGTTTAAGATGCAAGATTCCAAGAGAGGTCTTCTACTTTTCAGGTATGGAATACATTTGTCAAAGGAACAATGTCCTAAAACACCTCAAGAGGTTGAGGATAGGAGACGAATTCCCTACGCATTAGCTGTCGGGAGTCTGATGTATGCAATGCTATGTACACAACCAAACATATGTTTTCCAGTAGGAATTGTCAGTAGGTATCAGTCCAATCCCGGGTTTGCACATTGGACTGCAGTTAAGAATATCCTCAAGTATCTAAGGAGAATGAGGAACTACGAGCTTGTGTATGGAAATAAAGATCTGATCCTTACCGGATACACTGATTCCGATTTTCAAACCGATATAGACTCAAGGAGATCTACTTCGAGATCGGTATTCACTCTTAACGGGGGAGCAGTAGTGTGGAGAAGTATTAAGCAAAGCTGCATTTGCTGTTCGTAATTATTTCTTATTTGAATTAAGTTGTTTCTTAGCTTTTTGCACAAAATAGATTTTAACATTTCTGTACAAGGATGCGTTGAGAATTACTCTAAATGTGCTCATGATTTGCAAGTTTTCCTATAAAGACCCAAGTATAAGTTTTATAGGTATCCTGGTGAGTCCAGGGTCGAACGCAGGGATTTGTGATAACTAGGCGCTGAGATTATAAGCCTGACTATGCGGTGAACTATACATGTAATATATGCAATTGTTTGTTGTGTAAAACTATACATTAAGAATGAAAAGAATTTCCTACTACTAATAATGAGGTGGATGCGGTGATGGTTAGTCATATGTCATTTAGTGTTAGATAGCATGCGTTGAGAATGAATGGAACCATGCGATAGGAGTTAATGCAAGAGTTAGTTGTTACCTAAACCTACTGAGTACAATTTCATACCTACAAACTGCAATTGTGAATCCATCTCGCGATGTTTCGACGCCACATTAATCTTATTTCTAAGACGCATGGTAAGTTTGCGTTGGCAAACGATGAACTACATCTCTGCAACTCATCTAGTCTTAATGAATGCTAAAGATTAACTATCCACTCTCTCAAGCTCGACAGTTATGCTTACTACTTGTGTTTGTCAGGCAAAGTCATGCAAGCTAAAGATATGCATTAATCAAGATGTAATATGCTCAGAATTGCTCAAGAAAACTAACTCTTAACATCAACTCATTCATTCAAACATGGTGTAAGGTGTTCAGTATAAAGATAGATAAAAGAGAATAGTCAATCAAACTCATATTAAGCGAATAAGTCGTTCTCTCGAATGTCATTAACAAAACATAAGCAAGAAGGAGAAAAATGGAAATAAAACAGAAATGAAGGGCGTCAAGCCACCACTGGCAACGTCTTGCTTCATGGAGGCTTGAGATGGTCGCTATCTGATACATAAATTCCATAAGGTGAATGTTCTCACTCACTGGGAGATGACTCTGAAAATGCTCAGAATCCTTCTCTCAGAAGAGCTTGAAATGGAGGCTGGTTATGGTGAGGGAGAAATAGTGCAGAGTTTTCGCCTCTTGAACTCGTCTCCCCTTCTTTAAGAAGCTTTTGGGCTATTTATAGGTGTCAAAAGGTTGATATGATAATGACCTGACACCTTTGCATTAAATTTCACCCATGCTGCATAGACTTTTCAAATTTGTCAGTCTATTTGTTCTGCCATGATCTTCATGGGTTGCTACTCTTTTTTGTAATGACATGACAGCTGCTTGAGCATGCTTGAGTTTCTTCTTCGACGCATGGTCTTCAACGCATGACCTCACCGCATAGGCTTAACGCATGTTCTCGCAGCAGCTTCAACTCTTCGTACTTGGTTGTTCCCACTTCTTTTCTTCTTAACCCTGCGTTAGGAACAGAAGCTTATCGTTTTTCAGGCATTTTTCTTTTGCAAGTAGTGTCGACTCATGTTGATACATTTTTCATCATTTAACTACCAAAATCATGCGTTTAACTCCAAAGTTACTCTAATTAAATCAAACAATGACTATAATAACTTGTATTTCTACAAGTTATCAACTGCCTACTCCACAATGGAAGCGGAATATGTTGTTGCATGCGAGGCAGCCAAAGAAGCAGTATGGCTTAAGAAGTTCCTCAATGATTTGGAAGTTGTTCCAAACATGCATCTGCCAATCACTTTACATTGTGATAATAGTGGGGCAGTAGCAAACTCCAAAGAACCAAGAAGCCATAAGCGCGGAAAGCATATTGAGCACAAATACCATCTCATTAGAGAAATTGTGTAGAGAGGAAACGTTATTATGAGACAAATAGCATATGGGCACAACATTGTTGATCCATTTACAAAGGCCTCCCAGCTACTGTTTCATGCACCCTTAAGTACCTGGAGGGGGTGTGACAAAGGAAGGATGAAAATGTTGTTGTATGTCCTAAACACTCATAGTTTTTGTAAATAAATTAATTTTAGTACGTATGAATTTATTCAAGTGAATTAATTATTTATTAACTCTAAATCCAATTAAACTACGAACCCTTGGCTATTATCATGAGTACTTGGACTTTATGTGGAGACATAAACAAGATCAAGTTCGAGTAAGTAGCCAAAATAAGTCTATACTACATAATAAGATTATGTAAGACTGACCCTGAAATAATCACTATTACGTATTAACACCGTTTACTATTAACACTGATTAATTTCACTTATCGATGACCTAGATAACTTGATCTGAATCTTGAGCTATCTATGAACTCCTGTTTATTCAGAATTATCCCTTGATCTGTATAGGTGAGAGTAAGCTCAATAGCGCTGCTCAACATTCCTCCCATTTCAGGGATAAGACTAGGTAGATAGCTGGGTACACAGAATTTGCAAGACGGAATTCACCTCTACCCAACTTAGGGATAATAGAGAGGTTGTTCTTTTAAGTATTGTTCCCAGGACTTGAACCGCTCCCAATATTCGAACAGTGATTCGCCCACAGTCTAAGAGATCCCATAAATTTTCTTCCTTATGCGTACGACACGTGATGTAGGGAAGAACTTCCCCAAGAACTGCCTTTCCAATTCCTTCTAAGTGGCCACAGAACCAGGAGGAAGAACGTAAAGCCAATCCTTGACATCGTCTTTCAAGGAGAAGGGGAAGGCTCTGAGGTTGATTTGCTCCTCAATCACACCATGGGGCCTCATTCCCTCGCACACGATGATGAATTCCTTAAGATGCTTATAGGGTTCCTCACCTACACGTCCAGAAAAGGAAGAGAGTAAGTGAATTAAACCTGATTTAAGTTCAGAAGTACCTATCGTCACTGGATAGGTAATGCAAAGGGGTTGTTGATCATTATTTGGGCCGAGAGGTCCCACAATATGCACTCTACAGGTTGCGCCATTGATGGTTCTTCTTCTTTTAAAAGCTCTTCGAATGTGCCTCCTATACAAGTGTATTCCTCTGAAGCTTTTCGTTCTCTAGCTTCCTTCCTCCGTCACCGCTCTTCTCTATTGATGTCTTTAAAATACAACAAGTTGTTTCGTTCTTGGGAGGATCAGGTCATATAAAGGAGGAAAAACTAAAGAGCGATAAAGAATTGTAATCCCCACAAAAGTGAAATTTCTTGGCTCCCCGGCAATGGCGCCAATTTGACGGACGGATTTGTCGCCCAATTTTGTGCCATATAAATTTTCGTAACTTACCCACAGTAGTAGTGACAAGCCGGGTCGAACACAGGGAGCCCTAGAATTGCATAGTTGAAAGTTTTCAATTCAAGTAACCAGAAGGGGGGGTGGTTTGAGAAACAGTTGATTGCAAGAAACTTAAATTGCATGAAAGTAAATTGCACGAATTAAAAAGAGCTAAAATTCAATTGAAGAAGCTCTAGCTTGTGTTATGCGGGATTTCCTTTGTTCGATGTTCTTATCATTAGTTCGTCATTACTAAATCCATTGAAGCTAGCACCTAATCAATTCAATTGGAAAGGCCAGAATTGAATTGTCCTAGTCAATAAGTTAGATTTAAGGCAAATTGATGAAAAGCATGCAAAATTTGACTAAACCTAACCGCATTAAGTTTAAAGGAAAATTAGGCGGAACATTCAACTAGATTGACCTAGATTGGATGTCCTATTGATTTAATCCTAGGTTGATTAGAACAATGCATATCACCATTTAGATTTGCAAGCTAACTTAACCTATTGCTTCCTATGATTGACATACAACAAAATGTCACAAATTGTAATACAATCAAATCAATAATCAAAATAAACACCAGCGTTACAAATTGATCGTAATTCTTAAAACTCCGAATTAAACCATGCATACACTTGAATTAAGTTCAAAACCTCAAAAGAACGTCAATTACAAGAAAAATCTCTAATATCCAAGCTAGAAAAACGTTACCTTAGCCAATAATTGGCATCTTAAACCCAATAATTGGTATACCGATTATTGGGTTCAAGTTCCTAGGTAAAAAAAGAAGAAAAGATGAGAAAATGGAGCCAAAAGTCGGCTAGTCGGGCGATTTGAAACCTAGAAATCGAAGATTTCCTTTTATAAAAATTGTCGCAGCACTCTGGCACTGAAGCTAAATCGGTCGCCTGATAATTTCAGAGTGCCGTAGTGCTGCTTTGGAGCGTTGAGGCGCTTGCTGCATCTCGCCAGCGGAACTCTTCGGGAAAAGCGTTGCACCGTGGCTTTAGGGGCATTTTGGTCATTTTGGAGTTCTATTTCTTAGTTGATGTCGTGGAACTCCATTTTGGTTCGTTTTAGCTCGCTTTTGCTACTAACACCCCGTTCTACCTGTTAAGTGCTCGAAACCTACAAAATAACATAATAAATACATTAAATAGCACAACGATCCTAAGTTAAGCTGATGAAGCTAGTACATTTTAGGTGCTATCAAATAGGTAGGCCTATGTGCACATAGAGGAATGACGATCTGCTGAGCCAAGTGGAGCCAGCAGGGAATGAGTACAATATAGAGATAACCATCGTTATTGAGGTTTGAGTAGTTAACCACGTTGTGATACAACCTCATTATGATGTGTTAAAGCTTAAAATGTTTGGTATGTTTAAACGATCAAAAGGGAACCATATGCTTTATTTGAATGGATAAAAACCCTAACTTAGCGGAAGAACATAGAACAAATTTCGATATTAAATCTAGAATTTAAAAATACATATAAAATTAGGTTAAGCAAGAAAATCAGAAAAGAAAAACTCATATCTTTTCTAACGAATTTCTAAGAAAACCATTTTGGGTTTGGAAAGTACACCACCACAAAGAATGCTTCCTATTCTCTGAGATATTAGAGATATTGTTTGTGGAAACCAACCTTGAAGAATTGAAAAAGTTTGAGAGAAAATTTGTAGGGAAAAAATTGGCAGAACCTTTCTCGCAATTTTATCAACTTCTCCCAAACCTCTAAGAATCGAGAAATTTTATCGATGGTATGATCGAGAGAAAAATAGCAGACGTGGGATCAATCCATGTCTCAAATAACTCTCCTACATGTTGAAGGAATGGAATTTCGTGCGGAAGCGCATGAACACGTGTACTATTAATATACATTCTAAATTTACAAAAAAATATAGAGAAATTTAAACATGTTTCAATTAAGCATGCTTCACTAAGAAGAAATTCAAGGAGAAAGAAAATAACATTCAAGAAAACTCTTCAACTTTCTTCAATTCTTCACTACATCAACGATCTCTTCAATCTTCTTAGATCTCGAACAAGACACCACCACAAAATCTTCCCACTATTATCCGGCAAGGAAAAGATTTGTGAAAATCTCTTTTGGAAGATCAGGAAGAGATTTTGCAAAGAAAAACATTTTCTTTGTAACTTTGAAGTGTTGAGAGATCGAGAGAGAATTTTTTTTTTCTTTTAGAGAGAGATTGTATATCCATCATCCAAAAAAAATGTTTTTGTGAATCATTATCAAAATGATAGAGAGGGGGGGAGTTGATTATGATTAACTTCCCTTCCTAAAAATAGGAAGTAGTGGGAAGTTAATTATGATTAACTTCCCTTTAACAATCATTTAACTCCGCTTAGGAGTTAAAATTTAATTAAAGTTAAATTTATTCAAATTTCATTTTATATTAATTAATCTAATTAATTAATAAAATTAATTAAATATCATATATTTAATTAATATTACATTTAAATCATATGAAAATGTATTTCCCTCTCATAATCTATAGTTTAAATATGAATCTTATTCATATTATGTGTTAACCTATAGTTTTAGTATAAATCTCATTCATATTATTTAATATTTGATCTTATTCAAATATATTATTCTTTCATATTATAAAGTTTAATTTTGAAGCTAATTAAAAAATAACTTTATATTGTAATGTATATCTATACATTATACTAATTGTATCATATACAATTAAATTAAAACCCTTATAATTTCAACAATTCAAATTCTTCCAAAACTAAATATTCATTGTTTTACCCTTAGTGAGCTAGCAGGTGAACCTAATGAACCTAATGATACGAGATTAATTAATTAAACTCTTTAATAAAATTAATCAATATTCATTAACTATGGGTCACTTCACTAAAGACGCACAACTGCACTCTTCAAATTGTAGATATATTACTGTGTCCATGGATATAACCAATCAACAGTGAGTGGACCCTTCAGGAATTGCTCGTAATTACACATTGGTCAAATTTTCGTTTTAACCTTGTTATTACATCTAACTTCTTAAGTCTCACTGATCCTCCAATGAACAACTTGTTTATGGTCCTACTATAAACAAAACCCTCTCGAGGCAGTGAGAGGGAGGAGCCCCATTGTTCAAGACCCGAAGTTAGCACTTGAGGGAGCAATTTATCTACTAACCCTAAAGACGGGAAGGAGTGAACTTAATCTTGTGTAGCTATGTTCTCAGGTCCCTAGTTGGACAAATCCCCAAAATGGTAGGCATATTGAGTCGGCGAATCTTGCCACTCTCACCCATACAGATCAAAGGACTGCCTTCATAGACATGAGTTCATAACTCACTCAGGATGAAGATCAAGTCACCTATGATCATTCTATGAAATGTTAATCTCTTTAGTCAATAGTGTTCTAAAAAGAGATTAATCATTTCGCCGTCCGATCTTATACCAACTCTTTGTATAGGATACCCCCACTCACATGTCTCCACATGAACGATTTGGATCAAATCGTTTTATAACATTTACAACTCTTGTAACATTAACAAAGTGGGTCGTATCCTAGTGTCACCAGGATAAGGCACCCAACCTATCCTTATACTACAGACCATTTAGGTTATTACTTAAACAAGATCCACTTGTATGTCAACCACATATATGTTTAAGTTACATAAAAGAACCTTGGATTGTTCTCTAATGGATAATTGCATATATAAAATAATCAACAATTATTTCAAATTATTTATTAACTACGAGGCTTTAGGGTATACATCAATCTCCCATTTACACTAAAGCCCGTGAGACATAAGCCAGTGAGACATGTATTCTAGGGCATATTCTATAGCCAACAAACATGCTCTCCGACTTGCCCTAGCGCACTGGAGACGTGTCTTGTAGTCCTAAACATTTTAGGAGATTCCCTCACACTTTAGCCTAGAAAATCCTGTTATATAATTCAAATTGTTATGTCAACAATTACCATCTGATCACCACCATGATGTTTTCTCTCCATCTGTTATATCCCTCCAACTTGTTGTTTACTAATATCCTCAAACTTAATCTTTGCACCATACTATCTCATAAAGTGGATAGATTATTTCATATCTGAAACAACTTTCAAATGTTAAAGGATATATCATGGCGATGCAAATTATTGCTTCACAAGCCAAAAATTGCCTTGTAGTTCAATTTAAACTATTTAGGATGAAACATAGATTTCTCTAAATCTTGTATGAAACAATATATCTCGTAAAAGATCAAATCTTAAACTTTATACATTACTGTCTCATTATTCATAAATTTTAGTTTTCAAAACTCGATGGTCATATCCATTGATTTAATCGATATAACTAATCAATAGTATATTAAATGTTAATTAAGTCTCATGTAAAAATTACATCCTCTCCACTTGAGGCATCTTAGGAAACTTTTCCTTAGATATATCAACTTCACTTTAGAATGATACATTATCATTTCATCTGAAGTTGTTGCATCAAACATTAAACATCAACTTTGTAAATGTAAGATGCATGAGACAAATTTAACATCAATATGTAAACATTTACTATACGAGATCATTTTCAAATCACTATTGGAAATTGGTTAAAGAGTCTAACTTTCATACTGATTTTTACTTCATTCATAATGAGTAAATATCAATATAAAACAGATAAATACTCACTGTTCATTTTCTTGTTATGTACTAGAACATTGTCACTGTTCAAAGTCATGGGTTATGATACTATATCAAACCCTTATATCCAAAGATCATAACTATCAAATGCATTTCTCAAATGAACATCATAATTTTGCAAACCTTTTGCAATTCAATCTTTGATACTTGATATATGTAGATGCATTGAACTTCTTTTCACAAAAGAATTAATTCATTTTTATATATTGCATATGCAACAATGAATCCAATAATGCATAAATACTCTATTATAGTAACTAGTTTGAAAAATTGACTCCCAACCTATTTTCTCCCACCAATTCCAGCAATGGTTTTCATCTTATGCCAAGAGTTTTATTTTGAAAATCTTTATCTCCAAGTTCTATACTTTCAAGTCTTCCTTTTGTAGATCCATTCATATCCTTTGAGTTTTACCCCATCAAGAAAATCTACAAAAACAAGTTTTATGAGTTTGACATAATTTCCTTTGTCAACACCCTTCAATTTTTTTCATTAAGTATAACAGTTCTGACTTCCAATAAGTCATAGCAAAGGTTGAGTCATCTCATAACTCTCCCACTACTTTTGAGGTTTATAAGTTTTCATCTTGACATCTAATATGACAATGTAAACTACAAGCAAGTATTGTAAAGGTTGAGTTATCTCATAACTCTCCCATTGTGATGAAGACTCATTTGATTGACAATTAGAAACCGTTTGACATTCAAATGCAAATAAATGGTTAACAACATTTGTTAACTATAAACGATTTTACTTGGAACTAGTTTATCAATACAATTTAACCATTTTACAGGTTCATAGCCTTTCATTTGACATTCCTAATAAAACCAGTATTTGTCATACAAATGCGTTTTTTTTTCTTTTGGACATTACAAAAGGCCATTTCATAAACCGTCAAGGACTACCTACATTTAGGTGTATTTTTGAACATTTGTTTCATCAAATGTATTTGTTAAAGGTTCGTTTCAACACAAGTATTTCAACTTACCCAAATACTGAAATGTTGTAAACCAGTTTTACAACACTTTCATAATCCAAAATTGTTTCTCAAACATTTTGGAGGAAATAATGTTCAAAATTACTATCTCTATTGCACGTCCTTAATGGAACTTGGCATTGATGTAATTTTCAAAACATTAGGACTATATTTAACAAGGTACTTAGCACGTACAAAGTTTAACAAGGTCACATTTCTCCTGTAGCATCACAATTTCATCCAAATTGTACATAATGCTAGAAGTTTGAGATCTAATCTCATTTCTATCAAGTGGGCATAATACATTAAAATTCTTATACTAATCATTATGATATGATCATAATGTCACATTAGATTTGCCTAAATGATTTCAACTTTAGTCTAATTTCTTTTTAACATATAAAAGAAAATAAGACTTAAGTTGCATTAGATTTAGACATTTTCATTCATAAATATTCATCAATCATATTAATGACTTCTTTATGAAGTAGACTTACTTTTTGAGTCAATAGACCACTTGGGTCAAAATGTGTAAGTCCAACAAATTCTTTGGCCAGACAACCTCATCTAATAAGATTTAATGACACTCTTGCATGAAAAGCAAGACTTTTGACAAGTTAGTAATTTAACTCTTAACTCTTAGAATTATCTGTAACTGTCATTTAAATGCCAAAGACAAGTATCCTTTAAAGAGAAAATAATTTGTCTTTCTTTTTAGATTCATTAATCCTTACTCTACCTCAGTTTGGAATTTAGATGTATTAACTTTTAACACACAGAAAAATGTAATTATTTAAGCTGAACATATTTTCAAACAATTTTGAAAACATGCCTTATCACTAAAAAAACATTCATACCCTATCAATTATTTAATAATAAAGTTTGAAGAAATTCAATTTCTCTTATGGTGATAAAAGCACCATATTCAGCATAAATAAATGACATTTTAATGTCTCCCACCACATTAACTGAGATGAGCTTTCTATTGCCAACTAGTGGAAGCTATTCTACTAAATTAAGTATTTGCCAAGAAATCCCACCAAGTAATAAAGAAAAGAAAGAAACAATTCTGATAGTGAATCCTTATTCAACTATCTAGTTGTGAATTTGTAATTTCCACCAAAAACTGATTAAATCATAAAATTTAATTTATTCTTATTTCTCTTTCTTTTTTAGGTATTTCTAAAATTCCTCATGGTGTGATATCCCAAGCTAATTTGGAAACATTTTCCTTATTGGCTCTAGTCATAGAAATTTTTCTTGGACTTAGATAATACTTTATTTTTTAGGTCATTTAGCTCCCCATGACTCCAACATATAATATGTTTTTGTCATGACTTTATCTTATAACCTATTCACATCATATGTTATCTAGATGATAAAAATAAGCTATGACTTCATTTATAATTCATGAACACTTCATGAATTGACAACAACCTTTTTTAGAACATTTCTCAAATAAAAAAAAAACAAGTTTAAAACATCACTGTCATGAAGTGTTGACGACATTTTTTTAAGTAACTTATTTATCAAACCTTTTGACTTATATCGGTAATTAAAAACTAAAAATCCGGAGAGAAATTGACATAACTTTGAAATATATATAAAATATGTTATTTTACTTTATGCAATCTTCTACTCATTCTAATTCAGTATAGAAATTAAAATGAACCTAAATAGATTTAATATGAACCTTATTCATATATTAATTTGAAATTTCTATTGCTATGATACTCCAGTGAGTTAGAACAAGTGCCACCAAAGGGTGGTCAGTTATTCCTTCACTGGATTGAGACATTCTCAACCAATTGTTACACCAGAATAACTCTTATTCCTATTACAATTAGTTACCATTTATTTGATCAACAAATCATTAACTTGCTTAACAATTTCTTGTAAGTGTGACCCTCCATTTTAGATCCTACAGTTCTGCCCTAATGAGCCAACCAAAAGGAAAAATCGATTGGGGCAAAAACTAAAGCAACCCTATCCGTAACAAGAATTTGAGATAAATTTCATGCAAACACCATCCGAAGGGGAACACAACACAAGGTGCCACGAGGCCGAGCATGAAAGTTATCTAGCAAACCAATAAAAGAGACCGTAGTATGTGTTGACACACGTCCCTCTCCTACTTACTATAAACACTCTCTCCATTCACCTTGATATTGACCTATGCAAACACCATAGGAAAATATTTTATAATTAATCTTTTATTTTCTCATTTTAATCCTATTAAAACAAAATAAAAGATTTATTTTAAATCTAGTAACATTAGAAATAAAGTTGAAGATTAATTAATCGAATTTTAGACCATTTAAAACAAATTAATTAATCTTATCCTAATCGTATTAGGCTAGCATGCAATCTTATGATATGCATCTCATGGTTTTATTAACTAAATATAACAATTATAAACTAATTAGTAAAACCATATTTCATGAATATAAAATTTCATTAACATGCATAATATAACTCTTATATTAATGTTAATGGAAAACTATATAGTAGACATGCTTTGAATATAACACTTCTATTATAATCATACAAATTATATAGTATAATCATGCATGTACATACTTTAGGAATTAACCTAAACTTTAAATATAACATTTATATTTAATATGATGCATGATCATGTCTTTCCATTAATTTAACTTTAAATATAACTCTTATATTAAATTCTAATGAACACAATAAACATGCTATCAAATAATATCACTTATATTAAAATGATGCATCACATGCTTAATTAATATGCAATCATATAATATAGCATTTATATTAAGATATGATGCATGAATATGTTTAACCTAAGGTGGGATTTTAAACTATATGACATACTTTATGCAACATATAATTAATATAATTAAACATACATCTCATGCATGGTAAAATTATATTATAGCAATAATAGAACAAATATTGGCACCTTAATAAAACATATTAAATTAAATTAGATTAATTTAATTTAAAAATACAAAAAAAACTGCCTTTAAGAAGTGAAGGAAAACTGCTATTTTCGTGATGGAACTAAACTGCTTGTCACAACCTTTCCATGACGCACAAAAAATGTCAGACAGCAATCTGGACCTTTTTAATGACGCACAAAAAATGACGAACAGCAAAAATTTGCACAAAAGCTCTCGAGTCTGCACTCCAAAATTCGTCTTTCACCTCCATTTCTAGACTTTTTCACAGCAAAGATTTTGTCACGAACGACCTGGACTTACAGACTCAATTCACAGAATAAATGCTAAAAACAACAAGCCCTTACATTCATCAAATCAACATAAAAGCTGTACATCTAACTGCCAATATTTGTAAACATCTATTACGCAAACTCACATACATTATGCAGAAAACAACCCACTTTTTCTCTGTTTCTTTTTTTTTTTTTTTTAATCCAACACAGAGTTAAAAGTACAATTTGGCTTTGATACCAATTAAATAAATGGAATTCCGTGCGAAAGCGCATTAACACGTTTACTTTTAATATATGTTTTGAATCTATAGAAAATACAGAGAAATTTAAACATGTTTTAATTAAGCATGCTTCACTGAGAAGAAATTCAAGGAGAAAGAAAGTAACTTTGAAGAAAACTCTTCGACCTTCTCCAATTCTTCATTGCATCCACGATCTCTTCAATCCTCTTAGATCTCGAATAAGACACCACTACCAAGTCTTCCGCTATTCTACAACAAGGAAAAGGTTTGTGGGAATCTCTTTTGGGAGATTAGGAAGAGATTTTGCAAAGAAAAACATTTTATTTGTAACTTTGGAATGTTGAGAGATCGAGAGAGATTTTGTTTTTTTTTTAGAGAGATTGTTCATCCATCATCCAAACAAAAAGTTTTTGTGAATCATCATTAAAATGATGTAGAGGGGGGAGTTAATTATGATTATATTTCCTTCCTAAAAATAGGAACTAGTGGGAAGTTAATTATGATTAACTTCCCTTTAACCATCCTTTTAACTCCCTTTAGAAGTTAAAATTTAACTAAAGTTAAATCAAATTAAATTAAATTAAATTAAATTAAATTAATATTAATTAATCTAATTAATTAATAAAATTAATTAAATCTCATATATTTAATTAATATTACATTTGAATCATATGCAAATGTATTTCCCTCTCATAAGTTATAGTTTAAATATGAATCTTATTCATATTATGTGTTAACCTATAGTTTTAATATAAATCTCATTCATATTATTTAATATTTGAATCTTATTCAAATATATTATTCTCTCATATTATAAAGTTTAATTTTGAATCTAATTAAAAAATAACTTTATATTGTAATGTATTTCTATACATTATATTAATTATAATATATAATTGACTTAAAACCCTTATAATTTCAACAATTCAAATTCTTCCAAAACTAAATATTCCTTGTTTTACCTTAGTGAGCTAGTAGGGGACCTAATGAACCTACAGATTAGAAGCTCTGATGATACGAGATTAATTAATTAAACTCTTTAATAAAATTAATCAACATTCATTAACTATGGGGTCACTTCACTAAAGACGCACAACTGCACTCTTCGAACTGCAGATATATTACTGTGTCCATAGATATAACCAATCAACAATGAGTGGACCCTTCACGAATTGCTCGTAAGTACAGATAGGTCAAATTATCGTTTTACCCCTGTAATTACATCTAACTCCTTAAGTACCACTGATCCTCTAATGGACAACTTGTTTATGGTCTTACCATAAACAAAACCTTCACGGGCCAGTGAGAGGGAGGGGCCCATTCTTCAAGACCCATAGTTAGCACTTAAGGGAGCAACCATTATTTCAAATTATTTATTAACTATAAGGCTTTAGAGCATACATCCCAACACATGGGAGTTACCTAATTTTATTCATTTAAGTAAATAAAATTTTTTTATTTAATTACAATAATAAAAAAACTAATTTATTTAATTAAATCTAATTTAATTTTTAATTCATTTAAATCATATTTAAATGAATATCTCTCACGTAATCATATTTAAATTGAATTAAATCAAATAATCAATTAATTCTCCAATTAATCAATTATCAAATTAAATGTTTAACATTTAATTTAACTTTTACTTGAATCAAATTAAACTATATTTTTCCCATAACATATAGTTTTTAATGCACATCTTATATGCATTAATTACAACTTATAGTTTTAATATGAATCTAATTAACATTAAACTAATATCTAAACTATTTCAAATATTTAATTCTCTCATAAATTTAAATTTTCAATCGAGTCCAAAATAAATTTAAACTATAAAGTTTAATTAAAATATAAACTTTATATATTAATGTATCATTATACATTATATTATTTTCCGAAGTGAATTTGAATATTTCAAATTTCATTCAAGACTTAATTACCTCAATACCCTTTACGATCTAGGAAGGGGACCTAATGGACCTATATATCTGCTCCAACGATATGAGATTAATTGGCTAAACTCATTAACCACATTAATGAATATTTGTTAACTACGGGTACACTCCACTAAAGACCCACAACTGCACTCTTCTCAGATATATTTTTGTGTCCATGGATAGAGACTAAAAACAGGAAATTAGTCCTTCATAAATGTTCATAACGTTAGCTGGGTCAAATTACCATTTACCCTAGGTTACCTCTAAATTTTTAAGTACCAGTGCTCCTTTAATTAACAACTTGTCTATGGTTCAATCATTAAACAGAAACCCTCTCGAGCTAGTGAGAGGTAGGGCCCTTTGTTCAAGTCTCGAAGACACCACTTAAGGAAATACTCATCTACTTACCCTAAATTTGAGAAGGAGGGAAATCCATCTTGTATCATTATGTTCCCCAACTCCCCACTCGGTTTTGTCTCCAAAATGGTAGGCATATTGAGTTAGTCACTCTCTCCTATACAAATCAAAGGACAATCGCTCATGAACAGGAGTTCAATCATAATATCCTCAGGATTAAGACTAAGTTGCTTAGGTTATCCTATTGAAATGGAAACCAAACTAGTCAATAATTTACATCTAATGCTTACTATTTCGAGATCCGGTCTTATCCAAACTCATTATATAGGATAGCCTCACTCGCTTGTCACCTAATGAACGTGTTGGATCACTGCGTTTGTATCAAATATAAAGTTGGTCGTATCCATAGTAACGCAGTATCAAATATAAAGTGGGTCGTATCCTAGTGTTACCAGGATAGGGTACCCAGCCTTATCCCTATATTATAGACCCTTGTATCTTGATCATCATTAATCCCTGTATGTCTCCACATAAGTCAGTTTAGGATGTTAGTTTATTGGATTTCATGGTTGTTAAGACAAAATAAAAAGAAACTAATTAATAACACTTATTGAAAGAACATCAATATGACAGTCAATTATTTACATTTATTATGTACGAGTTTTAACCCATAAAACTAAACATTATTAATGTAGCCACTCATTGGGAATCTAGTCACTCTTTTCCTTTATGTTTTCCTTTCAAGTAGTAGAAAAGTTCCTTGTTACTATGCAAAGTTGAGGTCTGCCACAAGATAGTTTTACTTTAGTAGATATTACTTAGTTGTAAAATAAGTTGTAAATTTATCTAAGAATTGTTTAAATGTTAACCATACCATCCTTACTGTTTAAACTTGGTTTGGGCACAAGGCGAGAATGTTAGAAGTCGGACAATACATGTTACAAAAGAGTGACGTTTGATGTCTTTACGCCTCTTGTAGAGTTAAAGAGGCTAATCTAGGAGGAGGTGTGACATATATATATCTATATCAAGATTCCACACTACCATGTTTAATTATTGAACTCTTATGTCCCCGAACTAAATTCTCTTAGACAATATATATTCATTTATAGGCTTTCGACCACAACTACATACATATCAAGTTCAACTATTGAAATCTTATGTCCACGAGTAAAATTGTCTTTGATCATATATATTCGTTTATGGTTCAACCACATCTATTACATATCAAAAGTTCAACCATTGAACTATTATGTCCACAAATCATATTTCCTTTTGACGATATAAATTCATTTCTAGGGTTCAACCACAACTTTATAGATATCAACATCAGCTATTGGACTCTTATGTCCAAAAATAAAGTTCTCTTCAGCGATATATATTCATTCTAGGGTTTCAAACTCAACTATTTGCGTATCGAAAGTTCAAGTATTGAACTATTATGTCGTCAATCAAATTCCCTCTGACAATATATATAAATTAATTTCTAGGGTTCAATCACAACTAAAGTTAAAAAATTGAACTCCAAAGTCAAAGGATCAAATTCTTTTATCATTTCTAGTGTGTTCAACCCACGACTCTATAACTATTAACCTATCAGTTTAGGTTGAGATCAGCAAATAACAATTTTAAGGTTTTCTTAACTATAAACTATCAATCAAATAGTTGCAATGAGTTACACAGTATGTAGAAGATAAAATTAAAATCCAAATTAAGAAGTTGATAATTGAAAGCCTAGTAAAAAGAGGTTGAGCTAAGAAAAGTGGCACATGAATTTAGAGACAAGAAAAATATAATATAAAAAGAGTTGTCAAGACAAATAACAAATTTCAAGGTTTATTTTGGACAAATAGCAAATTGTGTTTTAAAGTTGTAAAAACAGCAAAACAAAATTAAACATTAAAAAATAATAATTAGAAACTGTCAAACTGCCCCTAACTAACCCCAAACCTACAACATTGGGATTTTGAGAAATGACTTGTCGACAGGTAATTTAACCCCAATTTTTTGCATTATCAACTATAATCTTCTCTCAAACTCATTTCTCCATTGAAGGCACTTCTTTACTAATCAGTTTCCAAGAGGAACGGCAAACCTAAACTTTCTCTATAATCGGATCACAAAATCAACAGTACCCTCAACCTTTTCCATACCTTTTCCATAGGTAAACAAACCTAAAACCTTCTTTCTTTTCGTACATTCAATATAATCTGTTCTGAACATATTTTTCCTTTTTTTTTTTTTTTTTTTTTTTT
>QLSR01000163.1:141066-158984 GCA_031780015.1 Citrullus colocynthis
GGGGGGGGGGGGAGGAGGAGAGAGAGGAGGTTGTAAACACAATTATTCCTGTTCTAACACACAATTGGTACAAACATAAATAAGAACTTTTATATATAAGAATAAAGTTAATAATGTTTTTACAAAGAAACTAAATATATACAAGGAAAATATCGAATATCTCTAAAGAGACCAATACAAGCAAACAAATAACCAAACTTGGTAAAGTTTTTACAAAGAAACTAAAATACAACAAGGCATTGCCATAAGTAACTACATTACAACATGTTAAAAATTGATCTAACATACCTTAACTGAGTTTGAAATGTGTCCAAATAAGATATTAAAGAGAGTAATACAATCCAAAGTGACTTAAGCTACATGCTACCTATTATTGTTTGAATCGGGCAAGTAGTTCAAGTACTTATAAAATAGATGAGAACTCTCATGTTTTGTGTTTAAGACTACAAACATAATTTGATCGTGCAACTTACAACAATAATCAAATGATAGTTAAGATTCTCACCAAATCCTCTTGAAATCTTACATGTGGTAAGGTATTACACAAATTCTCTATGAAAGCACTTAAACATTCTAGAAAAGTGGCTAAGTTTCATAAAAGTACCTAAGTTTCATTTTGACTC
Organism: Citrullus colocynthis; assembly: GCA_031780015.1. Taxonomy (NCBI): domain Eukaryota; kingdom Viridiplantae; phylum Streptophyta; class Magnoliopsida; order Cucurbitales; family Cucurbitaceae; genus Citrullus; species Citrullus colocynthis. Next base: position 141,690 of record QLSR01000163.1, read on the forward strand.
TAAATTTCATAGACAAATAACTCGTAATAGAATATACCTCGAGGTTCTTCTAGCCTTAGCCAAACTAAAACAAAACTAAAACAAGTACAATCTTGTAGTCATTCAACCAAAATTAAGTTGTTTTACAAATTTATCATATGAAAATACATAGATCAAGATGACAATGAGAAAGTAGGTATACTCAAGATTCAAGTCATGTGATAGAAAGATTAAACTAACCAAGATTCAAGTCATGAATTAGATTTTGTCCATACTAAAAACAGCTAGAGAATTCAAGTTTCAAACATAAAAACATGAGCATAAGAACAAGGTTAAGAAATGATCAAATTTCAACAAAACAAAATATTGAAGCAACTATATCATAGACAAGTAAAATGCTCTTAAGATGTATTGAAGGTGACATTTTCAATCTTGAAATAAACTAAAAAAGTGCTTAAGGCCTCACTTTGACACCCAAATAAAAAAAAATTATGAAATACAAACAACTTAACTACACCTAAAAGAACAAACTCAACAAAGTTTATGTTTTGAACAAGCAAGAAGCACCATAAACAGCTAAATAATTTATCAATACAACTAATATGTGACTACCATAACTGCAGAATAGTCATATTATTTCAACACTTAATCAAATCCAACACTTTAAGACTAAAGTTTAAAAAAGAACGTCTTATAAATATTACCTTTCACTTGAAATTTTGTATGGGAGACCATAGAGACATAAAATCTATCAAATAAAATAAAGCAATATATAAGCACATACAAATAAAGATTTGAATTAAGGAGGGTTTAATTACATTCATGAAAATAAAGAAATAAAATATCTAAATCAAAATCTAATGGATGAAAATGTAAATCAAGTCATTTGTCATTTTTTTGTATCTATACAATATGTGATTGAAAGGCCCACAAAACTGGAAGCAACAAACATAAACTCATTTCCAAAAGAGCTAACAAAATATAGAGTGACAAATGACAACTATACACTAGTTCATAAAAAGATTTATTGCAACTATATACACCAGTTCATAAAGATAGTGCAAATTAGTCACCAAAATAGTTAACTAAAGGTAGCTAAGTTATACTTTGTTTATGAATAGACCATGTAAAAAGTTTCTAAGAAGTGTCTAAATGACACTTTCAATCTCGAAACAAACTAAAAAATACCTAAGTCTCATGTTGGCCCTCTAAACCACCTAAAGTCACACTTTGTCTATGAAAAACATGTAAAAAATGTCTAAGTGATACTCTCATTCTCAAAACAAACAATAAAGTGCCTAAGTTTCATTTTGACTCTCAAAACCACATAAAATATTTCAAAAAAGTTGCTAAATCATACTTTGACTATGAAAATAACACAAAACGTTCCCAAAAAATATCTTAGGGATACTTTCAATCTAGAAGCAAACTAAAAAGAGACTAAGTCTCACAAAATCACTTAAAATATTCCTAAAAAGTATTAAGTGATAGTTTGACTATGAAAACTACATAAAATTCCTAAAAAGTGTCAAAGTGACACTTTCAATCTCAAAACAAACTAAAAAATGCCTAAGCTAGTGACACTTTTACTCCCAAAATGAACTAAACAGTGTCTAAATTAAACATTAAAATTTATAAACTTGCAAACACGAATAACTAAACAAGTTTATAAAATCCAAGCAACTAAACTCAACAATGTGATGAAATGCATTAACAATAACAAACTCACTAGAAGTCATAAACAATAACTTATTGACCCAAGTGAGTCATAAACAATAACTTATAGACCCAAGTAAATAAACTTATCAGAATGAAGAGAAGAAAGTCTAAGAATAAATGACTAATAATGACGTGAGAGAATATGTCACACCCCTTCCCGGATTTTCCTCCTTTAACCTGAGAAGAGATGTGAAGACAGTAACCTTGACTCCTCTGTAAGGTTCACTATCCAACCGTTTCCGCCAAAAACAGCCCAGACGAGGTTTCTATGTAGGCAAAGCATCCCGAATTCGCTTGCTACCTGGAAAATAAAATAAAATAGGAAAGCGTGAGCTAAAAGCTCCGTGAGTGACTGATTTTGTAAAAACTATCTTTAGTTCGAACAGAGGCTTGCCAAGACAATACATATAAAACAAGGATTTAACACAAGAGTTCAACTAAAACAGTTCTTTCGCAAAACCTTGCCAATCTCGTGAATCCGTTCTAAAACATATAAAATCGTTATCAACTCGTACATGATTTTCAACAGATCGTAAGAAAACAGTTTAGTTGCAATATTTTTCCCTAGTTGAAGTGGAGCAAAACTCAACACTCCAACGTCGAAAACGAACAAGGCTCGATGCGGAGCAAGACTCAACTCACCAGCATATAACCTCTATATGCACATAGGAATATGGCGGGTTGCCCAAGTACCTTCTCATGTCCTTGAGTACTGGGTCCCGGGGAAACTCACACTACAACAAAAATAGGCTTCTATGACTCTAAAAAACAGTCATTACCACATTTCTTGACTCTTTTTTTTAGTCATTTAATCGCCCATCATCTAAAGTGTATAGATGACACATGAGAAATCAGTCATCGTTGATAGTTTCATGACTTGTAGGCACAGTCAACAATAAATATATATTGACATTTATTATAAGTCATGGAAACGGTTTTTATGACAATATTATACCGTCATTAAAAAATCAAAATGTTGACTTTTTTCTGTCAAATAAAGAGTTACGTTGACATTATACTTCTGTCATCGCAAAACAAATAATGACACATTTAAAATGTCAATAATACATTAACTATGACATTTTTTTAAGGTCATTTAATTTCATACCATGACTTTTGTCATATATCATAGAAACCATTACCACGATATACGTTATTACGCCTGTGTTTCATACATGTTATTACACCTGTGTTTCCTTCAGTTTCAACACAAAATGTGTACACGAACATAAAAAGTAACTTTCATATATAATAATATAGTTCCAATTGTTAATACAAGGAAGCTAGCTAGTAATCAAACTCTAGGTACATCATTTACAAATTCAGTACTTACAACTAAGTGTTGGCATAATACCAAAAAATATATATACAACACCTATTTAAATATCTTGGTTGGTGGGCTTCCTTGCTCCAATGGCATTATCCAGGAACCCTATGAAAAAAAAAAAAACATTCATTTTAGAATTTGACTCAATACAANAGGGGGGGGGGGGCAAGTGAACATAGACAAATCCACAACATAGACACTTTCAACGTCAATCAATGCCAATAACTATTTTCAACCAATTGTAATAACTATTAGGGAATTTTCCACAACATAGACAAATCCAGTGTCAATCGATGCCAATAACTATTTCGAAAGAATTCTAATAACTATAAGAAGAAATTAAGCCTACCTAAATCTAGTAATGTGAGCCAATATTTGAACTGAGGTCTTGACAATATAAACTAATTGAAATAAACGAATAATTGTAGGTTATGTGATATATACCTCTTAAGCACCAAAAAAGACTGCAACTTCAAAACTTCTTCCTCCGACCTACTTCTTCCACATAACATTGTTCTCAAAATATTGGAATACGAACTACAAATAAGATAAATATAGAAGAGTAAGAGTCAACCAAAATTATAAAGTTTAATAACAAGATCAACATAATACAAATCCAACAAAACCATAACACTTCCATCACCCCCATTTTACCTTTTTGCTAACAATCATAGGTGATCTATTAACCTCCAGGAGGGAGAATCAGCTGGGTGTCGCATAATACCGTCTACCTTCCTATCTGTAGCATGCCAACACAAGTTCTTTGCATGTTCAGCGCTCTTGAACATCCTTATAAACCTTGGAACAATTGGAAAGTACCACAACTGTTTAGCAGCCACTCCTTTTTTCTCTTCTTTTGAGTTCTTAAGAACCTTCCATCTCGATAGATTACACGTAGGACATTGGGTGCTGTTTGTATACTCTTTTCTATATAAGCAACAATCATTTGGACATGCATCTATTTTTTGGTAACTCAAACCTAGGGCACCTAATGTTTTTTTAGCTTCATACATAGAAGTTGGCATCTCATTCTTCTCAGGTAGGAATTCACTTACTATAGATAGTAATTCAGAAAAGCTTGAATTACTCCATCTAAATCTAACCTTTAGGTTATACAATCTGACGAGTGCTGACAACTTCGTAAATCTTTTACATCCCGGGTATAATGGCTTTTTAGCATCGTCAAACATAGTGTCAAAGATATTTGGTGCACCAGGAAGTTGATCATGAGCAGTTTGAACCATGTCAATTACGTTAAACAAATCGTACTCATCCTCATAGTTTTCATTTAACACAGGATGAGAATTGTTGTTAACATTGTGTGTGGCTAAATCTTCCCCATGCCAAAACCATAACTTATAACTTTGATAAATTCCATTGACATATAAATGATCCCTAACTATCGAAACATCCTTAGATATACGATTTCCACATTTTAAGCATAGGCATCGAATGGAATTGGAACCATTGCCATGACGCAAACCAAATTCAATGAAAGTTTCAACTCCAACCTCGTATTCTCTAGATAATCTACTTTTGACCATCCATGATTTGTCCATCACATAATACTAGGAAATTAAGAACTTGTTAATTTCCCCTCCCCCCAAAAAGAAACCTGATGATAAGATCATAATATTAGACAATAACTTCTATCAAGTCCATCTACAGTCGTCAATGCCATTTCTATCATGGAAAGTTATAAATGGCAATCTAACTAAAGAAGTTTACTTAGCTAGGTAGCATGCTTTCGATATGCAGAACCGATTAAAAAGAAATGAGAATTGGGTACATGCACAGTTCGTATCTAAAAGTTTCTAAAAGGATACCTAAGCATGGCTTCTCAGCTCAAAACAAAGACAAAAAGTGCCGAAGTGATAGTTCCAACCTCAGCTCGTCTTACAAAGTGCATACAAATCGACATACATACTATTCCACAAAGGACACAAGTTTACTTAGCTAGGTAGCATGCTTACGATATGCAGAGCCGATTAAAAAGAAATGAGAATTGGGTACATGCACAGTTCGTATCTAAAAGATTCTAAAAGGACACCTAAGCATGGCTTCTCAGCTCAAAACAAAGACAAAAAGTGCCAAAGAATTCTCCCCTAGCAACATACTGCTCTAACAAATTCCTATTTAAAAACAATCACTCCAGCAAGCCAACTTTATTTATACCACCTTCAGATTTAACGCAAGAAAAAGAAGGAATAACTTGATACCTTGGTGATGGCGTGGGTGAGGCGAGCGGTGATGAGAGTTGAGCGTCGAGGGTGAGACGATTTCGGACCTCAAATAAGAGAAGTTGTATCTTTTGCACCTATGAGTGAAATTTCGTTAGTCACACACTTATTAGAAAGAAAAAAAAATTACCCCAAAATCTAAAATGTTCGACACTACTACAATTTTGACCTTCGTTGACAGCCAAAAAATGTCAATCTCATCCATCTTTCACCACATGATTTAGTATCAACATCATATCCAAAGTATATAAAGAATTATCTATAGCAACCATGCAAAGATGTATAAAACATTATTAGTAGCTTCCAGTGGTAAAGCAAACCATTCACTCATAGTCTCATCCATCTCTTCACCACATGAATGGCCTAGAATCTTGTTATCTACAAGAAGATAAATATTTTGACTAGAATAATATTTACCTAATGTTCCAAAGTGCTCCGTAGTTATTTGGAAGACTCCAAAAGCAATAAAAACATGCTCTTAAAGTCAAATTTTAGTTTGAAACTATATTTAGAGAGTGAGAACACTATTAACTCCTAAAGCAATAAATTCCATATGAATTATTCGAATGTCACAAACTATATCTGTCACACCAATTTGAATAGTAAATAGTAAAATTTTTACAATTCGACGCCTCAGTAGTGGCAATTCGAAAAGTCAACAAATGACCTCAATCTTGCTAAACAATATCTGTAATCTACTCAAAACTTACAAATCTACACCACAACATCATAGGTAAACAAGCTGTGAACCAAAATTTAGTGGGAAAAAGAACCTAACAAAGGAAATACAAAAGTTCCACCCAAAACTCTTACCTATAGCCACAACAAGCAACATCAATGACAAGAGACGAACCAAAAATAATCCTGAATCAACGCATGATAACAAACACAAGGGACTGTGCAAGAACCCAACACCAACACCCGAAAAAAAAAAAAAAAACTCCCAAACACCAAACCTCACTCAACAGCGGCGAAAAAAACAACATTAAATAAAACAACAATGTACCAAGATAATAGTAGAACCAACCAAAACTAAACTAGAAGAATAAAAGTGTCGCACAACACAGAGAGAAGGCGAAAAAAATTGAATCATTCACAGTGCAAGAACAACCAATTGCCAAAAAAAACCAATAAAATAGAGAACACAGAAAAAGTGGGCAAAATTTGAAAAATCCATACAATGTACCAAAACAATAGAACCAAAAAATGTCGTATAAAAGAGAAAAAAATTGAACCATCCAAAGAAAATAAATGGATAACTTCCGAAACAGAGAAAAATAAAGTGAAACTAAAAAATTCACATAAAAAAAAAAAACACTTCCCTGAGAAGCAAAGTGCAAATTCTACATAGAAAAATAATTCTTTCAAAATAGAATATCAAATAAAAGGAAACATAATAGCAGTAAGTACCGACCAATCAGTATCTTGATATGAGAATAAAGTTAGAGAAAGAGGCCGTGCGTACCCAACAGTGTGGCGACCTGACGGTGAGGCGGCGAGCGGACCCAACAGTGCCGTTGGCGGCAGCTTTTCGAAGAGGCCGTGCGTCTACTGTTCGGCGGTGGACGACCAGCGAAGGGAGCGTCGGCGACTGGGCTACGGCTGCTACAGGGCTGTGGCTGCTACACGGCTCCGGCTGCTACAGTGCTCCGGCTGCTACACGATGAAGAAGAAGAAAAGTGCCGGCTGCTACACGATGAAGAAAAAGAAAAGTGCCGGCTGCTACACGATGAAGAAGAAGAAGAGAAACAAATAAACTCTTGGTTTTCCTTCTTTAAATAATTATTATATATAAATAAATAAAAAAACCCTTCTTCCTTATCAAATATAATTATTCATTTTCTTTTTCTTTTTCCTCCATAAACCTCCTAAAATAAAATTACTCCTCCCAAATACACAATAAACTTTTAAATACACAGCAGTCTTCCCAATTTTTCCTAAATTGGATTTCTAATTCCTAAATCTCTTTCAATTCAAATAAAATCACATCGACTAAAATAAATCCAATTTCAAAATCTTAAATACTTAATTTAGATTGGATTATCTTAAATACCAAAAATTAAATTTTTACCCTTAAAGCTCGAAATAACTCCCATTAAGGCGGCGTTGCAGAGATCGACGACGGACGTTGAAGGTTTAGCTTTGTTTCTCGATTTTTAGAGAATGAATAAGATTAAAAATTTATTGAGCGCTATTAATATTTTTCTAATTTATAATTAAGATTAAAAAAATCACTTTTAGTCCATAAATTTTCATAGGAGTAACAATTTAGTCCCTGGATCTGGTCCGTTTGCGCCATCATTGTTCATGGTTGCTACTTCTCGGCGTTGTTGTTCATGGTCGTTGCTCCTAACTGATGGTCACCGAAAAAGAAACATAAAGGCCAAACATGGGTTTCGTGAAGGGGAGAGAAGAGAGGAAATAAATTTGGGCTACCACTACAAGTCTTTTTCCTTTCTCCTTTTATTCTCCAAGTGGAAAGTGTCAAATAAAAAGAAATGGGAAAGTTGGCACCTCACTTAAATTTCAATTTCCCTCTAGTTTTTTTCAAAATTTTCAAGGTAAACCTAAATAAGACTAATTAATAATTAAAACTAATAAATTAGAAGTTATTTTAAATTAAAATGTTCAAGTTATTTGTTTTATGTAAAAATAAAAGTAAAATGAAAAAGAAAAAAAGAGGGAAAGTGAGAGGAGGGAAAGTAAAAAAAGGGGGGAAATGTGTTTGTGGGTAAAAATGTGAGATTTAATTAATTTTTACCCACAAATTTTAACTTCCCTCCTTTTCTCAAAATTTGAAATATTAAAAAATATTAATGACTATTAAAATTTGTCACTTTTTAATGACTGTTAATTGTAGTCACAATTTGGTGACACAAAAAAAAAAGTCAAAATAGTAAACAAAAATCCGAAAATTCACGTCTTTTCCCGCCAAAACCGTATTTTTCATTTTCTTACATTTAATGACTGTTTTTTTTAGTCATTAATTAATGACACAAAAAAACAGCCATCAATTCCAACAAATCCGAAAATCTCCGTTTTTTCCCGCCAAAAACGCGTGATTTTGGATTTAATGACTTTTTTTTCACTTTCTCCTTTATTTTTGGCACTGTACAAGAGTCATTGAATGTCAAATTTGTTGTAGTGTCACATGCCTTATTAGCATTGAGCCTCCTCTAAAACATTTTTATCTATCAATTTACATAAATAGTTTATATAAATCTTTTGCAGAAAACAGGATGTTCCTTGATAAACAATATTTTGCAACATGCCTTTCGTTATCATAAAGCAATCCAATAAAACATGCCTTTTGAACAATATATTCAAACATTATGCTTTTCACAGAAACAGTCATCTCAAAGTCGTATCACGTAGCAACGTTTTTAATAAAATTCATTTTCGAAGAAAGGAAAGAGTCACTCACAAATCTCTTAAGGAATTTTCCCTTTTTCTTTCAAATCCCTGTTTTCCCGAGCTTCTTAAACGCAAAGCTTCAGCTTTTAACCCACAAGGTAGCTGCTTCCACCCTCTGGTAGCTCAGTTGAATGCAGCATTCTAATTTTGGAACGCAAGATTGACGTTCTTCTGTCAGTTTGATTGGACGCAACCCTGCCTTTAAAACGCAAGGTTGATGATTAACTCAAGGTGCTTCCTAACTCTTTCCTTTTTCCGAATGCGTTGACCTCTCTTGGACGTAAAGCCTAACTTGAATGCAGCATCCAATTTTGGACGCAGCGTTCACCTTGAACATAATGTTGTTCTCAACGCAAGGCCAATCCCGAGGCAAGACATCTTCCTTTATTATCGGATGATTAAATTTATCAAGAATACCTTCTTCCTTCCCTTTTCTCAAGATTTCTTACTCCAAAGTCATTAGTCCTTACTTTCCCCCTCAGAGTCCTATTTATAGCGGCTCGCCATTCATCTTCCCCTCTTCTTACCACTTGGTTGCTACAGGTTGCTCTGCATGTCTGACTAATCATGCATTAGTCCAAGTGTCGCCTTGCATGAAACACTTAACATACCTAATTAACACATCCTTATTTTAAGGTGTCGAATTTATATGAAGCCACCTGGCCTTTATAACTTATCTTATTTGTCCAATATTTCAAATAGACAGCCATTCAATCCATACGACGTCCTCATGCGTTTATTGAGTTTCCTCTAAAGTTTGAGCTTCCCTACTCACTTGTCTAGCTCTTAAACAACTACACTACCGTCTTTGACACGTAAAGATAATTGTCTCAACGCATAGGGATTTCAACGCATTACAACCTTACCAACGCGCCAAATACGTTTCTTCTCCCATCGACGCGGCGACTACTTCAACTCACTACAACCATTCGTGATCACCCTCCACGTATAGCCGCGCTATTACAATCCAATGCCTACACAATACCACTAAGTATCAACGACAACAAATCCTTCTCAAGCTCTTCCTCTAGGCGTTGGTCCTGTTGCGTTTACTTCCATCCTGTGTCCATGACCATCTTTTTATCCTTAGTCATTCCTTGATTATTTCCAAGGTTATTCTTTTAACATTTACCTTATATTTAACTATTTCTCTTTAGATGAATTAGCATGCATTCACCATGGTTTTTATGTCTACTTCACAACCTTCTACTTTCCAACACTTGAAAATATCCTATAATAGAAGTCTATGCGTCTTACTTCTTTCCTTTAAGTGCTTGAGTACTTCCTATACGTCCGCTTTTACTATGCGTTACTTCAGTCTTGACCATGCGTCCAACATGGTCTTTTATTCCTTTCCTTCAGAATTTTCAACGCATTGGTTGCTAAAAGTTGGGTTGTCACAGAATATACCTCAAGGATCTTGAACCACCTATAACAAATATGGTTTTTGAGTATGAACATACTCCATAGCCACCATAGGCGAAGAGCACAACGACCTAATGAGGACACAACTCAAATTATAAAGTCAATGTAATAGAGAACTTACCATGTTGCCTAGATGACCCAATGCACCTAATAAGTTCCAAAAAAGTGTGTTATTAACATTTTGACTCTCAAGACCACGTAAAGTGTTCCAAAAAAGTGTCGGAGTCATACTTTGCCTAAGCCTCAATTTGACACTCAAAACCACCTAAAATGTTCCTAAAAGGTAGCTAAGTCCCTCTTTGTCAATGAAAATCATGTAAAAGGTTCCTAAAAAGTGCCTAAGTGACACTCTTTCTATCAAAATGAACCAAATTCTACTATCTTAAACTCACTAAACGAACTTGAATACTTGTTGAAAAAATGTCCAAATAAGTAATATACAACAAAAATTCATAAGCAATTCTTCTAAGGCCCTTCTCTACCTTTACTTTCATTGACTACATATATACAAAAAAGCGAAAGCACTACTTTTTAGTGCAAGAACTTAGAAGAAAAAAGAGCCTTCCTCCAAATTCCATATGAACTTTCAACACTTCCCCTAAGGCATGGAATTTATCAACTTCCTAGGGAAAATTGTTTGCGCACAACATGGTCATAAGTAGGCCCCCTTAAAAACCCATTACTTAATAAGGATTTGTTACGCGCGATATGCCGACGACTTACTACTGGGAATCGTGGGTGTCGTAGAGCTTCTCATAGAAATACAAAAATGTATCGCCCACTTCCTACAATCTGGCTTGAACCTTTTGGGTAGGCTTTGCAGGAACAACAACAATAGCTGCACGGAGTACAGTAGAATTCCCTGGTATGGTCATTCAGGAAGTCCCTTTGAGGACGACTCCCATACAATTCTTGCGAGAATAGGAGAAGCGTCTACAGGTAAAGCACCATATCCTATATAATCAAGTTATCGTCAAAACAACATTGAAATAAAGATAGTATGTAACAAGTAAACAAACATAAACACAAAATCTCTAAACTCAAGAACTATACACATTTTAGACTGAAGTATGAAAAAAATGAACACTATCTTTTGATGTTTGGGATAAGCACCTAGGACATTTAAACTCTATTTTAATGAATCATTTGCACAACAAACAATTGATTCAATTATCGATTGGAAGAAAACTATCGAAGTTTACATTGAAGTTGAAAATTCCTTTTGAAATTTTGTTCCAAAAGGAGACAAGTTACAACAACTTGAAAATATTTGGTTGCAAATGTTATCCAAAAATAATTCTAACCCCAAGTTCAATACTAGTTTTAGTTTGCTTCTTTCTCCAAGACTGCCATCATGGGTTCTACAATTAGGGCATTTTGGCAATATTGAAGCTTAAACATTCAACAAAAATTTCAAACAAGTTTATATTATTTTAATTTGCTTTTATTTCGTTAAAAAAAATCTCATACCAATAGAAAATATATTAGAGGAGATATTGTTCCAACAATCTTATCCCTCAACAAAATACCGCCTAAATCTCCGCTCTAGTCTAAAATCTCCCAAAAATCAAAGAAATAGAGTTTTTAAAAAGGAAAAGAGAAGAAATGAGTTGAAAACAAAGGAACAAAAAAGAAGGAAAAGCTTACCTCCACGAAAACGGCAACAAAAGCACTGGTACCGAAGGTGACGACGGGGAGAAGATGATGGTGTGTGATGGCGGCGAACGAACGAACATGGATCGTGTGAAAATCGGGGGTTGTGGGTCTTGAGTGAGAGTGAAAGTTATGAGTCTTATATGAGAGGAAAAAGAAAATAAGGGGAGAGTGAAGATGGAAATGAAAAAAAAAAAAATAGTAAACAAAAGAAAAGAGGGGAAAAAATGAAAGTGGGGGAAGATGAAAGTTATATTTAATGACATTTAAAAATTATCATGGATTGATGACACTTGAAAAAAATTCATAAATCATCGAAAATTCGGAAATCTCTGTTTTTTCCTGTAAAAAACGTACATTTTGTCATTTATGACACTTTTTTCCTTCTCTCCTCTCAATATGGCTATAGGAACGTGTCACGGTAGCCCAATTTTGTTGTAGTGCTTTTAGTTTGATAAGAGTAGCACAAGTAGATGAGGATGCTTGATTTTTGTTTATTAATACTATTATGTGAATAAAATTGAGGAAAGCATAATACTTCTTTAGTTTATGAGATTTGAAGTTGTGTCTATTTGGTCTTGGAGGTTTTAAAAGTGTGTCATTAATGTTTGAAAAATAAGTTTAAATAGTTCTTTAGTATATTTAACCATTAGTCGACAAATAAATAATAGAATGGAATTTTCGCCTACTTAGTTTTACTTGCATTCAATTTCCATTTGGTAATACTAATTGATGCTTTGAGTCTCTCCAAGTTTCTTCTTTGCCTTTTCAAATCTCATTTCTATTTTTCTCCATGTTTCTTCTTCACCATTACTAATCATAGAAACGGTGAAGAAGAAAGATATAAATGATAAACCCACCTCACTTTTTTTTTATATACAAAAATCCAACATTCTTTTTGTTTGTTCATCCTCTTATGAACAAGGAACTGGAATTTATGCATAACCAAAGCGGTTGCAAATTATACTAAGACATAAATAAATACAGAAATCAAATTATATTTTAAACTCCCACTTCACAAGTTAGAGCTAGATAAGTATTTGATCATAAAATAACAAATAAAAATGGGAAGGAAAAATAGAACTTCACAGAAAAATATACTGAGTGAGCAAGGTTAGAAAAATCATGTTTGATAAACAGTAATAAGACAGTAAACATTTCATCATCGAAAACTTAAAACTTTAGCATATGTCTGAAAGATTTTCCTTAGTTGAAGCGAAGTGGAGCTCAATGTTACTTAACGTTGAAAACAACCTTAATTGGGGTGGAGTAATTTTGACACACCCAACGTCGAATAACCTTAGCTGTATGGAATAATCTAAACATAACAAAGTCGAATTTTCCTCTATATGTACATAGGAATCATAACCTCAGCTGCCCGAGTACTGAAAAGCGCTTGAAAAGTGTTTTTTATTTTCTCAAATTAAGGGAGTTTATATTAGATATCACTTCTTTGCTAGTGCTCAGGTTAAAATGAGGGAAATTAGAAGAAAAGACCAAAAGATCAAAACTGAGCAAGAATACGGTGAAAAAGAGAAGAAAATAACAAAGTGACCGAAATTGGGGCGCTGTTGTGGCGCTAAAACCCAAGAGCAAGTCTGCGCATCACAGCCGCGGCGCTCTCTTTCCAAATTTGGCAGCACCGCGACGCCAGTTTCCATAAATGAAAAAATTGTATTTTTAGTAAGTTTTTGGGCAGCTAATTCTATAAATTTGGGGGTTTCCAGTAGCCCTAATCATCAATCAAAGCACGAAATTACAGACCAAAAGAGTTACAAGAAGGAAAAAATTGAGTGAGAGTTCATAAAAGAGTTCAAAGAGTGAGTTAGTTACAAGGAAGAGGAAAAGGGTTCAAGAGAGTCGTGGTGTCGTTCGAGTTCCGACATAAGAGCCAAGGAGATTGTGACGGTGCTACCTCAATCAAGAGCCTCTTTTCAGTAGAGTTTCTCTTTCTTTACACCCTTTCTTTGTTTATATTGTTTGAACATGTTGCTTCAAGTTATGAGTGGCTAAACTCTTTAGTTTTAGGGTTTTGATGAATTGTTTATGAATTCATATTGATATTGTAGACTTTCATGGTTTTGTTGGAATGATTATGCTTTTCATTGTTATTGTGTTTAATTCTTGTGGATTGGCCATCTTCACATGTTAGGTTAGATGTATGATTGAGAGATTGTATGTTTAACTTGATCTATAACAATGAATTGTTGTTAATCTATCACGAGAGTAGTTAGGTTGACAATAAAAATTGCTAAAGACTATTCTTAGTGCCATGTAATTTGTATTGGTTTCAAGAGATTAGTAATCCATCGAGTTGTATGAGAAAGGGTTGTTTTTTAGAGAAAATAACTTGGAATTAAGTTTCTAGACTTAGGCATATGAATTACAATAAAATCCATGAATAATATTGCATGATGAAATAAACAAGGATTCATTACTCTAGAACTCTCTTTGGCTCTTTGTGTTTCTCACTTTATTACTTTCGTTATTTAGTTTGTATTTTCCATAATTCACAGATTCAATTCCAATCCTCAAATAAAATTGATTCAACTCTAGAATAGCTAAGTAACTTTAACCTTCACAATTGGATCCTCACTGGAATGATATTCAGACTTTACCGTCTTATATTATAACTTGACCTGTACACTTGCGATTAACACTTAAAGTGGCGCAATCAAGTACGTTATGAGTCCTTCAGTATTGGGGTCTCATACTATATTATTCAGGTTGCCCATATGTCTTATCCGAGTCCTTCGGCATTGGGGACCATGTTACAGTTTTAAGGTTGCCCATATGCCTTCTCCGTGTCCTTCAACATTGGGGAACATCTATTCTCCTTTTAGAAATAAGACATGCTTTGATAATGAATAATTCATTCGTAAACACAAGTTTAGCAAATCCTCAGAAATTCAAACTATTTAACAAACAGATGCGTTTCATAAATTTAGCACCACAAAACATCATGCTTTATCATCAAAAATCATGTAAAAACATGCTCAAAGTCATTTGAAGAACTCATACTTTATCATACTCAATTCATGTTAGAAAACTCATGTTTTAAGAATAATCGAACATACTAAAAACATTAAGAGAATAAATCATTATAAATAAAATTCTGTCAATGACAACTTGTCGAAGGCTCTTAATTATTATAAGCTTCTGATGACCATCGCATTTGTAATGCGATGCTCTAACCTTTGAGCTAAGCGGGCTCACATAACAGAAATGTACCATTGATAGCCTCTACTCGTGGCCTAGCTCGTCTAAGAGCTAAATTTGCCTCGATTGTTTGTCTCTTGCCCTAGCTCTTCTCGGCCTGAAATGATTTAATTCTTTTTGTTAGATTCCTTAAGATTCCCTTCAATGTAAAGTTTATGTCAAATAAATCTTTAATATTGAAATGTAGCTTACTAGCGAGACCAAGCAAGACTAGTGAGATCTGTGAGGCGAATGCGACTAGCGAGACTAGTAGCAAGACTTGTCTCGTTCCACACCTACACGCCTGCAGTGTCATTGTCTGCTCACTAGCGAGATTTTTCTCGCCCAAACTTCACCCGTCAGCCTCAACGATACTGTCTTCACTTCCGGCTGCCAAAAATAGTATTTTCAACCCAAATTATACTTTACTTTCACTTACAAACTTGTACATAATTGGGTTAACTATTTTACCTCCAACTTTCAGTATCTAACTTTTCTTCGTCCAGCAGATATCTCAAAATCCTTCCACCCTACTCCAGACTACCCAAAACGCCAAACCAATCGCTTTTGCCTACAATTACACCTATTTTGCTTCACATTTAGCTCCGACATCCTTCACAAAGGTTATTAAGAAGTGAGATAGCGTGCTAACCTCAAACGTTCAGCTCCAGATTCGATCTCTACAGCTCGATATTCTTCGAACATCATAACCTAAGGAAGGATGTGAGGATAACAAGTTTCGACCCTCTTATGACACTTACTGACTAACCTACTCTTCCTTCCTTACTTTTAAGGAAACCTGATGGACAAGCAAACTAAATAACATAATATCCTTGAGCATAACAGTTAATTCTTTAGTTACTTATTTAAGATATTTACACCAACTTACTACTTTTGTACATGCATTTCATCCAAAGTTGTATACAACCAAACACCAACTTCTTACAAAACATCTTTACACACTTCTAGTTCACTCCACACTAACTTATATGTACAAGATAGACTTATACTGGAAGCATACAAAAGTTTACAAAACAAGTCAGAAGCTAGCAGAAAGAGCAGACGAGGATGGATAGGCTAAGCACCATGAACTCGTTCCCTAACTGGGAGATAGAAACATAAAAGAAAATGGTGAGTTGGGAAGCCCAGTGAGTGACCATAATAACATAAGTTCTAATAATTAATGTCACACCCCCTCCCAAGTTACCTTCTAAACCTATGAAAGGATGTGGGGACATCAGACATCGACTCTTTTACGACATCTATTGTCAACTTGTACTCCCTTTAAAACTCATAACTAAACCACCTGATAAACAATTTATAATACTCATAAAGACAACATTCTCAAGTCTCGTAGTTCCATGGCATCAACCAGGAAAGAGAACTCCAAAATGACCAAAATGACCCTGAAGTTACAGCAAAGTGGCACCACCTAGGCTCTGATACGACACTTTTTCTCGAGAATAGATCAGCTGGCGAAGAGTAGCAGTGTTGTGGTGCTACATAGGAGTATCGCAGTGTTATGAAGTTGAGAAGCGGAAGAAATTAGCGTCTGCGTTGTGGCGCTCCGACTGTTTTATAAGAAGGAAACTCAATTTTTAGGTTAGCAGGAGCCACCAACCCGAATTCTCACCTCTTTCTCTCTATTTTTCTTCTCCCTTTTTCATTATTTTCATGTGTGAACCTTCCTTGGGTGCATATAACGATGTATCGAGGCTAAGGTAACATACTTCTAGCTTGGGTATTAGGGATTCTCCTTGTAATTGATGTTCTTAAAAGGTTTTGAATTGAATTCATTGTATGCATGATTTAATTATGAATTTACAAGTATTATGATTATATTGTGAATGTTGGTGTATGCTATGATTATAGCTTAAGATCAATTTACGATTGGTGACACTTGATTGTATGTTGATCATAGAAACAATAGGTTAGATTTAACTTGCAATTCAAATTTATTGATGAGCATTATTCTAATCAACCTAGGATTGGATCAATAGAACACTTAATCTATGCCTTCCAGTTGAGTGTTCGACCTAATTATCCCTAGAACTTAATGCGATTTGCATTAATTCGAATTTTGCATGTCTGTCATCGGTTCGTTTTAATTCTAATTTGTCGATTAGGACAATTTAATTTTGGCCTTTCCCATTAAATTGATTAGGTGTCAACTATAACGAATTTTGTAATGACAAACCAATGAATAAGAACATTGAACAAAGAAAATCCCATTTAACCCAAGCTATGACTTTCTCCACTTGAATTTACCATCTTCTTAATTTGTGCATTTCATTTTATGCAATTTAATATCCTTTTTTTTTTTTTTTTTTTTTTTTTTTT
>QLSR01000163.1:159392-184511 GCA_031780015.1 Citrullus colocynthis
TTTTTTTTTTTTTTTTTTTTTTTTTTTGCGACCAATCAAAAGCATCCCCCTCCGGTTACTTAGAATTGTAAACTGCCCAATCGTGAAATTCAAAGTGCTCCTTATGTTCGACTTGACTTGCCACTACTATTGTTGGTTGAGTTCGGTAATTTATTTGGCATGAAATTGGGCGACAAATTCCGTCCGCCAATCCCCATAATCAATTTTATTGGTAGAATGTTAGTTGACAATGAATGATTCAATAAAATGTTGGTGAAGAAGTCCATAGCATTCAATATAGAGAATATTTTTTGAGCATTAGTTTTGCTGGAGAGTTGGCTTGAGAAAGTTTCAAATTTTTGGGGTAAAATGGGTATTTCACAGGGCAAAAAGGTCAAAATGGTAAAATTTTTAATTTTAGGAAGAGATCATCCATTGAAAAGTTTTCAGTTATTGGATTATTTTGTGCAATTTTCCCACTTCATCTCCTCCCACCGTCACGATCTATCTTCTCCCTCAAATCTATCATCTTTCTTCATCTTTCTCCCTCATGATCTCTCTCCCCCTTTTTCCTCACATGCATAAGCTTCACTCTCACTCCCTTGTGTGCACCAACCTCACTCTCTCGGGGGCTATTTATCTTCATTTTTTCTTCATCTCTCGTTGTCAACTTTCTTTTACTTCCTATATTTTCCATTATCTGTTCATCACACTATTTCCTGTTTTCTTTTTTTCCTTCGGAGAAAACTTTCATCCCCTTCAATATGTGTTGTGTGCAGTCAGTGGGGAAATAGGGAAAATCGATTAAAAACCAAACCGAGCCAGCTAGAACTAAAATTGATTGGTTTAGTTTTTTAATCAAAACCGATGGAGCTTTGGTCTTCACCGGTTTATGCCACGTTCAACCAAGGTATTCAGTTTGGTCTTTGGTTTTGGTCTAAACAGGACCAAACCGAAGCGTGCACACCTAACATAACTTTAGATACATCGGGTTGCACAACCTCAATATTTGGATTAGTCTTGCTTTAAAATTTCATATATGTAAGTTAGGGTGCATTTGGATTGACTTTATGAATGTTTAAGTAAGTGTTTATAAGTGGAAAAAAATGCTTATAAACAAAAGTCAATCCAAACAAGCCCTTAATCTATCATACAAATCAATAGAATTCAACCAAACTTAACATTCAATTAACAAAATATAAACCACGAGATGCAAACATGGACATGGACAAATACTATGCTTTATGATTTGAACTAAAATGACAATCATGTAACGAATGAACCATTTTTTTGTACGAACTCAAATGGATATATTTGATGTATGATATCATCTCTTATTTAATTTAACTAATTTGGCCCATAAAAAGGTGGAAAGAAAAAACAAGACAAAAAGGAACTTTAAGAAACCAGAAGCACCCAATGGAGGTGTTCAAATTCCATTGGTTTTATTGGGACAATGACAATCAACTTTGTACCATCA
The DNA here is from genome assembly GCA_031780015.1 of Citrullus colocynthis. Classification (NCBI taxonomy): domain Eukaryota; kingdom Viridiplantae; phylum Streptophyta; class Magnoliopsida; order Cucurbitales; family Cucurbitaceae; genus Citrullus; species Citrullus colocynthis. The sequence continues at coordinate 160,852 of QLSR01000163.1, forward strand.
AGGAGAGGCATAATCTGAAGGACCATAAGGCAGAAATAAGTTAGCAAAGAAGCCCTTTTTCCTCATAGGGTTCCAACCCATGTCTTTGCACAACTGATCATTATAACAATTATGCAAAGTGGCAATGCAACCTCGCTTGTAGGAGTGGCCTGAGTAAATCTTCAAACACTTCTCCCAGTCAGCTATGTCCTTCTCCATCTCCTTGATGCTTGGTAGCTTGAATGTACCATCCATGAACTCCGCCAGCCATCGACTCCGTATATCTGAGGTGTACAAGTTTGAATTGCTTTCTGAAAATCCAATCACAGCTAGTTGTGGGATTCTAGGATGAATACATTGCCTGGACAAATGCAATGCAAATGCATAATATCATCAAGATTCAATGTTTATAAGGGCTAAGGGCTACATAATAAATAGGTGAAGTTTTGGTTATGGTTTGACCTCTCGCACTACCAAGATTCCTAGTAACCAAAGATAACGAAAGCGTTAGATTAGATTTGGCCGGTTTAATCAAATATCCGAACCAATCTAAGAGTTTAATGTGATTAATTTATAGTAGGCATTGACATTGCATTATGACTTGATTTGCTGATAAAGGGTGTTTGGGATAAAAGTGGAATAGTGAGAAGTGAGGAATTATGAAGTCTAGGGAAGTCGGGAATTGCTAAGACCCACAATGTAAAAGGTTGATAAGATATAAAATTGATATTTCTATAGGCGTGGGACCCACCAACTTCTTGGGCCAAACAAGGAGTGGAGTTCACAAGCTCCTACTTTCATACTCTACTTCACTACTCTTTGGGCCAAAAAGACTACAAGCGAATATGTCTAACATTATTGGATCAGTCGATTAGGTTTGCTATTTAGATAAGTCAATTCTTATCATAAATCGATGAATTAATCCATAAATAGCCCATTGATTTATTAATTGATGAAGGTAATCTCGGACTATCTCCCCCAATCCATCTTACATTCCGCAGCATAATTTTCTGCATTTAGTTTATCAAGTAAAACCAAATCTCCCTGGACCTGGGTTTGCTAGTAAAACTACCTAGTAGCGTAAATTATTGATCGGTAATTCTAAATGTTATTTGATCGGGAGGACTCTCTGCCAAAGGGAGATATGGAGATTTTGGTAAGAAGAAAAGCCTAACCTGTACATGGGAACTGCTAAATCGCCAAACATCATGTAATCCCGAAAAGTAGAGGAAGCAAAGATATCTTTAAGCTTTAAATCTCCTCTGTATCCAGTAGCCAAAATGACCAAATCTGAGCGAACGGGTTTAGTTTCTCCTTCGATCTTGACACCCTCTTCACAAAAGCTAAAACTCGGTGATTTCTTCAAAATTATACTACCTTCATCCACTTTTTCATAGAATTTATCAGGCAATGCTGCGAATATACACGAACTGACGTCCTGTAGAAAACTATGCTTCGGCACCATCCCATATTTGGCCAATTTTGCCTTCCTCGTCACGTGGGTTTCCACGATCTTCGAGAACAACCATCTCTATATAAAAATAAGAAACAATGAAAAACCATGACAACTTCAAAGACATAAAGAAACAGAAAGAAAAATAGAGTTAGAGAAATGAAATTTACAATTGGGGAAAGAAGAATGACGAGGAGATAGAGAAGGAAACCCTCGCCAGGTTTGTGAATCAGAAGCTCTGCAAATCGGTTGTTGTAGAGAAAACCCAGAGGAATCCCCCATGGACGATGGTCAGGAAGTGTCCAGTGCTCGGTTCTGTACAGCAGAGTGCATGGTTTGTTAGGGCCTGCAAATTAGAGAGAAGAAATCAAGACACTTGAGGAGTCAAATTTGAGAGGGTCGGGGAATAATATTGAAAATTACCATTGGTATTGGCACATTCCACGACGAGATCAACAGCGGATTTGTGAGAACCGACAACGGTGACTTCCTTGTCCTTGATGAGCTTCGTAGCACTATCGAAATCCATGGCGGAATATTCCAGGGAGTGAAGAACTTTACCGGCTTTGAAAGCTTTGGGGCCTTCATTGGGAGGGAACGTGGGAATATTTGGAACGTCGCTGAATCTTCCGATGCAGAGTACTACGAAATCTGCCTCCACCACCTGCAAGTCTCCCCCATTGTTGTGCAAACAATAGAGGTGGTCGGACGGGTCAGTAAACGTTTATATAATATATATAGTTCATTGTTTCTAAAAGAAACTGTTTTACATGTATTCTGTTTTATGAAATCAATTTGATGCCTAAGGGATTATTTTGACTCATGCAAAAACGACAATCTATTAAACACGAAATTTAATTTTATGTATAACAAACTTATTAGAAAAATATTGTATATGCTAAACATTTAACTAATTAAAATAAAATTGAAAGTTGAAAACATATTTAACATTTTAAAGATATCAACAATCTATTATATAAAATATCGAAAGTTGAAAGATCCATTAATAGGGTTAAGAGTGTTTGTAGGTCGAGTTGAGATACGATCTAAATTTAACATAAAATATTTAAATTGGGTTGGGTTGGTTTACATGGTTTAGGCCATTTATTTAAATTTTTGTTTTAAATTAAGTAAATTGTTAATAGGTAAAATATCCTTTTATTTATTTCAAACATATATTCCTATGTTTTTAGAGTTTTGGAGAATAAACAGTAAAAAAGAGTTCTGAAATTAAATAAAATCGAAATGAATAAATTATATATATATATAATTTTATCATAAAAAAAGGGTGGATCGACCCTATTAAAATTAATTTCAATTAAAATTGATAATCCACGTGCAAGAGTAATAAACTACTAGGTTTTAGAGGTATTAGAAATAATTACAAATATAGCAAAATTTTGCTTTTTATTTATGACAGACATCTATCACTTTACCAAATAGACAAGAATATGTCTATTTGAGTCAATCGTAGTCTATCACAAATAGGAAGTAAAATTTTGCTACATTTGTAAATAACTTTGATATTTTTTCTATTTATAATAATTTCTTGATTTTTTTAATAACTATATGAAATTTTAAATTAAAAAATAATTTTAAGAAAAACTCTAATCGCTAAAAGTATATATTTTTTTTTAAATTTAAAATGTCACATAGTTATTTAAAATAATAAACAATTCAAGAATTTTTTAAACGTAATTTAAAAAATTTGGAGACTAAAAAGTTACGTTGTGAAAATTTAGAAATCAAACACAATTATCAAACAATAAAAAGGATACATTTTAAAAAATAAAGAACTAAACACCTATTCTTCAAAATTTTAAAACTAAAAATGGAAAATTGTCAAATAATTATTATTACTTGGACACCGAGGGAAAATGGGAAGGCAATGATATCATGCATGTATATGTATTAAGGAGATATTGACTGTGAGTGGCAACCTTCAACTCACCTGGAGCGAAGCATTAGTCTGAGCATCAACGACATTGAGCTTCCATTTACTCCGTTCAGCGAAGGCATCACCAGAGTCGCCCCAATGAGTCCAACCTTCAATCTCCTCATCAGAGAAGCCTTCATACTCGATATTGAGGACTTTGGAGTTTAGTCTGATGTACTTAAACAATCCAAAATGTTCGGCATAGGATCTGAGGTAATCGAGAACTTGACTATACGTTGGATAGTCTCCGGTCACTGATTTCGGCCAAGGGAAATCCGAGAACTGAAACATGTGTTTAGGCGTTTGTAATGTTGTCGACTTAAGCGTCTCGTTCCAAATGCCACCAATCTTGTCTCTAGCGTCAAGCACAATTGGGATCAATCCTTTGGATAGAATAAATTTGCATGCCGCCAGTCCGCTTATTCCGGCTCCGATTATTGCTACTCTCTTTGGTTCCTTCATCTCCGCTGTCCCTTAAAAATGACCTTTCTTTTATTCAAAATATGTCTACGAATGGAAAATTGTTGTATTTATAGGTGACCAAAAAGAGAAATATACCTCTTTTGGAGTAATTTTGACTATTAGAGAGAGTAAAATGACTAGTCTACCCTTTACGAAAAAGGAAGTTTGTGACCACACGACGAGAAAGAGGGTACGTTTGTCCATATTTTGAGAGAAAAAGGTCTGGTATTATGAAAGTATACATTTTTATTTTATTCAACATTTCACGCATTATTAAATGATACATTATAAATTTTTAATTATTAAATATTCAATTAATGGCGAACGATAAAGAAGTTTAGGAAACTAGCATTGTAATTTAATTTGTTTTTCATATTTTGATTATGATCCTTTATTTTTATTTATATTTAGAAATATGTTGAAACTAAGATGCTTTAATTATGTCACTGTAACATTTAGAATATGAAAAATATGTTGAAACCTTTCAAGCAAGTATTCCACTAGAAGAATTTGTTCTTAAAGGGCATTTTCGTTGCTTTTCATCCGATGCTTTTGAGAAGGAATCAATGGTGAATAATTTGACTGACTGACTCCAAATATTAGAGGCAAATGGAATATGATTTTGTTAGGATTTGTTGTCTAAAATCTTGTACTTAATTAATTGATTAATTTAATTATAAAATTATTCATTACCAGTAAAAATCTAAGGTCTATTGTCACACCTTCTTCCATGTTACTTTTTTATCCTAGGAAAATGTGTGAGGACAGTAGACATCGACCGTTTCACGACACCTACTATCAACCTCTTTTCCTCTTCAGCTCAAACCAAAGCACTTGATAAATAGTTCATAATACTCATATCGACAACGTTCTCAAATCTCATAGACATGCCAAACATACTTACATACCTTCATTCAACAACTAAACCATAACTTCCACAAGATTACAAGTTCACACTCCCTGAAAACCCTTATGTACAAAGTTAGGTCTTAGGCTAAGCACCCCGAACTCGCTGCTACCTAGAAAATAGAAAATTTAAGGAAAAAGTGAGCTAAGTTGCCTAATGAGTGACATAGTTACTAAAACAGGATCTTTAACACAATATAAAACTTAATACTAGGAAAGCTCAAGTTTTTATAAAACATAAGTCGTGCTTGTATAAACAAACATTAAAACATCAGAATTATCTTCTTTGGTTTTTAAGATAACCTTGGTTGAGGGGGAGCGAAGCTCAACATTGCTCAATGTCGAAAACAACCTTAGTTGAGATGGAGTAATCTCAACACACCAATGTCAAATAACCTTAGCTGATGTGGAATAATCTCAACACAATAGCGTCGAATCTCTTACTATGTGCACATAGAAATATATAATCTTGGGCTGCCCATGTACCTTTTCATGTCCTTCAGTATTGGGTCCAGTGAATACTCAAACACCTTCTCCATAATAATATTCAGGCTGCTCATATGTCTTCTCAATGTCTTTTGACATTGGGGACCATTTCTAAAACACATTTTAGAAAATAACATGCATTTAGAAATAACACGATAATAAACACTAGTTTATGATATCTCAAACTTCTTAAATCAACTATCAAGTATCATGCTTCCATAAAGTTGAAATCATAAAACAACATGCTCTTCATAGAACTTAAATAACAACTAGCATGCTTTTAGAAGAATGTCCATTGTAAATCACATAATAATCCTAGGCTGGAAAACTCATGCTTACTCAAAAATATTTTTGGAAAATAAGTTGCGAACATACTTTGAAAGCTTTTTTCAACATCAAGTAAAACATATTTCCTTAAACTTCAAGTGACAAAACAACATGCTTCAAATTAAATCTCAATAGCAAACCATGCTATAAACTCATGTGGGAAAACATATGCTTATTCAGAAAATCGTATAAGAGGATAAGCTTTATTTATGCTTTAATAACATTCTTAAGTATACGGAAAACAATGAGTAAATAAAGCTCATTTTAAATAAAATTGGTACTCACTACTTGTCCCAGGCTTCCACTGGGTTATGAATCTTTTTAGCTCCTCTTAGCCTGAAAATAGATTAACTTCATTTGTTAAATTTCTTTAAAATCCTCTTAATTCATAACTTAAGTCATTAGGACCTTAAATATAGAATTTCAACTCAAAATGACTCACCATCTTCCAAAACTGTAATAAAAATACCAAATATAGCAAATTGCCCCTAGGCATGTCGAAAAGCCCCACACAGCTCATACACAGTTTGCCTAGCTCAGCACGTGCGGCAGACCACGCACAGGCACCCTGCCCTGCATGTACAGGCGCCCCTAGGTGGCAACACCTGCACACACTGACGAAATAACCGTTAAAGAGGTAAATTGTGAGCACATCCTCCATGTAAGCCGTAATTTTATTCTCAACATTCTTGGAAGAGTTGACTAGCAAGTGGCTTGGCAGATGATAAGATGGAGCTGGCCAAGAGCTCTTTACTTAAAGTGGCCGAGTTGTGTGTGGTAGGTGTGTGGTTGGAAAAGGGGATGGCTAGGTGGTAGCTGGGCCTAAGAGGGTGTGTGATATAGGCCTAGGATGTTGGAAGGTTAGGCTAAGGAGTGTGCCCATGATGGTTGATGCGTTGGACAAGTGGCTATGCATTTGTGAGCTTGGATATGTGTTTGAGGTTAGTAGAAAGGGTGATGTGTTAAGGCTATGTGTCCATAAGGGCCTAGGGGCTGACGCATGGTGGCTATGCGTCCAATTCTAGTCTTTTCATAGCATGGTTCAGTTCTCCAAGCATAGTTGTGACACTTAGAAGATTTTCTTAGCTCATTTGCCACCTTGTGGTCCAAGACTCGAAAATCGCTTAACGTAGTTTTCTTCCAAACTCACCTTCAGCTTATTCTCAACCAAACACTCAAGTTGGCACAAACATTTTTCTTCCTCCTTAACATCTCAAACTGGCCAAAATTTGACTAACTCCACAAACCCAAATTTTCTGCTTCAAATTTTTTCTAACTCCATAGGGTTGTGTCCAAGTTTCCTAGTTTCCTTTATTATGTCTCTTAAGCAACTAGGTCAATGGTTAGGGTGTCACAATCCTACGCACCTTAGAAAAATTTCATCCTCGAAATTTAGGTTAGAGACTTAACCTTCGAGACAAAGAAAACACTTCTATTTATTTACAACTTACTCTTACATTCTTTCTCAAAATTTTAAGAAAAGCAACATGAAGCAATAAATAACAACAAACATTTTATTTCATTTCTTCCTTCTTCTTCTGCTACTTCTTCTTTTGTTTCCTTCTCTTCTTCCTTCCATCCTTAGTAATATCCTTTCCAACCTTCTGTTTGTGGGCCTGTGCAATCTCTACAATAGTGTCCATGTTGTCCACACATGTAGCAAATGTCTTCTCTCCCTTCTCTGTCGCCCTTGTGGCAACACCCACACTTCAGGCATGGAAGTTCCTCCGCGCTAGACCTCGAGCTTTCTATAATCCCTTTCTGTTGTTGGCAAAAGTCTATGAATACGTGGCAGTGTATTCTGTTATGTCCTTCAAGCCCGTAGGTATAACACTTGCCCATTCCCTTCGGACACTTACCCATATGGGATTTTCCACACTTCAGGCATCTAGTCTTTTGCTTCTTGCTCCCTTCACCTGCCATCTAGAACTGCAACCAATAAAAAGGTTAATTCCATACAAGTTTATTATTTACAACAATCACAAATTATAGGAAAAACAAGTTAAACTTCTAGTTAACGAACTCCCTTATTTCTTAGGACATCTCTTCTTGTAATGTTCGGTTTCTCCACACCCATAGCAAACATCTAGATTCCCAAAGCATCGTCCAATGTGGTATCTTCTACAGTCCATACACCAAGGTCTCTTGTTTGGGTTGGGAGCCATAACTCCTGTTGAAATAACTTGTTCTCCTCCCGATTTGGTTGACTTTTTTTTGAAGTCCTAGAAGTGCATCTTCCATTTCCTACTTTTTCCTCCCGAATTGTAACTTCTTTCTCTTCTTCTTTTGCCGCCTGTCTTTTCAAATTCTCCTCCACTCTCATGGCGATTTCTACTAACTTAGGAAACTTGTCCCACACAACATTAACCGCAACGAGAGTACAAATTTTACTTCTTAACCCTTCCACAAACCTTTTGCATCTATCTAATTCATCTATGACTGTGCTAGTAGCATACTTAGACAACTCGGTGTACTTCCTCTCGTACTTCGCCATTAACATCAAACCTTGCACCAAATGTAAATACTCTCTTTGTTTTGCATCACAAAAGGTTTGAGGAAAATATTTTTGAAATACTCCGAAGTAGGTTTCGTATCCTTCTCCCATCTTCTCTTAGCTAACCACTACCAGTCTTCTGCTCCTTTTTGGAGTAAGAAGACGGCCAAACAGACTTTCTGATCTTCTGAACACCTACCCATTTGGAAGCATTTTTCTAGCTGAGTAAAGGTTAGACTTTTCGATCTTTCGAACAACTCCACAGGCTTGTGGTCCAAGTTTCCTAGTTTCCTTTATTATGTCTCTTAAGCAACTAGGTCAAAGGTTAAGGTGTCACAGATCAAGCCATAAGCAATCACTTAGTATACAGTGGGTGATCACTTATAACATTCCAAGTGATCTAAGCCCTAAATCGTACCTGTGCTAAACGATTGTGGCACATTTGCTAAGCGATCCCTACCCTTGTACTAAACAATTGTTACCCATGATCCAAAAAATCTTCACCCATATACTCAACGATCCTACTCCATGTACTGAACGATCCCTAACCTTGTACTCATCGGCTACATATTTAGATAAACCAAGTGCACAAACAATACATTCAGGCAACAACGATAAGAGTAAGGTACCTTTCAGGATGAAATGAGAATGGTGGAAAATGTGTCAAATTGCTTGGACAATGCTCGAAGACTAAGAGAATGTGAAGGGAAATTGAGAGAAAATTGAGAGAAACCAGAGAGAGCTCAAAGATACCATAATGAGAATGTAAGCCCTAGCTTGTCTTTGGTTATGCTAAGTCATGTATTTGGCTTAGTGTTGGTGGACTTAGCCAAAATTTTCTTATTTAGGGCCAAGGATGTGTGGAAAGAGGTTCCTAGGCATGAAAGGAAGGAATTATTCTTGGCGGCAAAGGTATGGCTTGGGCTTGAACAGAGTAGGCATTAAGCTTTGTAAAGAACTAGTTGAGTGTTGAAGTGATGCTCGACTAGGCGGTAAGAAACTACGACTAGTTCTTTACAAAGCTGAATGCCTATGCCATGAGATTTTCCTTAGAATTTTGGACTATGCTTTGAAACAAGAGAACTATGAGGTCAACTATAACATAGTACTATGAGGTCAACTTGGAGTTGAACTCATAAGCTTGAGGAATGAGGAAATTCACAAAGTGTTGGAAGAGGAAGTTAGAAGTATAAGACCAAGTATGAAAGTTCAAAAGCATCTACTATCAAATCAAGGTCGAACTTCATGTTCCAGGAGAATGACTAAATGTGGAATGCATGGTTGGGGCATGATGGACACATTGTTCATGTCTTGGGGAACTTTTGGCTACATGTTGGACTACTTGTGATGGTTCAAAAGTGACATTTAGGCCAAAACGTTGGATGCATAGGGTACAAATTAGTAAGAATTTGGCTGAGTGTTGAGCAATTTATCTTAGTTAAAGGAAAAACACTTAATCCAAGGTGCACACACAGAAAGTTGGACTCGATGTAAAGCTAGCAAGAAAAAAATTTGGCTAAGTACAAGGGACCTTGACACATGGTAATATGGAATAGAGAGGAAGCTGGACGCATACCCTAAAATGGGAGGGAATTTGGTTAAGTGTTGGATGGTTCATATTGGTTAAAAGGAAGCAAAAGAAACATATCGACATAAGGCACAAGTTGGATGCATAGCTAGGGTAGTTGCATACATGGTTGAGCTAACTCGAGCCTAATTAGACGCATGGTACGCATTCAAGAAGGGGGAAAATAAGTAGGAGGTGGCTAACTCTAAGTTGAATACATCAATGGTTGGAGTGTTAACATGCATAAGTAGGATATGTATGATGTAGCCACATAGAAGGTTAAGTGTCAAGCATAGAGACAAGGTTGGATGACAAGGACAATTTCTTCAAGCCTATAAATAGGACTTGGACCTTTAAAGAAATACACACCATTCATACTCTAAGCAAAAGAGGAAGCTTGAGGGAAGAAATAATTTTGTTTGGAGGAAGAGAGAGAGGAGGTAGGCTGCAACATAGGGCTGTTAGGCGTCCAATAGGAGCAATAAGCATCCAACACTACTCTAGGAGTCCAAGGTGTTGGGTTTTATGCCCTAAAACTCATAGATAGTAAATGTAACATTTGACAGAATATTAATAAAATGTTACTGTTTTTTTTCCCAATAAAGTGTTATTGTTTATACTATGTTTATCTTGCCTAAATAACACTAATCTAATAAACTAATATCCTAGGCATTGAATGAGTCTTGAACAGTATGTGGAGACATATGGGGATTCGTATCCAAGATACAATCTAAAGGATCTATAGTATAAGAATAAGGCTGGATACCTTATCCTATTGTCACTATGGATACAACGCACTTTGTATTTGATACAAATGCAATGATCCAACGCGTTCATGTATGGGACATGAAAGTAGGGGTATCCTATGCAATGAGTTTGCATAAGGTCGGACCACGAAACAGTAACTGCTAGTTGTAACATCTTTGACTAGTTAGGTTTCTATTTCACTAGGATGACCTAGGCAACTTAGTCTCAATCCTTAGTGGGTTATGGACTTCTGTTCACGAGGGATTGTCTTTTTATTTGTATGGGTGAGACTAGCTAGTTCACCGACTCAATAAGCCTACCATTTTGGGGATAACACCGAGTGGAGAGCTGGGAACATAATCACACAAGATGGAATTTACTTCTTCCTTATTTTAAGGAAGTAGATGAGTGTTTCCTTAAGTGATGTCTCTGGGTCTTGAACAAACGGCTCTACCCTCTCAATGGCATGAGAGGGGTTCTGTTTAGTGGTTGGACCATAAATAGGTTATTCATTAGAGGAGCACTAGTACTTAAGGATGTAAAGGTAACCCAGGGGTAAAACCGTAATTTTGACCCAGTTATTGTTATGAACACTCGTAAAGGACTAACTTACTGTTGTTAGTCTATGTCCATTGATACAGAAATATATCTACAGTGAAAAGAGTGCAACTATGGGTCTGTAGTGGAGTGTACCCACAGTTAACGAATATTGATTACCTTAGTTAATGAGTTTAGCTAATTAATCTCATATCATTGGAGATTCTGATCTGAAGGTCCATTAGATCCTACTCATAGCTCGTAAAGGGAATTGAGGTAATTATAGTAATTTGAAATGTTCTTTATTTACTACGGGATACAATATAATGTATGTAGATACACTATAACTTAAAGTCTATTTTTTTAATTAATTAAACTTTATAATATTAATTTATTTTGAATTTGATTCAAAATTAATTTATGGGAGAATTAAATATTAGAAGAAGTTCAAATATTAATTTTAATATGAATTAAATTCATATTAATACTATAGGTTAAAACTAATGTGCATTAGATGCACATTAAAACTTTAGGTTATTTGAGAGATATTCATTTAAATATGATTTAAATAAACTAATCAATTAAATTGGATTTGATTGATTATTAGTTGGGGGGTTTTTTAAATATAGCAAAATCGGGCAAATTATTTACAACCTATAGCAAAATTGTTAATACAAAATTAAAGCCCGCTGAAATACCACCTAAAATGTCCAAATGAAGCCATGTACATGCGACCGACCCATAATTAATTGGGAGAAAATAATTTTTTCAGCAACCCAGCGGCTCGACGACCCGACCTAGCATTATTTAGGAACTAAATTCAACTTTTCCTCCTTTGTCTTTTTGTCTCCTTCTTTGTCTTCTTCTTCTTCTTCTCCACCTGCAACTTTTGTACTTCGAATCCTTTTTCTTCGTCTCCTTGTTCTTCTTCTTCTTCCTATTCTTCTTCCCATTCCTTTATTATCTACTTCTTCTCCTTCTTCTACTCCTTCCTATTCTTCTTCATATTCTTCTATCGTTGACTTCTTCTTCCTCTTCTTTTTCCTAGTCTTCTTCTTCTTTCTTCTTCTTCTACCATTCTACCGCTGCTGAAGGTATAACTCTTCTCTTCTCTTTTCATTTCTTCTCATATTTTCTTCTCATTAATCGTCGTCATTAAACCTAATTTTTGTTCTTATTAAACCTATATTTTGTAAACAAATGGTAAGCAAAATGAAAAGAAAAACAATCACTGGAAAATCATCAAGTAAAGAAAAAAATAAAAACTGAAAACCAGAAAGATAAACCAAAAACAAAGGTATAAATGTTAATCTTAAACTTTATGATATACAGTTATAGTGTTTCTATCAATGTCTATCTTTAATAAACAATGATAAATTACTACCATTGTCTACTAATGATAGATAATGATACTATACTACCATTGTCTATTAATATATATGTTATGGCTTCAATCACTCCACTACCATTGTTTATCAATGATATATAAATGTTACTTATGATAAGTAGTGATTGTGTTATATCAATGTCTATCTAGGATAGACTTTGATAGACTATTATCGAATCTATATATATGTTATTGCTTCTATCACTAATATATATGTTATTGTTATTCCTTCACTCTTTTTCTAGTATTTGATACGCGTTGTAGTATTAGTATTCTCGATAGACAATGATAGTGTTCTATCAATGTTTATCTGGGGTAGACTTTGATAGATTAGTATTGATGTTTATCCCAGATAGACAGTGATAGTGCTCTATCAATGTCTATCTGGGATAGACTTTGATAGACTCTATATATATGTTATCGCTTCTATCACCAATATATATGTTATTTTTATTCCTTCACTCTTTTTGTAGTATTTGATACGTGTTGTAATATTAGTATCCCCGATAGACAGTGAAAGTGTTCTATCAATGTCTATCTGGGATAAACTTTGATAGACTAGTATCGAAGTCTATATATATGTTATTGCTTCTATCACTAATATATACGTTATTGTTATTCCTTCACTCTTTTTTCTAGTATTTGATACGTGTTGTAGTATTAGTATCCGAGAAAGATAGTGATAGTGTTGTATCAATGTCTATCTATGATTGGCAGTAATAATGTTCTCTCAATGTCTATCAAGGATAGATAGTGATAGACTACTATTAGTGTCTATCAATAATATAAAACAAATAATGATTTTGTTCTTACATTACATAATGTTATTGAAATAATAGTTCCTTATATATTATTTTTAATATACCTTTTCAGCAGGTGGAACCTGAGTTAAGGATAACAGTATACTTAAATTTTGAAGTCTTAAAGATCATTAAGAAGAAATTAGATGAACAAAGTTTAATAGAAGTTAGAAACGGTCTTTTTGGACATTTTCTCAGTCTCAAGATGGAAAAAACTCTCACATAATTTCTGAACTACCTAGTTAGAAGACAATGTTTTTCAACTTTAATGGACATATAGCTGAATTTGGCTTGAAGGAGTTTTGCCTCATCACAGGATTGAAAGGACACAACTTCCTTGCCACTAGATTTAGAAGAAGGGGTTCAAGTATCTTTCTTTCTTGAAGATGATAAGATTAGTAGAAGAGATGTAGATAGAAACTTGAAAATGTTAAGGTGTTCTAAAAATGATACCACAATTAAGGTTAAATTGTCTAACCACTACATCTTGGTGGGTCTCTTAGTTCCCAAGCAACCACACAACCATATCAATTGGAAATATTTAGATATTCTGGACAATAAAAACTCTTCAAAGACTACCCATTGGGGAAGGTTGTACAACCTCACCTACCAATACTTCAAGAAAGCTTCATATATTGAAAAGGATGCTGTCTACCTTCAAGGATTTCCATTGGCCTTAATTTATTGGGCTTTTGAGACGATTCTAAAACTTCCAGCTTTAGATGTTGGTTTTGGAAGAAAAATTCCAAACAATGGTCCAAGAATAATGACATGGGAGTGTCTCGACTCAGATGAATGGAAAATTTTGCGTGAAAACATCTTTCAAGCAAATAATGTAAGTAATTCTTTTCTTTTTTTTTTTTTCATTTTTTTTAACATCAACAACTAGTGAGAGACACCTACCATTGTCTATCATTTGTCTGATAGACAGAGATAGCAGTCTATCACTGTTTATCTGTGATAGATAGAGATAGTAAAGTATAATTGTTGTTAGTGATAGACATCGATAATAATCTTTATCCATCACAAGCACAATGCTACTATTATTCTTTTCTAATAACTTAATATTTGTTTACTTGTAGTTTTGAATCATTCCACTACAACCAACAGAAGAAGAATCTCAATCAATCACCATGAAGTATTTCATAGATCTGGAAAAGGCAGAGATGGCAAACCATGAGAAAGACAACAAAAAAAAAGAAAAAAAAAGAAGAGAAGAACAACAAAATAAAGGAATTGAGGAATTGATTGAAGAAGAAGGAAGAAATAATATATCTGCAAAAAGAATGATGGAAGAAATCCAAGAACTGAAAAAAGGCCAAAAGCGACTTGAACAAGAATAGAACAGTTTGAAACAAGGCCAAAAAGAAATCATAAGTTTGTTAAAAACAATAATGGACATGAGGATAGACTTCCATTTGAAAATCTTCCAAAAGAAAAAGAAAAAAAGGATGACCATATTGTGCAGAAAAAGAAACCTCCTTCTTGTAGCCTTCAAGTTTTGGAAGAAGAAAATAATAATATTGATGAAATAATGCAATATACAACAAAATATGTCTGTGAGGTATGTCTTTGGAATATGGAATTTTATTTTATAATTGTAAAAATACATTTACTAACTTTAAAATTTTTTTGTTCTAGATTGAAATTGGAAATAACAAAGAGAATGAAGCAAAGGTTTGTATGCAAGGTTTTGTACTGATAGATAACGATAGTTGTCTATCACTGTCTATCGCTGTTATCTTTGTCTTTGATTTCTATTCTGTTGTAGGAATCTGACATCCAAACACAACAACTTGAAACTCAAGAGGAATCAGAACCTATTCAAATTTTAGATTTGGAAACTCCAAAAACACAACATTTGCCAACCAAGTCAGATGAGGTAAGTCCTTGGAATATGTTATTTTATTTTTTAGTTGTAACTTAACATATACTAACTAAAAACTTGCTTATTCTTTTAGCTTGAAATCGGAAATGAAGGAGAAGTTTGTTTATAAGTTTTTGTAATAATAGATAGTGATAGATGCCTATCAGTATCTATCAATGTTATTTTTGTGCTTTCTGGCAATGGAATATGTTGTATCATTTTATCTTTAAAGTTGATTATTCTCTAAAACTTAGCTACTACTTTATCTTAAACATAAATATACTACTTTATTTTAAACTTATATTCTTGTAGGAAGTCGAAACTAAAGGACAAGAAGTTGAAGTTCAAGAAGAAATTGAAATTGAAAATAATGAAATTCAAATTGGAAATGAAGAAGAAGAGAATCAAAGAAGGGAAACAAAGACAAACAGGGAATTGAGAAAAAGGTAAATGTATATACACAGTGATATTTGTTTATCACTATTTATCTAATTAACCATAATGTTGTTCTTCTTTTTAACTTCAATTTTTTTTTTATTGCAACAAATCAATGAAGAATAGAAACTTAAGAAAACTGAGAATGAAAAAGTTCAACAAATTGAAGAAGATACTGATAAATAAAAAATGAAGGGATTATAACAAGAGGAAAAAAAAGAAAACTAAAGGGGGAATAAATTGTTGAAGATAAAGAAAAGCAAAAAAAGAAGTTTAAACCTAAGGTGGCAGAAGATAAATATGTTGAGAGACCAAAGAGACAGAGAAAACCAACAAAAAAGGCAATAGAAAATAAGGGGTTATTTTGATAAGTAATGTTATTTTAATAAATAATAACAAAAATAGGGTTGGGTTGAAAGTATTGACAAAAATAGGGTAGCAAAATCGTGGATGGGGTCCATGATTTCCACATGGCATGTAAATCGTGGACCGGGACCACAATTTACCTTCACATGGCATGCAAACTGTGGACTCAGTCCACGATTTCGCCTCCATATGGCATGCGAATCATGGACTCATCTACGAGTTGCCAACTTTTTTTTTTATTATTTTTTTTCTTCTTCGTGACTTCCTCTCTTTCCCTTTCTTTTTTTTTTCCCCTTTTTCTTCTTCTTCTTTTTTTCTTCTTCTTCTCTGATTCTTCTTTTCTTCTTCAACTCTTCTTCTTCTTCTGGTCCAAAATCCGACGGGAACTCTAGTGAACGAGAGTGAGAGCGAGAGATAAGACCAGGCGAGTGAGAGAAGAAGTGAGATGATAGAGACAAGCGAGATGCAAGAGACGAAAGAGAGAGCGAGACGATAGAAGATCGATCTTCTCTGTCGTCTCGCTCCCACTCTCTCTTTCATCTCTGTGGAGTGCAAGGCGAGCGAGACAAAGGTGAGAGCAAGAGAAAAAGAAGAAGATGTCTCGCTCTCACTCTAGCTCTCTCTTTCGTCTCTTTTGTCTTTTCGTCTTTCACTCTCACGTTCGCTTCTATTGGTAGTGTTGGATTTTGGACCAGAAGAAGAAGAGTTGGAGAAGAAGAAGAAGATGCAGGAGTAGAAGAGAAAAAAAGGGAAAGAAAGAAAGGAAAAGAGAGGGAGTCATGAAGAAGAGGAAAAAAAAAAAAAAAGGAAAAAAAAAAAAGAAGAAGATGTCTCGCTCTCACTCTCGTTCATTAAAGTGCCCGTCGGATTTTGGACCAGAAGAAGAAGAGTTGAAAAAGAAAAAAAGGGAAAGAAAGAAAGGAAAAGAGAGGGAGTCATGAAGAAGAGGAAAAAAAAAAAAAAAGAAGAGAAAACCCATGTCGGACAAATCGTGGACCGGGTCCACGATGCCATGTGAAGGGTAAATTGTGGATTGGGTCCACGATTTCAGTACCTTATTTTTGTCAATACTTTCAACCCAAACCCTACTTTTATCATTATTTATTAAAATAACATTATTTTAAAAAAATAAAAAATAAGTGTAAGAATGAAAAGGTCTCCCCAAAGAAGAAAACTGACAATAAGGACTCCCAAAATCAGAAAACATTGGAGAAAATAATGGATACTGCTTTAAGCTTTGACCTGAAGATTTCTCAACAAAAATCTCAATCTTAATTCTAGAACTTTTGCTTTCTGAACTTTATTTTTTTTACAATTAAATACTTTTGGTTTGGTAACATGTTATGCTTTGGGTTGTAACTGAAAGATACTTGGGGGGTGTTTGGGGTAAAGGATTGGGTTGGATTGTATTGTATTGGGTTACAAAACCCATGTTTGGGGAATGGGCTTTAGGGTTGGTTTGGATTACAAAACCAACCCCAAGTACAATCCAACCCAATCCTTCCCAGTTTCCGCCACTTCCCAATGCTCACTTTGTCTGATGTCTGCTCTCCCTCTCTCTTTTCTGTCGCCTTCTGTCGCATTCCTTCCACATTCACTCTTCCCATGCGTTGGTCGAAGCAGGCCATGTGTCGGTCGAAGGTAGGCCTTGCGTTTGTCGAAGTAGGTCTTGCGTTAGTCGAAGGCTTGCGTTGGTCGAGGGTCGAAGGCCTTGCGTTTGTCGAAGGTTTGCGTTGGTCGAGGGTCGAAGGCCTTGCGTTTGTCGAAGGCTTGCGTTGTTATTATTATATTGTTATAATTTGGTTGTTGGCTTATTTGTCTTCGGTCACTTCCTGCACTGTCAGTCAAATTAATTGAGTGGTTGGGTTGTTTAACTTCACATGCTTATATATATGAGTGCTCTTCTCTGCTATTCCTATATTCACACACCATTTTTTAGAAGAAATTTGCTCTCCAAGTTCTTCTTTTCCGGTGAGTCCCCTTCAATCTTTTGCTATTTTTTATTTCTTTCTCCTTATGTTATGAATTATTTTTATTCGAACTTTCTTCTGTTTCATGTGATGGTGGACTTCTTGTTTGATATGTGCCCTATCCATTTGCCTTTTTAACCCGATTGACAGTCGAGTTCTAACGGGTACGTATATATGCTCCATTTTTTAATTGAATTTTTTTTCCTAGTCATGATGTTTACTTAGCTAACATGGACTATTTCCTACATTCTCTCAAGTTGTTGTGTTAAGTATGTAGATTCAATATGAGAGAAAACTTAAAATAATAATAATAATAAAATTATATAAAAAAAAAGCCAATTAATTTACACAATCGTCTCTTGACGAGTTTGTTTGTTTGTTTACGCGTTTGTTTGTTTATGTGTTGAGTTGTTTACTTATTCAATTGTTCATTTGTAATCAATATCTTTCTGAATAAGAAATTGAGTGGGGTGTAAGAAAGGATTGATTGCATAGGAAGATCAAATAGATAGGACCTGGAATAAATAGGAATACCTAAGTATGGCCGCTATCTTGTCAGGTCCATTGTTAGGTCAGTTAATCAATGGATGACATGGACATTCAACCTGACGAGCTCATTGCAATATTGACGGTTGTATGTGCAGCTACCGTAGCAATGGTGAATACTATCACCACTTTGCTACAATCGGATGACAATCGGGAGCGACCGTCTCCACTAATTAGACATCAGATTCGACAGTTGAATTTCTTTCGACTGATCTACGAAGATGATCAAACATGTCGTGAGAATACTCGCATGGATAGGCGAACATTCATGATTCTGTGCCAATTACTTAGGACGACGGGTAGGATAAGGCCCACGAAATATGTAGATGTGGAGGAAATGGTGGCTATCTTCCTGCACATAGTCGCACACGATGTCAAAAATCGAGCGATGCGACGCCAATTTGCAAGGTCTGGCGAGACGGTTTCCAGGCACTTCAATATTGTGCTCAATGCAATATTGAGACTGTACGACGTTCTATTGCGGAAACAAGAGCCAGTCACTGAGAATTGTACAGATGACAGATGGCGCTGGTTCGAAGTACAGTCATTCTGTTGTTTTAATGGTATTGTTTGGGGTTTTAGAAATTACCTTAAACTTATCATTTAAATAATGTTTCATCACAGAATTGCTTAGGTGCACTTGACGGAACCCACATAAAGGTAAATGTCAGTGCAGCTGATCGACCACGGTATAGGATTAGAAAGGGCGAGATTGCAACGAACGTTCTTGCTGTATGCAATTAAACATGTGAGTTCATATTCGTTTTCGCTGGATGGGAAGGATCAGCTGCTGACTCGAGGGTTCTGCGAGATGCAGTGTCTAGGCCAACTGGATTGAAAGTCCCAAGGGGTTAGTTTGTAGATATCGGTATACCCTTGCATACGAAAAAAAAATGTACGACAAGTGATAACTTGGCCCAATTTTGCAGGATACTACTATCTATGCGACGCCCGTTATCCAAACGCTGAGGGATTTTTGGCTCCTTATCGGGGACAAAGATACCATTTGACTGAGTGGCGTGGAGGGAACCCGCCAACAAGCCCTATGGAGCTTTTCAATATGAGACATTCATCTGCCCAGAATGTTATTGAGAGAGTGTTCGGGATGTTGAAAGGTCGATGGGCAATCCTCCGAGGAAAATCATACTACCTAGTTGATGTGCAGTGCAATACCATACATGCATGTTGTCTCCTGCACAATTTAATAATTCGAGAAATGAGACCAAATTCCTTACTCGAAGAAGGAGAGGGAAGTCAGGGGGGGCAAGTACCAACAAACAATAAGAATATCGAATTTGTGGAGACATCTGATGCATTCACTGCATGGAGGGATAATATCGCAAATCAGATGTGGGCTGAATGGAATGCAAACTAAAGACGCCCTTGGGAAATTCTATATATTCCTTTTTTTTTTTTTTGGAGAAGATTGGAATTGATTTTTTTGTTTGTGTGTATAAAGTATTTTGTTGGTGCTCGACGTGTACGCTTTGCAATTTTTTGTATAACATATGTGAATATTTCAATGTTATGGTGTGAATGGATTGATTCCCCACATTCTTTTCGCAATGTTATATCTGCATGTGTTGACAAATTCAATTTCAAATGGAAGCATCAGGGTCACGCGCAAGAGCCGCAAAACATATATGGACGGATGAGGAGGATAGAATCCTCGTGGAGTGTTTTGTCCAGCGTGTGCAATTTGGACACTGGCGAGCTGATGACGGGACTTTCCGACTTGGATTCCTATCAAACATACTACGGATGATGCAGTAGAGAATACCAGGGTGTTTCGTACAGGTCAGCCCACATATGGAGTCAAGGGTCAGGACCCTGAAGAGACAGTACAGCACGATCACTGAAATGTTGGGCCCAGGATGTAGTGGGTTTGGGTGGAATGCGGAGCGCAAATGTATTGATTGTGAGGCAGAGATATTTGATGTAAGCACTGACTTGTAAAACCAAGTGTTGGGGAGAGCAATGCGATTGAGGATATGCGTTGCTAGAGGAAAAGTAGCCGAGAAGTAGAGCAAAATTTTGGTTAAGTGTTGGCAAAGATCATGCGTTGGTGAATGTAGTGGGAGGTTGAATTATTTGAGAAACCATGCGTTATAGATTGAATCACGAAGGGTGTGACCGGAAGCAGTCGCGGCATCGAAGAATAAGGGATCATTGTCAGAGGAAGAAATATGCTTGAACCATGCGTCGAAGACAGCCATGCGTTGAAGTTACCATGCGGCGAAGATAGCCATGCGCTAAAGTCACATTGCGTCCAAGACAGAATGGTCTTGACGCGATGAAGCTAGTGATGGGAATGAATATGCTGTATGCGTCGGAGGTAGGAGGCGCCGAGAACATTATGCCTGAGAATGGTTAGTTGTTGAAGACGCTGGAGGAGAACATAGACATGAGTGCCTTGCGTCGAAGGAAAGACCAGCGCCAACCTACGGTGAGGGGTAAGTCGGCATTATCATCTTGGTACTTGTAAGGGATAAGTCGACAGTATATATATAGGTGAGTTTAATTATTTTCAGACATTTCGAGAACTTAAGTCAGTTCCATCTTTCAGAGAAACCACCAGAGAAGGAAGAGGAAGGTGTTCTTATAGATTTTGGGCGAAATTCTACCTGTTTTGGTGCTGAAATCTGAACTGGAACAGGAGACCGATTGCAGACTCACAGACAGAATAGTGGTTGTTGTTTGGAGTAGAACGACTCAAGGAAGCCGAGTTTGGGGCTGAAATTTTGAGGTTAGTAAGTTAACATAATTCCTAACAAGTCTTATGGAGGATGGTTAAGCTGAAATTGAGGTTAATCACATGAATCTTTAGGTAAAAGCAGCAACTACAGAACTGCTATGCAATCCGGAGCAACGCAGAGTAATTTTGGCATAACTGGAGAACGAAAAAGAGTTAAGCCTTGAAATTTTGAGGTAAGCTGTGGGACTTAATTCTTTACAAGTTTGTATGAAGGGAAGAAGTCTTAATATGGGCTGGAAATGCGTTTTTAGCAGGGAATAAGTAGAGACATCAAGCAGTAACAGTCAGCTTTGTCAAGCAGAAACTAAGGCTCAAGTGTTGATATAAAATCAAGTGAGCTGCACGTAAAGTGTTCTTGGAAATCAAGGTATAGCAGAAGGGTAAGGGATAACTTGTAATTATGGCTTTAGAGTTAAAGCTTGAGAATAAACTAATGAAAGCTTAACCGAATGATGTGCTATAAGCACTGAGCATATGATAAGTCGTTGTTTATGTTCTTGTGAATGGAAAAGAAGTATAACAAGGGAAAATATCTATTTCAGGCCAAGAGGAAATAGGGAAGGCGTATAATCCACTCAATGCCCAGGAAGAATTGTGAGTGACACTTCTTTTATTTTAAAACGATTTTGTTGAACATGATAGTTCGGTTTTCCAATGAAATGTGAATTTGTGATTAAATGCTTTATGAGGCATACGTTATGTTCTTAAAGCTATTGAAAAGCATGTTTATGAGATGTTATTGATATAATAATTGCCCTGTATTCCTACGAACGATTTGTGTACGAACGGTTGTATGAAATGTTGTTTCTGAAAAGGAAAATGTTTTAGAGGAGGCTCAATGCTAGTAAGGCATGTGAGTTTCCCCGGGACCCAGTACTTGGGCGACTCGCCTATAAAATTTTTCAGAGGAGGCTCAATGCTAATAAGGCATGTGAGTTTCCCCAGGACCCAGTACTCAAGGACATGAGAAGGCACTTGGGTAACTCGCCATATTCCTATGTGCACATAGAGGTTATATGCTGGTGCGTTGAGTCTTGCTCCGCATCGAGCCTTATATGTTTTCGACGTTGGGATGTTGAGTTTTGCTCCACTTCAACGAAGGGAAAAGTACTACACTTAAACTGTTTTCTTATAATTTGCTGAGAATCATGTATGAAGTGATAAGGGCAATTAAGTTGTTTTAACTAATGTATTTGAAGTGATTACATGTTCTATGTTTGATGTTGAACATAGTTTTACTACTGATCATTTCCGAACTAAAATGGTTTGTTAAAATTGTCACTCACTGGGCCTTTAGCTCATGTTTTCAATGTTTTCTTTCCCCTCCAGGTAGCAAAGACGTTTCTGGTGCTTTGCCTACTCCCACTCGCCCTGCTTAAGCTTCGAGACTCTGAATAATTTGACTTGTTGAGGTGTTAGTTGAATGTTAAACCTTTATTAGGTGGCATGTAGATATGTATGTACAATTACCAGGGGTTGAACTATGGGTTATGCAAGGACATGTAAAAGAGTTGAGAAAATTCATTTTTGGCTTGTATATACTTTCCTTTATATTATGTTTTAAAATGCCTTAGAATGTGGAGATTACATTGTGAACATTTTAGAATGTGTGAAAAGGATTGGATGGTATGTGTCCCATGAGGGGTGATGTATACTGTCCTCACGTCTCCTTTCAGGTTGTGCAGGTAAGCTTGGGAGGGGGTGTGTTATTTGACGCATGGGTCAAGGTAATTTAATTACATGTTTTATTTATTTCTTCTTCGTTTAAATTTGTATAGGCCATAACATAACACAAGCCACCTTTAACAGAATCATTCGAGTGCAAAAGGACTGCGCCATAAGTCATTTCCATACTATGATGACTTGGCCATCGTATTCGGCAAAGACAGAGCCACACGGAGTCATGCAACCACCACTGCAGAGGTCGGATCTGAACCCGTTATGGAAGAGGCGAACAAGTACATCCTAAACAACCAATCCCCAGACTTTGAGAACTTCTATATTCCTGATCCACCTTTTGCTAGCTCGCCCCCGTCAGAGGACTTTTCGACTACCCCCAGCGGTAGAGGGTCTGGGAGTAGCTTGCCATCAAGGAGTAGGAGGTCCCGAAGTTCATCGATTGGAGAGTACAGTGAGGTGGTTCGTGAGGGGTTCCAACTTCTGACGAAGTCTATTGACGGCATTGCACAGTGGCCTGTCATCAACGAGGACCTGGCAAGGCGTCGTCGTCAACAACTATTCGGCGAGCTGCAATCCATTCCTGGTCTATCGGTACAGGATGGATTGACTGTTGCACGGTCATTGCTTGCAGATCCAATGCTGTTAAGCCACTTTTTGGACTTCCCACCACAGTGGAAGAATGACTATTGCATGCAAGTCCTCGGGCGACAACGAGATCCAGCACCATGACTATGTTTTTTCTCCCTTCAATTTGCAACCCTAGTTATTTTATGATTAAGGAACCTTATCTTTCCATGATGTTGTTTGTAATTTGAACTATGTGTACGTTTTTTCGAACTTTAATTTTATATCGTTGTCCTTCTATTATATACTAACATTACTTTACTTTTAATTCTAACATACTGTGATAGTTGAAACAGATGTACAAAAAAAAAAAAAAAAAAAAAAAAAAAAAAAAAA